>JAHDVE020003128.1:0-484262 GCA_022606495.2 Halesus radiatus | reverse complement strand
TCAGGACTCAAGTTAACTCCTTCCTATCCTCTAAAATACTCTCCACAAAACTTCCCCAAAGATGATATAGGCCTTGAGGGAAATTATTTCCCTTAGGGCCACCTGTGTGGAGTTACTGTAAAAAAATTGATCCTTCTTCCCATCAAGGTGGGAAGGACATCGGCACCATAGATGAATTGGTGTTTCTTAAACCTCCTTACATTTTCCATAGCTATTGGTGCTTCACACTCCCAACAGCTGCATGTGTCAGGTGGTTGTGTGTGAGTTGCCAGTATTTTGCCAATAAACCTACCTGTTATTGTGACAGGTGTTTCGGCATTCTAAGTCATTTTCAAACTGTAGTTTCCCACATTGAGACGGCTTATATGATTTTATTTATTCCATCCAATTTCATTTTTATGGTGCCTAAAATGATTTATTACCGGTTAAACCGATTTACTGAGAAAATAATTGTGATAATAGATTATCTATTCCGTGGTGTACTTACAGATGAAATCTGTTTTTCCCGTATTAAATGGCTATGTTTTCCTAATTGTTTTGTAATGACCTGAATGCTATTGACATATTTAAACGTGTTATATTGCTTAGGTCTGTACATACTGAGAAGAAATCATTATCATATTTCAATTATTTTTAAAGCACAAAAATGGACAATACTCTATATTATCTATTTTAATATTTTTAAATATTCCGAGATGTTCAGTAAGAAAAACACTACTCTTTTTAATTGATTCTATCAGCACGTGTGTTCGTGTGGAGAATTTTAATGTTTCAGGATTTAAAGAGAAATGAGTTCGCATGAATTAAAAATCGGTATTAATTATTTCTTTATGACTGCTGTAATGTACACCATTGATAACAAGTTTTTTGACCTGATGGAAGCGTTCGTATGCGAGCTGGCGCCATATCCATTTGAAACACTGTAAGAAATGACTTTTTAATATTTATTTATTTATATATGTTTGTGCAAAATATTGAAAGTACAAGGACTTAAGCATCGGCGAAATGCTGCCCTAGGCATCTGCCTAGGTTGTCTAGTCCTAAATACAGAACTGGTTTACTCCAGTCGGGTATTGGACTAGTGTTCTCCTAACTGCAAATATGTCGAAATTTGTTGAATGAAAAATGCAAAGTTGGGTTGTGTATGTATTTCTAAATGTTACTTGGTAAAGGAAGGTATTAAAATTACCCGAATATTATAGTTTAAATACAATACACTCTCTTTATGAATCTGGCTAATTCTCATCTAGATTGGACTACTGCAATAGTGGTATGCTGTTCTGCCTATTGTACATTTGAACGGACTGCATGGAGTGTTCAACACAGCAGCTCGTATAGTATGCTGTGCCACCAAATACTGTCATATCACTCCTCTTCTTCTGCGAATGTTTTTTTCGAAACATTACACAGAACCCATTCACAAAAACATTTGTTTTCATTCGCAATCCGTCTAATGCTAAAATGTTTTGTTTTGGTAAAAAACAAAACGTTTTGTGTAGACAAGAAGATAAATTCGAGAATATTCCTCTGAATATACTACATTGTTTATTTTTATGTATCTTTTCAAATACATATTTGCCTTGAAAACTCTTTAAAACCTAATATTCTGCAGTGATAATTAACAGTATCGTAATTAGTTAAATTGAAAACTCATGGAAGTGCAACATCGTTGTATGTCGCATTTGAAAAGAAAAGAAAAGATAAAAACAATATAAATGTAAACGAATTCGTTTATAACTAAGTGTAGTTTAAAAGTTCTGAATATGAAGGCTGTAATATTATTAGAAATAGTAGAGAAAATAAGAGAATACGTACACTATTATCATTACTGATACATAAGCAAACTTCTTATAACAATACATTATAATCTCGCTCAGTACACATAACCTAAAAAATCCGTCCGATTTATGCTATGAATGATATGGTAATTAAAAAACGAAACAAACCCTTCCCCCCTTCACCCGTGAGTGCAATGTTTTCCATCGGAAACGGAAAGCAAAAACATTTTGTATGCACACACAGTTGTATACGGTACCGCCCCCTGTTTTTTTTTTCATAAATGTTTAAAAATATCTTCGCAGGAGACGCAGCTTTAGAGTCTCAGAAAAAGTTCAGTTTGAAATTTGTGTATTTCAATGATGCATAAGGCACTGAACTGCCACCATCATACTTGACTGATCTAACTTAAAGGCAACTCACGTTCAGGTCGGCCAAGTCTGATACGTCGAACAGACTGGTGGAACCCTCTCATACGAATTCTGCAAAATTTGCGGATATATCTTTTAATGTACTGGGTTCATATTCTTGCAATAACCTCCCACATGGTCTGAGGTCAGAGAGAAATTTTAAAATCTTAAAATAATTCTCAAAACATACCTTCTTAAAAGGGGTACAATTTTTAACAAATTGTAAAGCGCTCTTGAGGTGATAGTAATCATTGGACGATGCTATAGAGAAGTCATTCTTTTATTGTTATTGTTAAATTGGGAGTCGAATGAGAAAAGCCTGGGTATGAAAACTTGGAAAAACCATGGGCACGCTGGCAAGTGACACCATGCGCAGAAATATCTTATGATTAGGTAATCTTATGATCCGTCAAAGGAGGCTCACAAAATAAAAAGAATAAGGAATTCCAGTCCATTTTTTTTTATTACTATTTTTTTTTATCAATAATGACATTCAAACTTAAATACCAGTATATTTCGTTTTTTTTTCTAAAGTTAGTTTTCACGGATAAAATAATTTAAAGTTTCAATTTTCAAAGTCCGCCAAAACGCTCCAAATCTATGATCAGTTTTGAGGTTAGAATGTCAAATGTCAAAACAAGGTACTTCGACTATCATAATACGGGCATGTGCCTAGTTTGGTAGTTGTAAAAATTAAAAATTGTAAACTATTAAAAATTAAAAAATAAAAATTAAAAACTCTTTACCAAACTTCTAAGATGAATAAACAATGAAAATAAAAAAAAATAAAAAAAAGAAAAGAAAGAAAAGGATGACCTTTACCGTATATAACTGTATATTCTATTCTAACTCAAAGAATAATAATAGTATAGAGCATTAACATTATCATAATATCCGTATTGATAATTGGTTTGCTCATGAATACTCTAATTTCTTTCATGAATAATAGTTGTTTATATTGAACAAAAATTTTAGAGCTTAAAGTTACCCAAATTAAGTTAAAATTTCGCCAAAACTAAAAAATACAAACAAACATAATTTTTTTTTTCATACAAATCCAAAAACGGAATGCTGATATGATGTTAGATGTTCCAAATGCAATGGTACCAATATAACACGGTGTTCTGATGAGTTAATTTTTTGTTCACTTTTAAATAACGATTTATTAATTCTACGTAAACTTATATATAATGAACGTAATATATTCAGAATCGGCATTTGATGATCTATGTGAATACATACTTTTAAAGTCATTATATTTTTCACTGGAGTTCCTTATTGGTTAACTTTCAAAGATTGTAGGTTAGAACGCAATTACTTAATTAGTCAAATAATTTATGCGTAAAGCCTAACGAGAAATCATTCGGTTCCTAACCAAATCCAATTTCATTCTGCGATTCGTTCAGAACCAATTTTTTTATCCAATAAAATCAAGTGTACAGGTTTCAAAATCACAATGACTCAACGACAATGAAACCCTTCAAATAAAACCAAAAAAAAGATCAAATCAATCACTACGACAGAAAAAAAATGTCTCCAACGATAATTTCGGGTCACCCATTCAAGAAAAGTACTGCCCAATTGCAGCTCCAGGGACGTGCGGCTACCGTTAGCCACCGTGGAATTTTTAACTAATTTAAAAACGTTTTCAACTTTTCTTATGCACATTTCGATAATTGAGAGATTTCTTGTGGTGATTTTAAGAAGAACATTTTAAACATACAAATTTATATTTTTGATCGATTTTATGTTTATGTGTTACTGGTGGTGAACTGGATCGAGAGAGGCCGATTGAGGAAGACCCCTTAATCTCTCCTGCCGAACTCTCCGCACCCACCACCTTGAAGAGCGGTGGGAGAGATGGATTAATACATCCGCCACTCCTAACACACTGACCCTCAGATTTCTACACATCATTTATAGCCTTTTCCTTTTCAGAACTTCCTTTCCCTACTACTATCTCCGCACAGACGACCCTTAAAATTATTTTTTAAGGGTCGTCTGTGCAGAATTAATGTAAAAAAAAAGAATTCCCACGCAAGGTTTTCATCCTGAAATCACTAGGACCAAAGCAAGGCCCCTTTCACTCTGCCACAGAGGAACCCAATATCTCGATGCTTCAATTAAAAAACATTATTTAATGGGCGGTCCGTATGATACGTAGATACGTGCCATTTGCACGTGATTGACATTTGTCACATGAGAACGGGTCGCTTCTACGACTCGTTCTTGTTTTCAACAGCTCGGCTGAGGGATGATCTGCCGGCCTCTGTGTTTTCTCCCTCCTACAACATTTGTCTCTTCTAGATCCAAGTTCACTCCTTCCTCTCCTCTAAAAGACCCTCAATACAGCATCCCCATAAATGATATAGGCCTTGAGTGAATAAATTTCCCTTAGAACTTCCTGTATGGAGTTACTGTAAAACAAAGCTGTGCTGTAATCAGATTTGACAGAAGGCAATCTGCCCGTGTTAATTTTTTAAAATGTCTTCTACAGTAATATTTTTTTCGTGTTTTTAATGCAAGTCATGCACGCCACTGCGGTAGGTTCAGTAAATAAATTATAAACGGTGCTATTCACCAATAGGGCACCGTTTAGAAAGTTGAGCCTGCCTAAAAATAAAATAAAAAACAACGGATATCGACAGAAAACAGCCGGAGAAAGAACCCAGCTCTACAAAATGAGAAATACCCATTCTGCTCATGGGTTTGGGACCCCTAGGAAAACTAAGGCTTTATAAATGGCTAGCGGTATTATTGAGCTTTAAAATAAATAACAAAAATTAATATAACACTTCTCACCCGTACTAAATTTATATTCACTAAACCATTAATTAAAAAATAGATCATTCAGTTTGGATGGTTATTTTGGCCTCCAATCCAAAATTCAGTTTTGTACCGCAGCCGTTCCCCTTAAGAAGACCGTTGGAACAAAATCCATCTAATTTGTTTCTATAAATTTATTAATTGCATTATTGATTCTCTTACTTTGATAGAATTCATCCCTTGAAACATCCCCTCCCGTAGACTTAGAAATAATGAGTTGCTCTACCTAAATCAACACTCAACTAAATATGGCTACTATTTACCATTGTTCAGGATGTCTGGTTAATTCAACTGTATATTTATAAACTGGTATAAACAAAGTATATGTTTTAATTAATTAAATATTATAATTGTCTTGACTTGACTTGTTACTTCTTCTTTCTTGTGTTTATTTTGTTTTTTGTCTTTGCTTAATTCATATACCATCCCATACTCATAATTTAGATTATTCTTCTAATGTCGTGTTACTTATTTTTTAAATTAGACGTTAGTCTGGTAATAAGTAAAAATGCTGAATTGATAGGTCAAAAATAACCAGGAATATTATAAACATTTTTAGAGTTCAATTTTTTTGGAATAACTTGTGTATTGAAGTAGAAATCTCATTGTAATATATTTTTAACATCTCTCAAAATAAAACATGAAACCGAAAAGCCACAGAAAAGAAAATATAACGGTAGCAGCTGGGAATCTAACCCAGGACCTCGTGGTCTATCTGGGACCTTGCGCTATAATCCAATGAGCTACGGTTAATATTTTTTCTAACGTTTTAAAAATTAAACCTAAATATAATTCAACGACGTTTATAAGCTTCAATAAATTATTCCAAAAGTTGAATCTAATAGTAATACATATTTATTTTATTTTAAATTTAACGTAAATCAAATTTAATGTTATTATTAAGTTCTGCAAGTTTCATTTTAAGGCAGTTTGAAAATGGTCTGAAACGCCAAAAGAGCTGTCACAATAATAAAAACTAAAAACACTTGCAGAACTAAATAATAACATTATTAAATTTGATTTACATAAATTTTTTTAAAAATTAAATGGAGTCTAAGAATTAAACACAAAAACAACTAATAATATATATATTTCAAATTGTGCGTATTAAAATAAAATATCAAACATGAAACCGAAAAGAGAAAAAGAAAAAGACTATTCTGTGTCTTTTCGGTATATTTTTCATTTTGAGAGATTAATATTACCTTCAATGACTACCGTTATATTTTTTTTCTGTGTCTTTTCGGTTTCGTGCTTCACTTTGGGAGTTTTTAATATTGTATTCAATGATTAAAAAAATATTGGAGTTGTACCTGTCTGTAGTCTGCAATGTGAAGATTGCCTTGATTATAGAACAAAATGAATCAACGATTTTTTCCCTGTAAAATACACAATTGAAGCCATTGCATTGGCTTGCAATAGTCATTGTGACAAGACTGCCTACTTCGTGTGTTAGGTACGAAGGTAGGTAAGCAATATTGTTATTCAGTAACGTTTTATTTGGATTTTTATAACGTTTTATTGTTGTCTTTTTTACGACGAGTCTCTAGAAGTTATGTCGGTCAGGAGTGGCTATCGAAGACCTATTCGTCACGTGGTCAGGGGTACTCACCTCTTGGATAGAAAACGTTTCATCTTCTTGTTATTTTCAATAAGAAGTTAATTCAAATAATATTGCTTAAATCACTTTTATAATTAACTAGCTAATGTGTACCTGGCCTTGCTCTGGATTATTTTAATATATTTTTTAACAAATTATGAAGTTGTGAATTCTTACTTAACTTTTTGGTGCCATAATTGATTTAACAGCGAAAATAATGCCTTGTGAAGACTATTACTACCTCTAAACAAATAAAAAATAAATAAATCTGAAAATTTTATTTCGTTCCAAACATTTGTTATTACAAAATATATGTAAATAATAAAATTATTAAGTAGGTACCTAGTTGTGTTTTCAATTTTGAAAATATTGTACCCAAACAAACCTTATTCTTTTGAATATGTAATCTGTGGCTAACGAGAGTGGTATGTCTATGGGCTAACCTCAATACAACAGGGCAGGTTCAATGTTTTTATACTAAATTTAAAACGTTATAACAACAGATGGCGTTAATTTATTTTTCTAGAAAAAAATACTTTTAGCAATGAATGTTTTTAAATATTGAGATGAATTGTTTGTTGGCGGATGTATACACGGAATGTGAAATAGAATAAATTGTTATTGTAAGTTCATAGCTCAAGTCCCTAAAGGAACTAATAAAAATATTGTATATGTGACTTTTATAATAATTTATTGTATTTTAGCTTTTAATCTACATTAACAATTTATTCCATTTTTAATTCCGTATCAATAAACAATTCGTTTCACAATTTAAATGCACAAAGTGCTATAAGAGCTCTTTCATAAAATATTTGAATTAACGCCATCTGTAAGCACGTATTACATTTCGTTTAGCCTTAATAACCTATCATTTAGCTTTTTTACAAATTATGGTTATTTTTGTGGATGCTTATGTCACAAGTTTCAGAAAACATTTGTATCCTGATAAAGGAACCATTGGTTTTGAAACATGTGGATATTTATTTATTAAAATATTGTAATAATGAAAACATGCGTGACTTTGTAATGACATTATTAAATTAATTTTCTTTATATAATAATTGAAGAAGATAATATTAACAAATCTGGAATGAAGCATGAAACCAAAACAAGGTAAAGAAAATTGAAATTTATCAGTCGTGTCTAGAATTGGAATCCAGGACCTTTGTCTCTGTTTATTGTCAGGATAATATTGTTAAGTCTTAAATTTGAAGTATAAATAGGTCTCATTAGCTCAGTGGTTAGAGCGGTTGTCTCGGTAAGACAGAGGTCCTGAGTTCGTTTCCCAGATGCGATTGATTGATTGAATATTACAGCGAGGTTTCAAAACAAATAAGTTATTCCAATAAATATAATTATTTTCTAAAAATGAAAAAAAAAAAATCGATAGTGTTTTTTTTTCAAATGAGTTCAGTCAATTTAAATACATTCATATCGATTTTAAAGTTAGATTGTTAAAAAATAAATTTATTACGATTATTGCAATGAAATCAGATAAATGAACAATGGTATCACGCGCCAATGGTGCCGGACACCTGCTTGACGAATTCAGTAGCCGATCGGAATTATATTTTCCCTACTTTAGGTGTATTGTGTTGCTCTGTAGCTCGCTGGTTTTGACACAAAACCATTCTTTCTCGTCCAAACCAAACCAAACCTCGTGATTCTACCAACTTGTAGTGGTCGATCAGGCTGCCAAGGTGAGGTTTTCTTGTAATACCCAACAGTTAATATATTATACACAATTTAGGACTTTGATGAATTTAGATGCTCAATGAAGAATTATAAAGTTAATGAATGATTAAAAAATCACTATATATACATATCAACATGTTTTAAAACGGAAGCTTTCTTCATCGGGACATTCAGAATACTAAAAAATAATAATGTTAAGTATAGACAAACACTTTTTTATACAAATAATAAATTTAAAAAAATATATTTTAAATAACAAGGATGAAGATGATATTTTAAATAAATCGGAGGTATATAAATTAATTTCTAACAATTGCAACTTTTTTCAATTAGGAAAGACTTAAAGAAATTTTAATATTAAAGTTAAGGAACACATAAGGTGTTTAAGTAATAACAATTATTCTAAATAAGTTTGTTTTTTTTTTTTATAGAAAGCAGTCGCTTTGTGGTTAGACATATTTAATGAAAATAAAACAATAACTTTGTTTATAACCACGAGATTTATTTAATTTTATTAGGACCGACAGGTTTCGCTTTTTTCGTGTTAAGCGAAACCGGTCGTGGTTATAAACAAAGTCATTGTTTTATTTTAATTAAATAAATAAAGGTTTAAATTTTTTGCGTACGAATACAACCGGTTTATAATTAGACAAATTTGAATTTTTAGAATTTAGAAAAAGTGTTAATATCAAATAAAAATAATTAATAATCAAAATTTCTTTTTTAAATATATATCTCTTGATTTTATTTGCTTATAGTATTAATAATAAAAATAATTCCTTTTTTTTCTAATGTAAATTTATTATTAAATGTTTTATAATAATTAATTTTTTATTAATATTTTTGATTAATAGCTTACCTAATTTAATCACTTGTTGTTTGTTTTTATAATTTTTCTATTCTTACATTATTGTGTACTATGTTTATCATCTGTCTAAACTTGACATTATTATTTTTTAGTATTATTTATGTCCTGATGAGGAAACCTTTGCTGTCGAAACATGTTGATATGTTTATATTGGTAAAATGGTGATTACAAAGTAATTTTTAATTCATTTATTAATAATGACGCCACAAAGTGATTACCAATCTTTTTAAGAAATTATAACTATAAAGTTATTCGATATAGACAGTTACATTTTAACGAGTGATTAAACTAACCGTCTCGCTATTTTGTCGAAGATGAAGGTAAAGAGCTAACACAAACGACTCTTCCCTTGAATGCGCATTGCGCACACATGGACACTTTTTGTGTAGAATGCAGTAAATATTTTAACATGACATGCGTCATTTTGCATACTTAGTTCCTACTTTTGATAGGTTATATCGGATTTGGGATTCCTTGCTGGGACTTTCCGCGTATTTTTGAAAGTGTATATTGATTCCTCGCAATGAATTTACATTAAGCGAAACGGGTTTGCAAAGTGTTTAGTTTATTTAAAAAATGTATTAGTTATCGTTAATTTCTAATTCATTTTATTAAAAATGACACCGTAAAGTAATTTTACATTTATTGAAGTAAACTCTTTAAAATCTAAGTACTTGTTAAACCTATAAATAATACAATTACGAGTTGATAACTACCAAATAACAAATTAATTGGATTGCTGGTATCTAGTTAACGAAATCGATTAATCAGTACCTACTTTGGCTTTTAAATTATTCAAAGTTCATTTTCTATATCATTTCACGCCGATTATAACGTGATTTTCCGCCAATAAAATAAAGTAAGCAGTCTTTTCGAGACCTTTGACACGATCTCGTGGCTATATTTTCAATCATTCAAATTTGGAATCCAATTAAAAAACAATGACGTTTCCAAATTTGAAACAGATTGAACCGTGGCGGGATACTTGTTCCATGATTTGAAAATATTCAAATTAAGAACTTTTTGGGTCAAATTTTAACGAGTTTCGAAGGTTTTCTTTGCTAAATCGATTTTGCTGGAAAAGAAACGCATGAAATTGGGTGTATATTAAATTGTGAAACACTTTGAAGTTAATTTTTTTATTGGAAATGATAAAAATATAATAAAAGCATTGAAATTATAATTTTGTAGCTTAATTTTGAAAGTAAATTTACTTTAATCAGCACGATTGATTTGAACAACTTTTGTTTTTTTAATTTTTATTGTACGAAAATGGAACATGCAACCGAAAAGACACAGAAAAGAAAAAGATAAGGAAACACTTGCCCCTAGATTTCTACCAACCTTTCCTTCTTAAAACTTCCCCTCATACCTTACGATGACATAGGCCACGAGGGAAATTATTTTTTTCAAGGTCTCCCCTGTAGTTTTAATATAAAAATAAAACGATCAAAGTCACACCCCGAATCAAAAGTCACCCTATATTGGGGTATTAACAATTAAGTTAAAAAATAAATCTAAGAAAACGGATAGAAAAAGAAGATTGAGATGAGAATTAGGAAAATAACTGGAAAGATTTAGACCGTTTGAATCTGGTGAATAAATAAAGAAATTGAATCAACGGAATGTATCGATTCTGAATTGTTGTCTTAGTAGTGCGATGCAAGTGTGTTTTAACTCTAGAATGAGGTAGGTGCTCGTGCCATTGTCAACTTAGTATTCGTTCATGCTACATTGTGGCTTCAAATTGTGAGACAGTAGTCGGCACATACCTCAATCTGATTATAACAAAATAGTGGTACATACTCATAACACGACACTAACTGCAAACGATTGCCTCGTAATTCCCAGATACTTAAATAAATACGGTTAAAGAACCTTCAAAAATACTATGTCCCAAAAATATACAACAGTGTGATAAAAAAAAAGTGAACAAAATTTTATTAGAGACTAACTGGTGTGTGCCCGGCCTTGATCGGGATTTTTAACTTGTCATTAGGGTGCCATAATTGATTTTACAGCGAAAGTAACTATCTCCAAATAAAGAAACAGTCATTTTAATATTTTATTTCATTCCAAACGTATATTTTTTTCCAAAATAAAGTTTTTAAGTAGGTACCTACACGTGTTTTCCATTTTGAAAATATTCTACCCAAAAAAACTTTCTTCTTTTGAATATGCAGTCTGTGGCTAACCAGAGTGTTATGTCTATGGGCTAACCTAAATAAAATACAGCGGGTTCAATGCTTTTTCATACTATTTTTAAAACGTTATAGGAACAGTTTTACGTATTGGATTTCATTCAAACTACTCTTTAAACCTTCCCGGCACTAATAAGAACAAAGTGTGCTATTTTCAGCGAAACCGGTCTAGTAATTTTTGAGAACATCGAAGACAAACAAACAAAGGTACATTGATTTTTATATATTATTATATACATTTTTTGTGGGAATATTTTTTGGATTTTCTTTGTAATTATTGTACGTTTTGTATTTCTGATTTTTTGTTTTTTTTTTTTAACCTCTCTTTTCATTTTCATAAATATTAGTTTTTTAATTAAAAAAAAATTAAATAATAGCGATGTATGTACTTTTTTATATTTTTAATATATACCGTTACTGAAAATCCGTTGACAAACTGATATCAATCAGTTCAACTGGGCTTTACAAAATATGTCTAAGATTTTGCAAAAAAAGAAAGGAATACCTTTAAAAATATATTTATACATTATTGAGCTAAACATCGTGTTAATGTTCATGGAAAAGTCGCAAAGTATGTGGCTTGGGCATGTATTGAGAGTGGCAAAAGGTCGAATTCCATGAAAAACTTTGAGTATTATTCCAGACGGAAGACGTCCAGCGGGCCGCCCCGGAGACAGGTAAGAGAAGCAACTCCTGAGGCTGTGCAAGGAGAGCCTGGAGGCGCCTTGTTGATGCGATGGGTCCCCAACCCGAGTAGGACAAGGGGAAACAGATATGATGTATGATATTTATATATGTTAATACGCCCATATGAATTTATTTTATTTTTAATAAAGTATAGTACATAGTGATTACCTTTTTACTAAAACAACAAACAAAAAAAATCCCACATAAAAGCCGTACTGTGTAATCAACCCTATCTTAAAATATACAAAAAATGTAACGACTCAACGGTTTTCTCCTGCAAATTCTTAAATTTAAGCGTTTCCACTTAAAACCGCCCCCAACATTTAGCCCAGCAATGAACACGGCAATACCTGTTGTGTAGCTTCATACATTCCGACTTCTGCACCCCTAATTCAACTACACCCTCGCTATTATTACACTTGATGAGGAATTCATTTTACGGGACGTGAACACACTTCCTGAGGGGTTGAAATAATACCAACTGACGAATTGACAACAGGTTGTATAGTGCAACAGGTATTTTGTCAAGTTTTTAAAGTACTGTTGAAATATAACGTTTTCGGAAGAGTTCTCAGTGTTTCTTACATACAAACTCTCCTGTTATTCTGATTCTTGACGTCATCCGACTTGAATATTTCAATTATTTGGTCATGTCATGTCTTTTAAGAATATATTCAATGTTTATCTTACAAACTAGAACTAAAAGCAAGCGATGGAACGGCTAGAATGTAACAAATACCGCGCGTTCTTGGGTTTCGTGTCTTAAACTTCGTGCGTTGATATTTCTTAGTACTGTAATAATACTTGTACGCGACTGTAAACGCATTACGCTGCATTACTTGTCTACTCTGTACCCCTTTTAATATGCACCCTCGTACGAGTAATTCTCATTCCGATTATATCTGGCTTCGTTTATACGGCAAATAGCTCCACTTGTTACACGGCGAAGTGGAACCCTTCGTTATTCTATTATAATAAAAAATTATACATGCTGCAATGGGAAAATATTTTAAAGGACTGCAAATTCATAACATATAGTTTTAATGACGCTGTAAAAGAGTAAGAAAATAACGAAAAACTTCTAGAGCTTCATATCGAAATAATAAAATAGAGTCTAATAGAATATACCCTAAAGAGACCTCCAGGCTTGAATAGTTGATAATTGGCTTCTTCTTCTTTATCGTATGGTCCACCATGACCTCCATCATACTGAGATGCTGAGGTTATTCAACCAGTCGACGGGATCGGAGGTCACTTGGTTCAGCACAGATTTGGCAGAGGGAAACCGATGAAGAGACCTTTTTTCTACGATATGTTGTTTGAATATGTCCACGTTCATTCAAAATCCTTTAGACCCCGTTTACCATATGAATCATATACGCACAATGGTTGTAACTGCACCGGATGCGGTTTAGAGAGGTCCACGTCTTACAAGAGAGAAGGAGAACTTTGGTATCGGCTAATCGGGCCTATGGTTTACCGGGACAATCGTTCTAACCACTGAGCTAATGAGACCGTCCTGGGTTCGATTCCCGGATGCGACTATACTTTTTTATCCGTTTCATGTTTCATTTGAGATTTGTTAATATTATCTTGTTCAATGATTAAATATTACAATGAGGTATTGAATATTTTTTTCTAGACCTGTAGAAAAGTCAATAGCTGTTCCATATAAAAAAAATTAGATAGGTATATCCGAGACACATTGATTGCAAATAAACTCTGGTAGAACTTTGCAATTATACAAAAAGATAGCAGCCAATAATATGGGAATTATTTCGGGGTAACGTTTTTACGTCTTACATATGAAATATAATATAGATAAAGATGACTTAAAATAAACAGGTTTCATTAGCTCGGTGATTAGAGTGGTTGTCCCGGTAAGATAGTGGTCCTGGGTTCGATTCCAGATATCGGATACCTTTTTTTGTTTCTTTTTGTGTTTCTTGTTTCATTTGAGATTTGTTAATATTATCTTCTTTAATGAATACATTTTAATAATCAAAAATGCTGTATCCATATTTTATACACTGAAGGGTTTAAGATATTTTGTATCTATTAATATTATAATTTTACACACATTAAACACAATTCAATCCATCTTTAACTAACTAACTAACCATCACGCCGTTTCTCCAGAGAGGTAGGCACAGAGGACGGACTGCCAAACAACTCGATCTTGGCATACACTCTTGCTTCATTCACATTCGTAAATCGTATCACACATTCTCTTTTATTATTTCAACTTCTGGCATGGCTCGACTCAAGTATTTGATTCACTTGATCGTGCCATGAGATGGGATCGAATAAGAAACTCGATGATCCGGGAGGAGCGTAACATCGAACCACTATTAATATTCATAGAAAAGTCCAGAAGATTTATTCCAGAGGAAAGACGTCCAGTGGGCTGCCCCAGACACGGGTGGGAGAAGCAACTCCAGAGGCTATGTAAGGAGAGGCTGGATCTACTATGGACAGATATCGTAGACGTAGCACAGGACAGGGACGCCTGGAGGCGCCTTGTCGATGCGATGGGTCCCCAACCCGAGTAGGACAAGGGAAATAGGATATGTATTTATGTATAATGTGCCACGTCTTCCTCGGCGTCTCAGGCGTCCCCGGATTCTTCTTCCATTCACATTCGAGTCAAATATTCTCCTTACACTTTTTTCTTGGTTAATTTAATCTACATGCCCAAACCATCTAAGTCTCCCTTTTCTTAATCTTAAAAACCCATCTTGAAAACGTATTAAAACTAGAAAGGTGTTGTTTTCTAGACGTGAATATGTTTTTGTCAGATTTTTAGATTGTTTGATACGTTCACCTTACCCCCGGAGGGAAATGGTATTATTTTAAGCTGGTTAGATTAAATTAAACGTGTGTTTATATTATTAAATTGATTTAATATTGTAAACACAACACTGAAGTGTTATTTTTGATCAAGAATGATGCACACATCCCACCGTGGCCTGTGAACGTTAAATAACGCTGATTATCATTGTTGAATTCAATGCCACAGCGGCTCTTGTAGCAGGCTTCTTCCCACGGAGCCCAACGAAAATGCGAGTTGTCCATGGCTGTGGGAAAACGCCGTGATTCTATGTCAGCCGCACAATGTGCTGCCGTGCCACTATATTACTACCTGTTATATCATAGGCAGATTAACAATTTGTTGATTATGTGAGGTTAAAGTTTTTCTAGGTCGAAAAAACCATGCAAGATAGCAGAAATTCAAGAAAAACGGTGAGCTCTGCCCTCATGAAACTTGCACAGCTCTTTATGGGTGGTAGTTTTGGGTCAAAAACAACTATTTTAAGCTTGTATCAAAGTGTTGCTTCGTAATTTACATGAATTACTTTAGATAATTTCTTCAAACGATTGGTATTCACTTTGTGGCGTCATTATTAATAAATTAATTAAATAATGTACTTTGTATTCACCACTGTATTAATATACACAGACATCTACATGTTTTGAAAGCGATGCTTTCTTCATCAGGAATATATAAAATATATTTCTATATATTCCTGATGAAGAAGTCTCACTGGCTCCAGACGGTTAGGAACAGCTGGGACTCTTAGGTGGTACTCCAAAAAATTTAAAAAATTGACATTTCTGAAATCCATCGGTAAATATGGAAATGATGTATAGAACTAAAAACAGTTTTTCTTGGAAATTCCAAACTCACCATTCAATAGTTTTACTGCTTTATACTCATGTATTCCTCATGGAATAAGCAATATGGTGATATGTATTTTTAAAAAAAAGTTACACAGACAATGGCGCTATAGCCGATTATTGAAATTATTAAGAAACGTGCTGAAATTTGAGATAGAAAAATCTGCTCAAATTTATTTTTATTAAAGATGTCTTTCTAATATTTATACAAAGATTTTCAGTCTACTATATAGATGCCTACATGTTTTCTTAATACTAATTTGTTATCCAGTAGATGTAATTGATATCATAAAATATCTCAACAGATTTCATCGAACCAAAGAGGAAATGTCATAAAATATTAACAGTTTCCGCAAATGCAAATCAACTATATTACTACAAAATCAGATTCACACTTTAATAACGTTTATTAAATAATGTTTACGGCAAGAAAGTAATCAGTCCGTTAACTGTAGAAGCCAAATAACTGCATGTTATGCTGAAATGTTTACTGCACTTTGGATATCTTAAAATCGCACTCTTTCGAATAACCCGACAAAAGAGCCTGCAACTAGTACAAAAATAAATAAATTAATTAACGTTTCAGAAGTTTGTTTGAGTTAAAACTATCTACATATGTTATAATAATAATATGTAAATTAATAAAAATAAAATGTTAACACCCCTTTTTTATTATGTAATTTAAGGTCAGCCTGTGGTATTTTTTACATCAATTAATTCACTATTTTTTTCCTCCTGCATACCCTGATTTAAAACACTTGTCATATTCAAATATTTACTGTATTCTATAATATCTATTGCGGGAAGTCGCTTTGCACTGCTCTGGAGGGACTGTTCTGGTTTCGTGGCTACGGTCTGTTCTGGATATAATTTGTTTTCGTGTTTCTTGTTTGTTTATTCATAGGTTTGTTGGAGCACTCCCGGTTACTCCGGTTATCGATAGAAGGAGCCACTAAGGGCTATATTTTGTCGTCGTCAGTCAGTACCTGTACTAACCAATTTGATGTGCGTTTGTGACTAACCCCCTTCTATGCTAAAGCTATGCAGGGACACTTGAGGGTTTAATTTAGAGTCCTTTAAAAATTATAGATTCGTTTAATAGAGTCCTTGACGTGCACCCTGAAGGAGTAACCATAAGTTATTTATAACGGGGTGGGAAAGTGGTGGGTAATCTCAACTGTATTCTATACAAAAAGTGTACATGTGTGCGAAATGCGCATTCAAGGGAAGACTCGTTTGTGTTTTGAAAAAGGTAATTTGAGAATTGGAAAAGGCAGTGCCTTTCGGTACAAATCACAAATATAGAAATCAGTGCCATCTGTTGGTAACTCTATTAATTACTACAACTTAACTGATGAAATAATTATCATATTTTATTTCCTTTCTTTCATTTTGTGGTCGAAAAAAAACACTTAAATTTTTTATATCCAGTAATTGGCATGTAATATGGATACGTTAAGTGGTTATTTGGTTATTTGATGTTGCAGGTAATCCCCTCAATATTGACTATATCCAACAGCTTAGGCTATGTTAATTTTTACCTCAATTAATTCACTATTTTCCCCCAGCATACCCTCATTTAAAACTCTGTAGTACGATGCACGAGAGTACCAAGGCAGAATTGTGTGGAGTTCTATCCTCTTTACCCAAATCTTCGACAAAATAGCGAGACGGTTAGTTTAATCGCTTGTTAAAATGTGACTATCTATATTGAATAAATTTATAATTATAATTTTTTCAAAATATTGTTTTTTTTTTATATGAATACCGCACAAGAGTCCCAACTGCTCCCAACCGTCTAGAGCCAGTGTGACTATGGTATTCCCAATTGGGAAATGTTGTGAGGCTGAAGGTATTGGGGAGGGGAAGGAGAAGGGGAAGAAGAGGGTGGGGAAATACCTGGCTATTCAGATCTGGTCACCACACACGGCTAAAAGTCATTTCAAGCAACGTTTCAATTCTGAATGGTGGTCTTTCACCAGGGCGATACTGAGAGTATCTTCCACTCTGGAACGTGCGCAAATATACTTTATATTATTTTTAAATGAATTAATTGTGAAACAGCAGAAATTAATTAAATAAAATTTACTTGCACACGGCGGGATTTGAACCCGCGACCTTCGGATTCGTAGTCGAGAGCCTTACCCCTCATTCATGGAGGCCGTCAGTGGTATTCACTTTGTAGCTTCATTATTAATAAATGAATTAAAATTTGCTTTGTGAACACTTTTTTTTAATATGTAAATATTAACATGTTTCGAAAGCGAAGCAATCCTCATCAGGATATACAAAATACTAAAATATAATACTAACGATAAACATAGAAAACAATAATGTAAGAATAGATAAATTATAAACATAAACAATAAGTATTTTTTAATAAATTTATTAATAATGACGACACGAAGTGAATACCAATCTCTTGAAGAAATTACAATAATATGGTTTTATTGTAATTAAATTAAAATATTTCTTCAAAAGTTGGTTTAAACATTGTGGAGTCATTACTAAAAAAATAATTAAAATTATTTTGTATTCAACACTTCATTAATATTTACATATCAACATGTTTTGGTAGCGATGATCAGGAATATATGGAATACTAAAGAATAATAATGTGAAGTATAGACAAATGGTGAACATAAAACATAATAATGTAAGAATAGACAAATTATAAACATAAACAAAAATTTATTAAAGTAAGTAATTAAGAGGAACGGCTGCGCTGCCTGTTTCATACAAAACTTAATTTTGGATTTGAGGTCAAAATACTCACCTAAACCTAATTATATATTCTTTTAATTAAAGGTTTAGTAAATATCTAGTACGCATGAGAAGTATTTTATTTATTTTTGTTTTACATTTACAACGGACCGTCCGTTTCTGCACAGAGTCAAGGGTTTTTTTTTCAGGTATTTTGAGGCTCCAGACCGGAGGTGGTTACCAAACTCAACAGTTTTTTTTTATATTACAATATATTTGAAATTGAAACCCTATGGCGTAATAGTACAATAGTTGTAGGAAATACTCAGAAAACACAATTAATTGATGAAATAAAACTGAATAGTTTTATAATACGTTCATCAATGTTAAATTAAGGTAATAGGTACCTAATCATTTTCTTAAGTCAAAGAATTGTTATTTATTTTTTCTTCCACAGATGGCACCACCGATTTTTTTCTTCTTATTAGTCTTTAACCTAGCGGTAGTGTTGGATTAAATTTTAAAAAACCCGTCAATTTATGAAAAAGGTTTAGTTTAGAGATAACATTATGCCTCTAGCTTTTAGTGAAAGCAGAACGCGGAGGCATGGCTTGCTTTATGTATCCCGTAAAAAATATAGATTGAGGAAGTCAAGTGCATTGCAATAAGTCAGGTTGTAAACAGTACAAATTTATCAAATAGAAACAATTTATCAATGTAGAACGAATGTGATATAAAAAATAAAAAAAATTGCTAATTTATTGAAAAATACAATTTGGTGAGAAATGTATAGAAGTTTTAATAAAAAAAAATTCCTTCGCCACTATGTTAGGTATATACGTATGATATAATTCCATTTTTGAAGGCTTTGACAATGTCTTCGAATGAAAAAACATATATCAATTTTAATAACTAGCGACGCGTTTAAAATCTTAATCCATTAAAAAAATAAGGGTTAGCCTGTTAAAAGATATTGTAAGATTTATAGGTTGGGTACGTGATTTATTGACTATGTATCACACAAATATGGTAGAAGTGTCATTAAATTGTCAACAACGACAGGGTTTTAATGTTGGAAAATAAAATTAACAAAGTTAAACTACTGAATACGACATCCTGTAAAAATACTTTTCCAAGTTCTTTTTCTGCCAACGAAAGAAAAAAGGATTTCATGTTAAACAACTGAGACAAGTTTACTATGCTCTTTTACAATCATCTCTCGAGTATGGTATTATCAGTTGGTGTAGTGCCACAAATTTAGCAAAGATCCAAAAACTAATCTTGAAGGCTATTCTTAAAGTTCCATTAAGGACGAGTATTGATTTTATTTTTAAGAGATTAGCATTCCCAACTAGAAAATAATTATATTTAAAAAATATCCTTCTGCTTCAATTAAAAAATATCCATTTGTTTGAAGAAAGTGCAAGCACTACAGCCCTAAGACAGTCATATGTAAAATCTTTTAATATCCCAATTTGTAAAACCTCTTACGGACAAAGAAGTTTTAAATACAATGCAATTAAGCTATTCAATTCCCTACCTAGTGACATCAAAAATACGCAAAACAAAACTTCCTTTACAAGTACAAGTTGATCACCTCCAATAAACCTGTCAGTTTCTAAATTCTTGTATACCTTTAAATTGGTATAATCTTGATTAACATTATTAAATTGTAATCTATTAATCTATTTGCCATTTAAATATGCTAGCTGGACAACCACCCATGAAAACTGCTATCTCAACAGAGGCTTTTCATACCTAGAGAGATTGCCAATACGTCGGCCAATATTGCTGTAAAGCCAAATTCATGTAAATAAAAAGCAGGATTTTGAAGCGGTTAAAAAACGTAATATTTCAGTTAACAAAACGTAATATTGACAAAACGAAGAGTTTTGTAATAAATAAATTAATCTTGGCTTTAGATTCTAATATAAAACACTAAATATGCCGCAAAATTCTGTCAATTACAATAATTTTGAGATATTTATTCAATAAGGCTTGCAATTTTTAGCGGATGTTGTAAAACGTTGATTTGCCTCTCGAACTTTCATAAAAACGCTACATGCAATGATTCAACTTTTGACAGTAAATGGAATGCAACTAAAAAAACCAAACAAATATAAATAAGAAAATTGGTACTTACATTTTTCTCGGAAAAGGCTCCGCTTTCCGTTGGGTGTATCCAATATTCACAATTAACCAGGAAAATTGCAAATACTTTATGTTGTTTTATTAACAACGCTGATAATTCCACGTAATTACTAAGATCACTTCTTGAAGTAGAAATAATAATAATGATTTTTATTATCCTCGCCAATTCCGGTGTTATATATCAATTAACTAGTCATTTGCGCAGTTGTAATGATTCTATACGTGGTTGTATATTTTCACAAACACCCTCAGCAAAGCACCGTTGAAATATTACCATTCACTTTGTTGTTTCAAATGGCTTAAGCCGTGTTTGGTTACCAGATCTGAAAATCCAGGTACTTTCCTCTACTTCCTCTTCCCCATTTTCTTTCACTCACTACTCTTTTCAGCCTCTTAATCTTCTCAAATAGAAATTCAATAATCCTACATACCCCGGACAATTGAGACTTTTTTTTCATTCAAGTGAATTTAAAATATTTATAAATTATTTAAAAATTTCTTTATATTCACCACTTTATTAATATAAACATATCAACATGTTTCGAAAGCGATGCTTTCCTCATAAAGAATATATAGAAAACTAAAAAATAAAAATGTCAAGTATAGACAAATGATAAACATAGAACACAATCATGTAGGTACAGAGAGCCAACAAATGGTGTACTCTATGAATTAAATTCTTATTATTTAACTATGTAATAAATATAACAAATAAAATAAATAAATATACATGAACTTATTTTTTTAAAATTTATTTGTATATACCTTTTTATACAGTAACTCCACACGGGAGGCCCTGCGAAAAATCATTTCTTTCAAGGCCTATATCATCAAAATATTTTAATTATACTTCTTAAAATTACAATTTATTTTATTTTTATGTTATTACTGCACGTGAATCTCATCTGCAAGAACCAGTGGGACTATTGGTTCCCTAATTTGGGGAATTTGTTAGGTTGAAATTATATGGAGAGTGAATAGATGAGAAAGAGGAAGGTACGATTTTTTCTGCCTATTCAGATATGTTCGCTAAAAAATGCTAAAGTAATTTTGAGCAATAGCCGGTAGCTTCTGAATGGTAGTTTCTCACCAGAGTACTGTATCTACCACTTTGGTAATACAAATGATTTAAAACGTTGTCGGATATTTAAATAAATTAGGCATTTGTGATTGATGAAGCAATTGTTAGAAAATACCATGAAAGATAAAACATACGAATAATTAAGAATACCTAGGACCTTCATAGTGAAGCGTTCTAGAGGCTCATTTCCTACAGATAAGCGAAACTAAGCTGACATTGGTATTATCTCTAAGGTTAATACAATCAATGACTAACTATCTAATAAAACTAAATGTTATGCATGGAGAAATTAAATAATTTAATTATACAACACCAGTAGGTAATAACTATTCGATTTTTAATTATTTTTATAGAGATTTAAAAACATCATTTTAATATTTAATTATTGTAGAAAATAATATTAACATAACCTAAATCAAATATGAAAACGGAAAAAAACGACAGAAAATAAAAAGATTTCAGTCATATCTGGGACACGAACCCAGGACCCCTTCCTATCCGGGGCAACCGCTTAACCAACTTAGCGCTGTCCCAGATGCGACTGAAATATTTTTATTTTCTGTCGTTTTTTTCCGTTTTCATGTTTCATTTAGGCTATGTTCATATTATCTTCGACAATGATTAATTACTATTCGGCTTGACAAATATTAGAAATTTTGTTTTTAAACTTTCAAAGCTACGTGGCACGTGATGAAAATATGTAAAATTATTAAAAAAAATATCACATAGAATAAGGTGTGCTAATTTAACGACGATCGAGCACATAGATTCAAAGTTTTCACTGCTTTAGACAAGCAAACAACATTATTGTTGAGATATTCGACGGCTACAATGAAAAGCTTGTAATATTAAAAGTAAATTTAATGTTATTATATTATTTGAATGTGCTTAAATAAAATGTAAAAACAAATATTTGCTTATTCCACAATTTATATATTTTCTTATCTTAGATTTTAAAGTATCATTAAAAGTATTTTCTATCCGTTATTGTAATTTGCTTCCATTAAATTTGTCTTGAAGTTTAAATAATACAAAAATCGTAAGTTGTATTAAGTGGAATCGATGGCCTATTTTTTATTATAAAAAACCTCCTTTAAATGTTAAACAATAGTTTTATAATTTAAAAAAAGACATTAATAGCGGAATTATAAATATATAATAAACCTGATTCATTATTAATACTTAACCTAAAATTGTATTAAATATTCTGTCTATGAAAGCGATCTGTTAAAATCACCACAAATGTACGAATTTATCAATCGGATTCCCATTTCACAATTGCGCAGAAAAAAACTCAATTATCGTCGCTAAAATGAAGCTAAATTTGAATATTAAATTATTCCGTATTATTTTCAGTGGTTTATTTGCTTCAAATTGCCCAACCTTTCTTATACCCAATCTCCGGCAGAATATTACAAAACTCACAGGTAAAAACACTCACAGTCCAAGAAAATGTACACTTAAAAACACAACGGACAAGAGCATTAAAAAAAACTAAAAAACACATAAATTTTACTGTTTTTAGAACAAAAATTACATTTTCACTTTTTGCGCTTCGATGCCTCAGCGATTGTTGAATGATGGAATCATTATTGAAAACTGAATAGATAATATTCACTTCTTCTATGGAATAACCACAGAATTTGTGTCGAATTCACGTTGATTATTTAAAAAACGTACGAAAAAAGTGTGAAAAACACGGATTTTCACAAAATTTTCCCGACGCGTCGCATTTAAAACGATTACTACTAGCGTTAAACAGATTATTGGACTATTTTATACGTTTCGATAGATAAAGGTTTACTCGTTGATTTGGTGGTAAATTCAGATATATCGGGGGTGTAGATCGACAGGTATCTACCGGATACGCGTGCATGCGCGTCGGCTTACCGCGCACCAATGCGCTAAGGTGGAACGAGCGATCTCTTCGAGGCGACCAAGACGCCTCTAGCGGTGTTACACTGAAACGGGGAAACGCGATTATTATTTCAGAATTTATTATATCTTAGTTTTTCTTTTCACCGTTAATAATAAATTTCTTATGGCGTGAGTTGAATCAGAGTCTACATTTGCATTTATAAGGAAATGGTTATTGACTGGTGTAATTGTGGAGTCTTTCGTTTAATTTTATCGTTAGGTAATACTGCTTTATTAAATCTTCTTTTATTGGTGTTTCAATTATTTGAACGTAATTTTATATAACTATGAAGCATACCTTGATGCTATATATAGCAATATGGTAAGAGTTTTGGCTCTGGGATCAAAACACGGTGAAGTGAAAAAAAATCAATAGAATCTACGTCTCTTATTTTTTATGTAGGTCTAGGTGATGGCCGTGACCAGTATATGTTATATATCGTATTGGAAAATTTTTGTGTACAGTGCCAGGGATTTCTCCCTCTTCCTGTGTCAACTTTGGTTAGAGGTGCATAAATGTGGAGATAATCTTCTCTACCCAGTGAGCGGGCTGTCTGTTGCTGCTGTAGTACTTTTATTTATTTTTATTTCAAAGAATTGTAAACTGTGTTTTATGTGCTAGCGGCACTTGATGGTAGCAATCTTATATTTAATCACGCTCACTAAGGTAATGGAGGGTATAAAATGGAATTTGGGCGGAGATGGAGGGGGTCCAGCGGCCGAGGTTGGATATGGAGAAATTCAATTTAATACTATAATAATATCATTAAGTCTTTCAATTTGGTGGGCGGGTATAGGTACCGCCCACCAAAGTGGCTCGCTACGGGGTCCCTTAGCAGGGGTTCCCGGGTCCATAGAGTGAAGATTGTTCAGATCTTGGCGGTGGATGTGTCTAACCACCAACTGTGTGGCTGGTCAGATATGGAGAGGCCAGTATGGGGAAACCCTTTGACCTCTCTAGCCGAACTCTATATAAACTTTAAAAAAAAACAAAGATAACAAAGAAACTGCATATGAAAAATAAATAAATAAAAATATTTATATTCCTCATATTATTTTTCATGAGACAATATGGTAAGACGATCGCTGTAGAATAGAGGTAAGCGTTCCGACTCGAATTCGATGCTCCAAAGTTCAAAAGTTTTTTTTTTTTTAATTTTTAAAATACAAAAAATATTACGATTTCAGTTTGGGAGAGTTATGGTTAATATCTAAATTTGCTTTTCAAAAATACGCCGCAAATACGTATAAAAGTAAGCATAAAGAAGCCTTCATCCAGTAGTGAATCGAGTATGCCTGATGATTAAATATATATTTTTTAAGTATTACCGTTAATAATTTTTTTTGAGATCTCCGAGGCGTATGTGTGGTGACACTTTATACGGCCGTCTTAAAAATGTGGGGATCCTGAAAGAATGCAGGCAAGATGTAAGCGTTACGGTTAAGATTAAGAAAGTGATGCTTAAATGGTTTAGGCATGTAAAGCAAATGCACGAATAAAGGAGTGTAAGTAAAATATATGACCCGAGAGTTAATGGTAGAAGAAATCGGCGACTTCCGAGGAAGACATGGCACGATCAAGTAAATCAAATACTCGAGTAAGAGTATGTATGCAGACGATATATGAATGTAAATATAGCAAGAAGTGTGTGCCGAGACAGAATTTTGTGGCGATCTATGGTCTCTGCGTACCCCCGCGGTATCTCGCATGGTGGTTAGTTAATTATTTAGATACTGTATATTAAAAAAAACTAAATTAAATTATCTCTTTGTTATGACAGTAATCATTCAAATCAAGGTTCAACGAAACAGATTGCGCTAATTTAAATATTTTAGAAGAAAAAAAACACTTTTCGCATGTAGTACTTTTATATATTAAAATGAATTGTTTGTTGACGTGCATATGGAATATGAAATGGAATAAATTGTCATTGTAGATTTAAAGCTCAAGTCCTTCAAGAAACTTATTGTAAAACTAACATAAATTATATTGTGTTTTTAAGTTTTCTGAAGGAATTGACCTTTAAATCTACAATGACAATTTATTCCATTTCATATTCCATATGCACACATGCCGATAAACAATTCGTCTCAATATTTAAAAGCGTTTAGTGCTGAAATCATTTTTTTCTAAAATATTTGAATTAGCACTATCTGTGAGCGCGTATCACGTTTCGTCACCCGTCCTAAAGCCTCAATAAATTTTTTTTTATCAAAGGTTAGGTTAGGCTGTTAAAAATAGTGAAAAAATATTGAATTCTTAAGAATATTTTAATAAATCTTTTTATAATTAAACAATTTATTTAAAAAAACTTGATATAAACAATTTTTTTTCAATTATTGCAATAATTAATATTGGTTTGAAACGTTTTTGAGCGTTTTTTTACTACACTATGTCTACAGCTGTTGTAAAGTCATAATTTCAAAACAATCATTAAAATTATGACAAATTAATGGAGTTACCTGAAACCCTTCCGTATTTAAATTTGTATCCTAAACGCCGGGTGAAGTGGGTACCTACCTATACAGTGGTTAAATTGACTTCCGTTGGAGAGGGACGCCGCTATATAGAACACGACAGGTGCGACAGAGGTAGGTATTAGTTTTGTTGTTACCGATCTCTTTTTATACTTTCGTCGCACTACTGAATGAACTTTACAATAAAGCCCGTATTATAGGTTACATAAAAATATTCGATTAAACGAAGTTTGTGATTATCCCTACTTTTTTGATAGATGAATTCTAAACATAAAACTCATAAGTTAAATAATTATTGTGGGAATTTTAAAAGTTTAACTTAATTGTTTTTATAGAACTGGTGATAGAACATGTTAATCTGATAAGTACTGAAAATAGTTTTTTTTATTTATTTATATTATTTTGGTCGACAAATAAGGGAAGTCGAAGAGAGATGGACATTTATTATTGATATGTTTTCAGATTTTTGGCTTACTCCTTCTTCAATAAAAATGATTATTATTATTGCTAGAATCCTAAATGTGGTTTTTGGCGTTGAGTTTTTGTGTAATCGTCAACTACGGGATGCCAAGCACTCTAGTCTAGTCTATCTCCGTCGTCCCCGTTAGTATGAATGGAATTTTATTGGATTTTAATCACTTCCGTAATTAGATGCGCTCGATAATATTTGGGTCTTCCCAAAGAAATGGTCGCAAATGGGTATTCTTTGAATCTTTACCAATGGTTTCCTAAAATATTGGGAAGACCTAAGTCTTATCGAATGCATCTAATTATAATTTTCAATTTATAAAATAACCTATAAAAATAATCTCCCTGGACTGTGTTATTTTCAAGTCACACCTACATTATGCCTACTATGCCTTACTTGTCGACAATATAGAAAAAATAAAATAGATACGTGACATGGTAGACTTAAGTAAATTTCAAAAGAAAAATTAATTATACTAACATTTTAGATTTTGAACCCGAAAATTAAAAATAAATAAATAAATAAAAGCCAGCATTATGTCTTGTAACAGTCCCACAATTTCCAATAACAACAAAAATCATGTTAAAAATAATAATTAAAGAAAGTAATAATAATTATATCAACACATCATTTTTTTAAACCGCTATATTTTAATGTACCGATAAACCGGTATCGAAAGTCTCCTTCCTTTATCAGGACAATATTTATTAAATACTGAAAATGCTTTTAACGAAAATTAAAATATTTATTGTTGGTAAAACTAGCTATTTGTGTTTTATTAAATAATTTGAAAAACCTCATATCCATCATTTTTTCGTACTTCTTTCATTTGCAACGTAATAATGAAGGCTATTGTGAATTGATGATTATTAGTTAGGTAGTAGTTACTACATTTGCACAAGTTTATAACATGCTGGTTAAATAATATTCATTCTAATCCCAACTCTTACTAAAATATTTGTCTCGCTTAGAAGTATGATATGCTGCAGCGATTAAGAAACTACAGTATTTAAAAAACAGTAGATATTTAAACAAATATGTATATTTTTTATTAATTGATAAACTAAAGTTTTTAAGACATGATTTTTGTGCATAGCGCAAAGGGTAACAATTATTATTATAAACAATAATTATTAGCCTGAAACACTCATCCAAATTGAAAAAACCTTCCGAGAAAAGATAAATGTCGCCGACAGGACTCGAACCTGCACCCTTCTGATTGCCGGTCAGATGCTCTACCGTTGAGCTACGTCAACAAAGTTGGTTGTTTACAGGTGAAATATAATAAAAAAAGTAATTATTGAATGAAACACTAGTATATATTGATTGACTTGGCGGGTTTGCGATAAGCCGACGTAGCTCAACGGTAGAGCATCTGACCGGCAATCAGAAGGGTGCAGGTTCGAGTCCTGTCGGCGACATTTATCTTTTCTCGGAAGATTTTTTCAATTTGGATGAGTGTTTCAGGCTAATAATTATTGTTTATAAAAATAAATATGTATATATTTATGTAGCTATAATTTGATGTTTTGTGACATAAAAATAATCTTAGAAAGGTTTTTTAAGTTTCACAATACAAAATAAAGCTATTTTAATTTTTTTTTACATTTAAAATAAATTCAATACAAAAACGTACCGATAAATTACTTTTTTAACGGAAGCTTGATATTCAAAACTCAAAATTTACAGTTAAGGTTACAAAATATATATAGCTTGGCGGTATACAATAAAAAACGTAAAAAACATTTGTAACAGACTCAAATCAAAAAGGTTGTTGCATTTATTGAAGGTACCGTCTAAATCCGTCCTAACTTTGCAACAATAATGACGGAAAGGGAAGCGTTGTTCTTGTATTCATCATTCCTTTAATGTTGTTTATATCATTTTGGGATCTTTCACTTTTAACATCCTTGTCCTCAGAAAAACCTTAATAGATGGCTTTTGTAGCTCATAAGTCTACGCAATATAAATATATAGTTTTGAGGAGGTTACGGACGTGGTTCTCCTCTGAAATCTATGAATATGGTGGAAAAAAATTGTTGAATTAAACTTAATTTATAATTTCATTAAAATATTAGTATATTTGAGCACTGTCCAGAATGGAAGATACTCTCAGTATCGCTCTGGTGAAAGACCACTGTTCAGAATTGAAAAGTTGCTTGAAAATGCTTTTAGCCATGTTTGGTGACCAGATCTGAATAGCCAGGTATTTCACCATCTTTCTCCTCCCCATTTCCTTCCTTCCCCCTCACAACCTTCACTCTCACAAAATACCTTAATTGGGGATGCCATAGTCTCACTGGCTCCAGACGGTTGGGAGCAGTTGGGAATCTTGTGCGGTATTCATATTAAAAAAAAAACGCTTCGTGACGAAATTGTTAATAAATTAATTAAAAATTACTTTGCAATCACAACTTTATTAATATATTTTAATTAATTAATTAAAATTTATTTATTTATTTACTTTTTGTTCATCTGCGTAAAACATTAATATATTAAAATACATTACAATAAATAAGAAATTGTAAAAACAAACAAAAATAGGAGTATTAGGAATAACAATGTACAATTAAGTAAACATATGAAGTTTCGATTTTTAGAAACAGTATCTTAGTTTGAATGTAAACTAAACTAACCCCTGCAATGTTCAAATTTCAGGTTTCGCGCTTAACCTCCCAGCGATTATTTTTCTTTCCCTTCGCTGTCTCATCCCTCGCCTCATCAAGTCTCCCAATTCACAACTTTATTTTAACTAACTAACATCACACCATTTTCCGATACACTTGTTTGGCATACACTCCTCGCTTCTTTCGCATTATGCAATACATCAACTCATTTTTTTTCTATTTTTTCATAATAACACCACACATGAGGCTTTGAAGAAAATAAGGATGGTAAAATATATAAAAACTGGTTAGGAATCTGAGGGTCAGAATGTCCAGGAGTAATATACATTATTTTTTAGTATTCTGTATATTCCTGATGAGGAAAGCTTCGCTTTCGAAACATGTTGTTATGTACATATTAATAAAGTGGTGAATACAAAGTATTTTTTAATGAATTTATTAATAATGACGCCAAAAAGTTGAGCTTTTGAAGAAATTATAGATCAGTAATTAGTAACAACTGGTACTTTTTTAAAATCCAATAAAACGCCGCATGAAAGTGGTAAGTATTATCAAATTCAATTGTGGTTTTATTAGTCAGCTTTTCAAGTACCTAACTACCCAACCGATTACAAAAATAAACAATGGAAAAATATCATAAAGCACAACCTGCCAAAATTATGTTAATCTATTTATTTACGAACCGTAAACATTGTAAATAAATAATTATTGTATTTTGAATTATTTAGTGTTGAATGTCACACTTTCCCATTTCAGAAGTAACAGCATCTTTCCAGTTCTCAGTAAGAACAATTCGGACCATTTCTCTTCTGGGTCACTAACCAGAGCATCTTGGTTCCAACACTTGACTTTGGTATGGCAAGTGCTAAACTGACGGTTGTTATACTGCCGTGGTAAGTAAAAACACAGTATATTACCTGAGACTCCGAAGGAAGATACCCTTATCTTCCTTAGAAGTATCTGTGTTATTACTTACCACGGCATTATAGATCACTTATTATAAACATTTAAGTTTTACCGACGTTTGAACGAAGATTTTCTAAGAACTAAAGTAGGCAGATTTAGACATTTATCACGAAAAAGTAGGGATTTTAAAAAATTGCTTTTTTTCGGTAAAATTTGCGTTATGTTTTGAAAAAATCGGGTTTTTTCAACAAAATAGTGGTATTTTGGAACAAAAGTGGGGCAATTAATAGCATTATTGGCATTATAATTTTCCTCCAGTAATATTTTAACTTAATTACGAAAACTCACTAAAAAAAATTAACAAATTTACAAAAAACATGATCTAATTTATAATCCATACATAAAACCATGTACAATGTGACCTTAGAACGGGGTACCCAGGAAAGGTAACATTTTTTGCACTTTTGTAAAACATTATGAAATTTAAAAAAAATACATACTATACATCTTCTTCCCCTTGTCCTACTTGGGTCGGGGACCCATCGAATCGTCAAGGCGCCTCCAAGATTCTCGGTCTTGTGCTATGATTACGGCATCCGTCCATAGTAGGTCCAGCCTCTCCACGCACAGCCTCTGGAGTTGCTTCTTCCACCTGTATCTGGGGCGGCCTATGCTACACATGCCCAAGCCACTTGAGTTGCGACTTTTCTATGAAGAGTAATAGTGGTTCGATGTTCAGCTCTTCCCGGACCATGGAGCTTCTTATTCGATTCTATCTCGTGACTCCTGCAAATCCTCTTAAAAACAGTATTATTGTTTTTATATATCTTTTTTAAATTCTTTTTATTGAAAATGAAAAAAAAACCTGTACGTGGATTTTTATATTAAGTTACCTGCGTTCCATTTTATGGCAATCTTGTCACACTCATGTACAAATAAATATTCAAAACGTACCGTATTACTTTATTATTTTAAACACAAGAATATCGCGTGAAAAATACGTAAACTCGCCGTTATTTATCCGAAAAATACGAATTTCGCATTTGAGATTTGTTCATATTATTTTCTATGATTAAATATTACGATGAGGTTAATGAGCTTCAATAGTTATTCCGAAAAAAAATAATACCTTATTTATTAATGAGTGACGATGTTAACGAAGTTAAGGAAGGGACTGCATGAAGGGGTTCATTTTATAATATGGTTCTTGAATAAAAATGAACGCAAAATTGTACAGTAATATTACCAATAAGTCGTGACAATTAATTTTTTTTCCATTTCTACTAATCACATTATTACGTAATTTTTTCCCACTTCCTCATATTACATCAATTATTATTTAACGTAAAAATAAACTAAAAAATAGTTATCATCTAACAATACAATGAGACCCCAACGTATATTGCAAGTTGCAGTTGAAGCGGGGGAGGGTCTCCATCCGGTAGAAGCAGGATATCAGCTAAAAAGTAACTGACAGTTTAAGCTGACATTATTTAAAGAAGGTAGTAACATTATGATAGAAAAGAAATAATATTTTATTTCAACATCATCTTCTTGTACTTTAATTACCTAGAATTTTGTTTATTTATTTGTATATATGTTATATAAGGTGATGAGCTGCTTTCTTGGGCGTAATGAACTGGAGGTATACAGTATGAGAGCTGTAGAAGTGTATTTCCTAGAAGTTGTCAAGTCATGAAATTGTCCTAAAGCCACATTAACAATTGGATTGCAATCTTTGAAGCACAGACGTCAGGTAGGAATGGTGTCCTTATTCTACCGATACTTCAATGGAAAATGCTTTGAGGAACTACCGCCATTGATCCCCTAGGCAGAGGTGAATAGTTGTGAAACACGCCAAACACGCGCTGTTACACGGTTGACATTTATAACATGAGAACGGGTCGTTTCTACGACTCGTTCTCATGTTAAACAGCTCGGCTGTGGAAAGATCTACTGACTTCTGTGTTTGCTCTCTCCTACAACATGGATCTCTTCAAGACCCAGGTTCACTCTTTCCTATCCCCCAAAAGACCCTCCAAACCTAAAAGTAAATGAAAATAAGTAAATCACCAAAGTCCATTTTGGCGACTTTATAGGAGAAACAATAAACTGTTTATTTTTTAACTACTATGAATTTTAACATTTTCAGATACGACTGGGACTATATAATAATGTAAATAATAAAAGTTATGTTTTTTACAAAAACAAAACTATAGTACAATTTTAAACTGCTTTTATAAATAACTTTCTTGACACTTTTAATTTTAAGATTCAAGCGAAAATCAAAGTTATGAATCGCTAATACCGAAAGGGAAGCTTTGCTGCGGTAACCTAAATATTCTATCTGTAAGCGACCATTGTCGTTACAAGACTGTAAACATGTAGGGTGCTGGTCAAGTCACTTTCTATGCTTCTGGGGGTACGGGGCCGACTATTCTTGAGGCAGGTTCAGGAATCCTTCAGGTGAGAGGCAGGAGAAGTGAAAGACTTTGTATGGTTACAAGATGTGACTGGGTACGAGTCACGATTGCTCGTCCGAGTGTGACTGGTTTATTTTCAGAAATTTTCGCTTTTATATCATTACAAAGTGATACAAGTTTTCTACACTAGGGGCGCTGCTGAGGCAGACATGTAAATAAGGGGTCCGTGCACGGTATTGTGCTGCCACGGGGTTAGTTGCATTGTCGAAAGCCCGCAACACGGTATCGTGCTGTCGCGGGGTCGGATGTGTTATCGAAGTGATGGGAAAGTCTGCCACACGGTACTGGGCTCCCGCGGAGTCATTCTATTATGGAAATTCCCGTGTGGTTCCATCACGTCGATAACACTATGAGATGAAACAAATATTATAAATCTTACATAAGATACAATGGCACGAGATAATAAGCTAATGGTACAATATAAATTACGAAGATAACATAATGTTGCCAAATTGGAATCCTAATAATCATGATAATTACGATCACGTCGGTTACACTATCTAAAGAATAATATTTACTAATTTCATTTTTTTATTTATTTCTTTTACTTAATATATTTATTTGCTTTAACTTTCAAACAGATATGAGGTTTTCGTAGTACGTAATATATATTTTTTTAAATGCCAAAAAGAAGCATTTAAATTTCAATTTGTGATTTAATGGCGATACTACGATACTTTTTTCAAATATTGTCAATTAGATAATATAATATATTATGTAAGGTAAACTAACTAACTAACCATCACTCCGTTTCCGCGCAGGGGTTGGCAGAGAGGACGGACCGCCAAACAATTCCATCTTGGCATACACTTCTTGCATCATTCGCATTCATATATTCTCTTCTGTTATTCCGACTTCTGACATGGCCCGAATCAAGTATTTGATTCACTTGATCGTTACATGTTTTCCTCGCGCGTCTCTGACTTCTTCCTGCATTCACATTCGCGTCATATATTTTCCTTATTTTCGTTCATTCGCTCTATACACTCAATCCATTTAGGCGTCCGCCTTGGATTCTTTACGAATTTCAACATTTGACAAACGATCATACATGGTTTTATCACGCATTCGCATCAGAGATTAAGTAGGTACCTACCCATATTTCAGTATTTCTTTCTATTCGGAAAAAAATTATAATTCCAATCCTTTTTTTTTCAAAATTTGTAAATTCATAGTTAAATCTCCGATGTATGAATGTTACGCAGCTTAAATGAGACAAATAAGTATGAATAATATAGCAAAATGTGAGATTCTTATCCTACTCTATATACCCTGTGAGAATCACATTGTTTAAAATGGATACCTACTGACAAGGACCCTAGATCACAAAAATAATTTTGTTCAATGATAACTTTTTTATTCAACTTCCCCCTCTTTTTCGTGGCTTCATTTATTTTCGCTTTAAGCAATTCTTAATAATTAAGCAAGCAATGATTACAAAACTTGGTCGTGAACGAAGCTTATGGAGATGCAACGCGAAGTAATGCAAAATTATGTGTTTTTGGTTTAAAAATTTGATGGTGTTGAAATATCACAGATAATTTAATTAAATACTGTAAGTAGAACACACCTTGGCCTTTGGTTTAACCACTCATTTTATAAGCTAAATAAAGTAAAACCTAAAAAAATATATAAAATTCATAAATGTCCTACTTACAAACCCCTTTTAGAATTTTATCTTATTGTTCATTGTGGCAAATTAATTTTTTTAGAATATGACTGACAACATTTTAATATTTATGGATGAACTTTATCCCACTCCTATGTTGCCCTCCACCCTTCCCTCCCCCGACTGACATAGTTTAAGCTAACTGATGTAAAACTGTATATTGTCACACTTTACTCGTATCATTTATCATCAGCAGTGGAAAATTAATAATTGGCATTATTTATTGCTATATACATGTAATTTTCCCAAAAAATAAATAAAATACTGTCATCGTATCCATTCAACGCGTTATAGGCCTTCCACACGACTGGTTTGCCCGAAATTGAAAAAAACCATGTTGTCAAAAGGTTTGACCATCCGGTCGTCCTTTCCTAAAGTCAAGCCTACCAACTTTAGGACAGGACGACCGGATGGTCGAACCTTTCAACGCCCTGGCTTTTTTTTAGTATCGGCCAAACCAATCATGTGGAAGGCCTATTGATTATTGTACATTGTTTAATAGACGTGCATATAACAATACTACTTATTACAAAGTATGCATTTAAAAGCATTTAGAAGATATCAATGGAATTGTAAAAGTTAAATAATATAATTAAAGATTGACAGTTATGGGCAGGAGCGGCTCGTGAATTTTTAGTGTTCTAGAGTGCTCAATTAGAAAAAAACGAGATTATTTATGCTTCAGTATTGATTTTAATTGTTAATTTTTTTTTGTTTTAAATGTTTTGCTAGGTGGTTCAATTATCCAAAACTTTCAAAATTTAACCCCCACCTTAAAAATCTTCATTGGAATTTATTTTTTATTATTTTTATTGTATAATATTAATTACATTCAATGGGAACTTGTACCCGCTAAGCCGCTGCAAGTAGCTTGTCAGCAGGAGTTTAGTTCAACAATATTATATAATACAACAATAAATAACAATCACCATACAAATATAGCGTAATAATGGAACAAGATAGGTGCATGCATGTTGTGATCAATGTACACAAATTGGAAAAAATATTTTGAAAAAAAAATGAAAACAGCATAACAGTTTTGTTATAGAGATACTAGAGTAGAATGACATAATATCGATTTAAATAATATTATAAAAATATCGAAATATCAAGAAGTAAAAATGGATACAAGGAAACAAATTATGCTCCGGGCCATGTAACTTTTTTATGATTTTGGTTAAATACGGAACGTTTGTAAATGTTAATACTTTTTAATAAATTTATTATTATTATCAACTTGTTGCATTATCAGTGTAATGTAATTATGAAAAGCGCTGAAAATTATATTGTACTTCTTAAATACCACGATACAATAATCCAAACCTTTGTCCAAATCAAATCTCTACATATTTTTTGGTTCACCGTTATTTAAGAAAAAACAATACTTGTTACTTAATCAATGGGCACTCACAACTCTCCACCACATGCACATACGCACACAAGCACAATCACATATATACATACACTTATACACTATACACATTTTTTCATTCACTGTTTTTTCGTTACCGTGTATTATTCCCTAGTAAATAATAACATTCCACTTCAAGTCCAGGAAACCTATTTGGACTGAAGGCGAAAAACTGCTTCTATCACGATACTCCCCTGAAGAGTCGTGGCGAACTCAGTGGCAGACCTCGGACGTAAAAAACAATCACCTTGTTGTAGGCCCTACTACTAATTTGCCAGGGTTCTCTCTCCTTCGGAAGACGTGGAACTAATTAAACTGTATCCGGTGCAGTTACAGCCGTTATGCGTACATGATGCGCAAATAGAATTTCGAACTTTGTAAATGTAGACATATTCAAACAACAGAACACATCGTAGAAGAATGTCCCCTTCATTAGTTTCCCTATGGCACATCTGTTCTTAACCAAACGACTCCCTATATCGTCGACTGGTTGAATAACCTCAGCATCCCATAAATCTTTGCATGCATGCTTTGTAACTACCGGAATAAATAGATATTATTATATATCTTTATTATAATATGATAAGTAATCATGTCTACAAACGTGAGCACTGCATTAGAAATCGAATCCACAACCTCTTGTTTCAAAGTCAAGCGTATAAACCGTTACCTTAAGGAGGCCATGTGCTCGTTGAAACCCTGCAATAATTCATTATTTTACAAGTACAAAACGTTATTTCTCCACGTCTTAAAAACATTCCCACCAAATTACAACTTCTTCAAGTTTTGGCGCCAAACAAACCCCTCTCTTTCCATAAAAACACAACCTTAGGGGTCTTTCTGGAGGGGCCGTAATGGCGGCAGACCGGAAGTCCGAGGTACCTGGAGGTGCCTCAGCCGTGACGGTTCGGTCAAGCGTCCCGCTCTCTTCTTCGGAGCGGCGGTTATCAGGTGAAATTAAAGCATTGACACTTCACAAGTCAAATTGAGTCAATATCAGAAATACGAAAAAATATAATGATTATAATGTGTTTATTTCAGCTAAACAAAGCGGTGAGTGCAATACTTTATCTGATATAAAAGAAAATATCTGAATATATTACATGATATGGGAAAATAGAATATAAAAATAAAAAGGTGAAGATATTTAGCACTTGTACTACGGTGGCTTGAGGGAAATTCTCCATCTATGGTGTAGAAGCACGCCCTGCCACTGGGCGACGGCCTGGACAAAAGTGTTTTACGATCTCCGGTAGTGCACCCGTGCACCCTTCCCTCTGCGAATATCTGCGAGGCTCTGCATCGCCAAGGGAGGCCGAACAGCGCCCTGATGGTATTGAGGAGGCTTATAAGGCTTGATGGTTATTGAGGAGGCTTGACCAGATATCTACTCAGACGCTGGCGGGTTTCATTTCTAGTTAGATTAGTTAAAGTAATAGATAATAAAAAAAATAACAGGAGAGATAGGCAATAATTTATTTATTTATATATAACTGCGACGTATTGCTACAAATTGCATCTATGCACAGTGGCCTTTGTTTTTACCTACACACCAAAGGCATAACTTCCATTGGCTTCGCTGCTTCCATACTCCGTGCAGTTTGGTCGTAATTCGGCGATAGTCGGCACACTTCCATGACGTATCTCAATCCGTGTGTCTTATATGCGGTTGTAGGTATCTCTCGTGCATTAACTGTATTACCAATTCATGTATTTCTACTATACGGTTTATCAGTAAAATGTTCTCATTACAACAGCCAATGATTGTATGAAAATGAGCCTGAACCAAAATATTATCAGGTAATTGCTCGTTATATCCATGAACTCGCTATTGTCGTGATCGTTATAACCAAGTTCTGCTGTATTTATATTCTTACTTTTATTTCTATCTTTATTTTTCTATGTAGATATAGTTACTATAATAAAATGGTTATTTTTTTATAGAGCTTTACATATTGTTAAAGTTTGTAGCCTCCTTTAAATAGACATATTTTTTAGACTTTTCTTAAAGCTTTCGAAATTGCTTTATGAACCAAAACCAAATGGAAGGTTATTCCAAGAATGTCGACAGTACATTGAAAACTCTGTCCCAAAAATGAACAGCATTTGTACGAAAGGGTTCAATCAGTCTCTTCGATGCATCAGACTTGCTATCATATACAACAATTATTAATATTATATGAGTCTAGAGTATTAGTATTAGTGAATGTGCTATGTATTTTGTATATATTTTTTTTTTTTTACAGTAACTCCACACAGGAGACCAAGGAGGAAATAATTTCCCTCAAGGCCTATATCATCTTTGGGGATGCTGTGTGGAGGGTCTTTTAGAGGATAGGAAGGAGTGAACTTGGGTCTTGAAGAGACCCATGTTATAGGATGGAGGAAACACAGAGGCCGGCAGATCATTCCACAGCCGAGCTGTTGAACACAAGAACGAGTCGTAGAAGCGACCCGTTCTCATGTGACAAATGTCAACCGTGTGCAAATGTTGGGCGCGCGTTTGGCGTGTTTCCCGACTATGCACCGGTGCCGAAGGGATCAATGACGCTAGTTCCTCGGAGCATCTTCCATTAAAATACCGGTAGAACAAGGACAGCATTCCCACCGACGTCTGTGCTCCAAAGATTGCAACCCATTTGTTAAGATAGGCGAATCTATCAAACGGACCGCCCGTTTCTGCACAGAGTCAAGGTTTTTTTTCAGATATTTTGGGACTCCCGACCAGAGGTGGCTGCCAAATTCTACAATGGGCGCACTTGCGATTTGTACAGGGTCAGCAGTTGTGTACTATTAAAGTATCTGCGGGCTCTGTACAATACGCCCAGCTTCTGAGAGGCTAACTTTACTCGGGTTTCGATGGAGCCCCCATACCTGAGCTGATCACTTAAGGTTACACCAAGCATATCAATGGAGGGCTTGTTGGGAAGATTGCTTCCATTGAAGGAGACTAGATTGTCATTTCGATCCCTTTTAGACGTAATCAGACATGATTGGGTCTTTGAAACATTAAATTCGACGAGGTTATTCTTACCCAAGAGGAGACCCTCTCGAGGTAACCGTCCATTCTCTGCTTCAAAGCCCTCCGAGCCGTTGGAGTTTGTGTGCCCTTTGGGGGCTTGTCAAATAAAAAGCAATCATGGACTGTACTGTCATCCGCGTAACAATGGATTGGTGCACATGTCAAGAGGTCATTGATGTGCAACAAAAACAATGTCGGAGACAGAACCGATCCTTGTGGGACGCCAGCATTTATTGAATGCGAGGAAGAGATGAAACTATCAGCAACAGTCTGAATCGATCTCTCCCTCAAAAAGTCGGCAATCCACGTACACAAGGAAACGGGAAGTCCGTAAGAAGGCAGTTTGTTGACAAGTCCTCGGTGCCAAACCCGGTCAAAGGCCTTAGAAATGTCCAGTGAGACCGTTTGAATCTCACCATAACGTTCCAGGCACCGTCCCCAAACATGCGTCACATACGCGAGAAGATCACCGCACGAGCGGTTCCGCCGGAATCCGTACTGGCGGTCGTTAATGATTTTGTTCTTCTCGAGGTATGTAAGCAGTTTGTCGTTGATCACACGTTCCATCACCTTGGACAGAACTGATGTGATCGCTATGGGGCGGTAGTTGGCCGGGTTGGAGCGGTCACCTTTCTTAGGTATAGGATGAATGACCGCTTTTTTCCAACCAGAGGGCACAGAGCCACATTTCAGGGACATTTTTAAAGAGCTTTGTCAAAACTGGAGCAATTTCTGCAGCACACCTCTGCAATACCAGGGCAGGTATTCCGTCAGGCCCACTAGCTTTATTAACATCGAGCCCCCGTAAGACAAGGAGTACATCCCGATGCCTTATCCTCAGCTTTTTCATATAGAAGCCGCAGTGAGGAACCGACGGCGGGATGGCACCCCGGTCGTCGAGGGCCGAGTTTTCTGCAAACATTTTCCCTAAAAGGTTGGCCTTTTCGGTAGCAGTGTTTGCTAGTGAACCGTCAGGTCTGGTAAGAGGCGGCAGACTGGATTTGCAGAAATTGCGACCTATGGAGCCCGCTAGCGACCAGAACGCCCTGCTGCCATGCGGGCAGGCAGCTAGCTTTTTACTGATCTGTAGGTCGTGCTCAAATTTTGACCTATTGATGATTCTCTTACTGTCCTTTGCCAATTTGTTATATGCTGATCTGTTTTCTGACGTTCGAGATGTGTTGTAGGCTCGGTAAGCCGCGTTTTTCGTCGAACTGCTTCGGAGCATTGTCGACTGAACCACGGCTTTGAACCTACGCCAGTTTCTTTAATGGTTGATTGAATGAAGCCATCCATCGCAGATGTGATGACTTCACTAATTTCCTGGGCACATCTGGACGGATTCGAAGTCTGAAAACAGACAGCTGACCATGGGAAAGCATTAAAATGCGCCCGCAGACCGAACCAATCTGCTGACCTATAGTGCCACATTTTTCTCTTCAGCCTCTCAATTGGGGTCTGAAGTTAATAGGGATTGATGTCGTCACCAGGCAATGGTCGGACGATCCTAAAGGCGCTGCGACATCAATCCCATAACCACGTGGCTCGGTGGTTAAAAATAGGTCTAACAGATTGGAGCGGTGAGTCTGGACATCAGGAACCCTCGTAGGCTCCTGAACCAGTTGCTCCAACCCATGGCAAAGGGCAAAGAATTCCGCCTGTCGGCCAGCCGAGTTTGTTGAACATGAGAACTTCAACCATGGTTCATTATGAACATTGAAGTCCCCCAGAACAACAAACTCGGCCGAAGGGTAGCGGGGTAAGAGGTCAGGTCATATTTACCTTTGTTGCAAATTATATGGTTCTCCTTACACGATGTATTTGCTGAATTTGTTTTTAAGTCATTAATAAGTGGAAGATACTCTCAGTATCGCCCTGGTGAAAGATCACCAATCAGAATTGAAATGTTGCTTGAAATGGCTTTTAGCCGTGTTTTGTGACCAGATCTGAATAGCCAGGTATTTCCCACCTTCCTCTTCCCCTCCCCAATACCTTCAGCCTCATAACATTTCCAATTGGAGATGCCATAGTCTCACTGGCTCCAGACGGTTGGGGGACTCTTCTGCGGTATTCATATAAAATATTCTATCTATGTACCTACTGTGATGCATTTTGCACTTGTGTCGCTGGTGTAATTTGAATTTTAAAACAAAATATGTAAAATCCCAATGGAGCATATACAATATAATAAATAAATAAATAACACAATATTAGAATAGTATTTTAGTTTACGATTTATTCTTATTGTATCTATATATTCTATGGAATTCTAGAAACCAAAAGAATGAGAACTGAATGCAATAGCTGATACGAGAAACAAGACAATGCCGCTTCAGGAGACACTTGCAGCTGTTGCGAGTGGAAGTAGAAAACATGAAAGGAAGATTCACCACTGGTTCTTCCGCGGTGCAATATCCCACATTGATGGAAAGAAGATTCATATATCTGGGTAGTTGAAAACCATATTGTGTAACTATGAAAATTCCCCACTAACAAAAAGATATGCGAAATTTTGAAGAGAACGAAGAAACACCCATTCATCTGTAGTTTCAATGTCCCACTTTGATTGGAAATGGAGTTCAGACCTACCTGGGGAGTTGAATGCAATGTTTTGGATCCAGGAGATACCGGACAAATACCGTAGTGAACGTTTATTAAAAAGTTGGGGTAATGGAATTATTAATTGCTTTTTTTCTCAGTACAGTTCTTCACTGTAAATGTAAAAACCTCACAGAACGGAGAAATTTTATTATTTTCTATCTAAATTGGTTTTACCGGTAATAAATAATTATTTTAAACACCGTCCAAATTAAAATTGGGTGGGAGTAAATAATATCATATAGGTAAGTCGTCGCAATGTGCATTAACCACAGTTTGAAAATGGCCTTGAACGCCGAAACAGCTGTTACAATAATAAAAACCGAAATACTTGCAGAACTTAATAATAACCTTATTAAATTTGATTTAATTTAAATTAAAAAAAAAAACGGAATTTTCTTCGCTGGATACTGTTTTTGTTTTTTTTTTTGTGAATTTGAAGAATATGTTCTTCCCTGCGTATGTCCAAACCATCTTAGCATCTACAAACTACATCAGCATTTCATTCTTTGCAAATCTGAAAATTTTTCACACCACCAAACATGGATTTTACAACGCACTCGCCCCAGAGATCTCATTTCAACAGCATTCAGTCTACTTTCATCCTTCCTCTGCCAGATCTATCCCTCGGTACCACACATCAGGGTTGGTATCAGCAGTACATTATATTTTTTTAATCCAGCAGGACTGGGTGGATAGTGCAACCCCAATCTGCAATATTACATGTGTGTAAATATAGATAGAGAAATAAATATAGTAAAAAGAAATTAAATAAAAATATTAAAATACATGCCAACCACGTTCAGTCCTTCGTTAATGGAGTTTCCTACATTCACCCTTCTTTCAATAACCCTATCAGTCTTTCCATCTTTCGTAAACATACTTCCCAAATACACAAACTCATCCACCTGCTTCAAGTATTCATCATTCACAACTATATTCCACAATGTTTTCGTACTCTCTCTTTCAAAAACCATATTCATTATTAGATTACTGTTAGAGTTTATCAATTTGTATTTCATCCCTCCTACAATACTCTTATATTAAAGTTCATGTTTCACTCCTTTCTCTCTTTCAAAATACCTTCAAAACAGATCTTCTAAAACAAGATATGGGCTTCAAAAAAACTTCCCGATGAATGAAAAATACAAAGATACAAATGCTACCCATAGCTTTCATGATATGCGTCGATTTCTACATACAAAATTATTCTATCAAGTATTGTTTTTTCATTAGAATGTTTGCTAATGATGTTAATCACTCGTATCCTTGTTTTCCACATTGAATTTTCCTATTGAATTTAGTAAAATAGTTAGTCATTCTGCTGTCCTTTTTTGTTCAGCAGAATCCGCTTGAGGCTCGTTACTCGTTAGTCGTTAGTCGTTAGGCCGTCATTACCCCCGCTATAGGAGTAACGCCGCTTGTGCCCCCTTCTTACCTCCTTTTCCCGCCGTTACACCTCTTCGGCAATCATTTCTTTGGAGGATAGGAGCTAAACCTTGGGTCGTGGTCGCTTTGAGAAACATTTTAGTTCATTTTCTGATACGTCTGCGTATATCATAAAGTTTTTTTTAAGGAGACAATTTTTTTAACACCATTGTATAACAATAACATGTTTTAACAATATTGTAAATTAGAGGTGAGCGTTTCAGTTTATTTTTAAAAATAAATCAAGCCGTTTCGGTTTTCCAAAATAAACGGTTACTCGATACTGTTAAAAAATAACGTAATAAATAAGACAAAAAGCGTTTTGTACCAACGGCCAGCGACGGAGTTTCAGGCGACATGGTTTAGGGCGAAAGTATTTTGTGCAATAGCATTTTGGAGCAAAGGTCGGAGATGGAGTTTCGGGGGAAAGCGTTTGCCTAAACCTAACGTTTACTTAAACCTTTTTATAGCAACGGTTCACGACGGGTATAGCAGTTAAGCAAAGTGTTGCGGGAGCTATTTTAAACGTTTCGAGCGGAATTGCTCTTTTTTATATGAATACCGAACAAGAGTCCCAACTGTTTCCAACTGTCTGGATCCAGTGAGACTATGGCATCCCCAATTGGGGAATGTTGTGAGGCTGAGGGTATTGGGGAGGGAAAGGAGAAGTGGAAGAGGAAGATAGGGAAATTCCTGGCTATTCAGGTCTGGTCACCAAATATGACCTGCTTCATTATGATGTTGTCTTCTTATGGTGTTCACTGTTGTATATCATCCAAATATTTAAGCATTCCTTTCTTAATCTTCACCATTATACTTACATTAGCCTTGAATGCATTCTTTTCAGATAACTACAACAAAATTCTATGGTTATATAAATAATTTGGTGGATTATTACACTGTTTGTATAATGGTCCCAAATATAGTCTCTGAGGCACACTATACTAACATTGTTTTAAAATTAGTAACTTTCAAATCATTTGTTGAGATAACCATGCATATCTATGTCTATCATATTTTTTATAGTATTTAATGACAAAATTTTCATAAACCTCTGAGAAGTTTATTTGATATGTCTGTTTATTGTATTAGTCAGAAATGCGATCAGTAATTACTACAAAACGTATAAGAAAACGTTGACAATATCCTTAAAAAGAGTATTGAAATTAGTAATCTTCAATATATTTATTTAGGTAATCAATGTAATCACCATTCATAAAATAAGTGTCTTTATTTTAAGGTTAAAATGTTGGTTAATTATATAGGTCCCAAATGTGGTCCCCGAGGTAACCCGCGTATGGCTAAAAATCCAAATTTTGTATTCCAATAAGTAACTTTCACCACATTTGTTCAGCTAACAAAGCAAACCGAACTTCATCTTTCTTAACAGCATTTTACGGAAAAATTTAACAATTTCCTGAGAAAAGCCAGTCTAAAATGCATATTTGATATCTGGTCACAATACCCCAATATTCAATATATCACCAGCAGCTTGAGGACCTCTGCAACAGGGAAGTGACCCGGCTCGTGCCAAGAACCATATACACATCGGTGGCGTGCTTCATTATGCTGTTGTCTTCTCTGTTGTATACCAACCAGTCGACCCACACATGCAGAGGGCTACTATCATGAATACTGCTTTACGTTTTTGTGTGTGTGGTGGACTTGCTATTAATGCTGCCTACAATCAGGGATGGACTGGTAAAAGAGGACCGCAAATAAATTAAATAGCTTACTTTTTTTGTGTTCGTTTTCAGGTAGCTTTAACGGCTTTCTTTAATTTTTGAAACTATTCGCTGTGAAAATGCTGATGTTAGAATGTTATTAAAAAAGTTATCCTTTCTTTTCAATTACTATTTATAACTTACTATTTTTACAGGATTAATTCGTGTTTACCTTCTGTACTATACGATGGTGTTTTATATTATGATCTTATTATTTTAGAGAAATTAGCTCACCAAACACAAGAACCTCGTTTCTTTATGGTGAGGAACAACTATATTTTGTTTTTTTGTTATACTGTATTAATTATGTTTTATTGATATAATTATTTTTAAAAAACACATATTAAATAAAAAAAAAGTTATAAATTAATAAATTACTTTATTGCATGTATTAATTTTGCAGACCGGTTGAACTGTTGAACTCAGCAACAGGCATTTTCAGGATGGTGCATTTAAAACTTTTGCTGAGTTCCTTACAAATTTTGAGTCGCCTTGATTAAAGTAATTTTTTTTTAATTTTTAATATGTAACTGTGGGTTGTTTTACTGCTATTTGGTCAACAACTCGGCTGTAGAGATTTTTTATGACCTCTCCTCTGTAGCGTTGGTTCCTTAAAACCTAGGTCCATGACTTAATCTCCATAACCTATGGTGTGCCAGCATTACCACAATGACAATGCAACATTTGTACCCAACATTTGAAACCTGTTTGCATTGCTTGAATTGGGCACAAGTCATGCAAAAAGTATTTTAAATTGCTGATGTCAGTACGACTTGGTCCGGTTGTTTTGTTGTAAATTATTTTTTATGTATATATATTTATTTATTTTTGGAGAATCTCATACGATCATATTTTTATTTTGACGGACGTTAATTTTACCATTGAAGATAGAATAAAACGATAAAAAATCTTTACATTTCTTTGTTAAACTTTCTTTAGTGCCTATTCTGGGAAAACAACTAATTCGTTAACATTTTGATAAATATATATACGCATTATCTGATAAGATGGTACAATTTACAAAAACATTATTTTGTACAACACAAGTGGGTAATTACGAAATTACTCACAGCAAGCGCACGGCGTTGAGACTGCCTTTTATGGCAAGCCCACGGCAGAAGTTTAAGCTCGCGAGAATCCGGAGTTTAAATGGTTAGAGGTCTATTCACGTCTACCAGCACCGCACAGTACAGAACAGTACAGTACAGACACGCGAAACGGTATGTGTTTATACTAACTGCGCAGGCGCGGCCACCAGATTACTAATACTATAACAATCTCGGCCGGTGCTGGCCTGTGCATGCGTGGATACGTTACGCTTACTTACGCTGTAATATGAATGTGTTTATAGATAATACAAGCAACTATTATTATCGTGTCTGCATTGTCCTTTAACTGTGCTGCACTGCGCGGTGCTGTATGATGTGAATAGACCTTAAAAGGTCCCCCGCAAAGCATTCTCCAATAATGTTTTTTTATGTACCAAATACGGTAGGTACTCAGTGATGATACGAATTTCAAGTATCACTTTAATGACAAAAATAACACCATCAACATTAAAACATAGAAGAGAAGTCCACAGAACAACAAAATTAGTACGATCCAAAACACATAATAAAATCTGCTCCGTAAAAAATCCACACATGTATGAATCGGCACACTTTATAAAAGTGATTTAAAGTCATTAAAGGAACGAAAAAAAAACTTTACTAACCTAACCCAATTATTATTTTTATTTTTTTATTTTAACACATAAAAAATAATCATTTATGTTAATTAGATTAGTTTGGATTAGGTTTTCTGGTTAGTTTTTATGTTTTTGTTACTTTTAATGACTTTAAAATCTCTTCCCACAGTCATGTCTTCAATATTTGAATAACTTATCATTTTTTCAAGTCTTACATTTTATTCGCATTATGTTCAAGGATATATTTGTCAGAGTTAGTATTTTTAAAACACTTCGATATACGCGTTTCCCCATTTCTTAAACACCATTGTTCGTAACTCATGGGTTTACCTGACCAATTCGTCCCTGATGCCAATGTCTGTGTTCTGTACCGTCTGCCTGTTGTGTATATATTATATTTTAGCTGTGTCGTTGTGTGTGTTAACATCATCTAACTATCCAACACGCACACTGATAGGTGCACACATACATGGAACCGGTTGTGATTTAATATACGGTGGATGGTTTGTCTGGTGGAGTTGAATTAAAATAAAAAAGTTTATTTTTTATCGTATTAAAAAAATAAGTAGAATTTCCTGTTGTGGTACATTAGTATTTACGAACCTTTGTTAAATTGAGGATTATTTATAGGAATCTTTGGTGTAGGATGGTTTATATTGAACCTAACTTATCGCCCGTCCTTATTATTTTTAACAAAGATAAAAAACGTCGGAATTTTTTCATGAGATTTAGATATAACAATGCGTGTGACTAGTGACGTAACTTGTATGGGAGAGACGTAAATACCCGAAAACATCCGTTAGCTTTGGCTGACCTCGAAATACTAAGCGAGATGACGCAGGAATAAACTTGACATGTACGAATGTTTTGTGGGTTTCGGGATGGGAATAGATTTTTAGTACCTGAACGTACGGGATACGGCTTGTTTCGTTCGGGCGATATATATAGCGGCCTTATCACGTACGTTTGTATGGGTAGGGCGGTTAAAATGGCGTTTGTATTGTAAAACCAATGACGTCAGAATGAACAGATTTGTCTTAACATACCATTTCGACGGCTGGAGCCAATTCTCATGTGACATCCATTTTTTCACCACCCTAGTTCGCTGCCGTCCACGTTTTTTCGTGTAATTCGATAAGAAAACTAAAAAAAACATTTATAAAAGAGTAAAACTAAATACTCTAACAAAATATTTGGTTTTTGTAAACAAGCCGAACCTTTTTAATTAAATGCTGTTTCACTAAAATTAGAGGCACGCTTAGCTCACTCCTCGCCCCCCTATTTTTCGTATCTTTTCCTTTTGGTATTTAGGGCATTTTTATGCATTATTTGCTCTGTGAGAAAACCCACATGTGACCTATTTATGGGAATAATTTACCGCCGACGTAAGCGCGATTAGCAATAGTTAGAAAGAGACTGTTACATGGTTTGGACACAGATAGCGGATGAAACTAGAAAGGAGTGTCATTTTGACTGAAACAGAAGACTATGTATGAATATTATTGAAAGTAAAGAGTTTTTTTTCACTGTGTGCTTTTGTTACTTAATTTTATTACTGCGCTACCGGTTTCGACACATCCGTGTCATTCATTAGCGTTCATAAAAATACGCTATTAAATTACACGGATGTGTCGAAACTGGTATCAAATAAATAAAATTAAGTAACAAATGTACATAGTGGATAAAATTATTAAAACTTATTGCGCACGCCAGGATTTGAACCCGCGATAGACGGATTTATAGTCGAGTACCACGCTATACCCTTCTACAAAAGAATATAGTCATATCCATGAATGGTTCAGTTGCATACCTAATAAGTGAAAAACAATTATTATTGATCAAACGTTGATTGAAAAACCCGGCCCTCGAGAACATAAAGCACAAGATTTTTTCGAGTTTGAATTAATTTGATGAAGGCATCTATCTACCATATATCTCCACACACCTACACATGCTACACGTAGTACGTGGTACATATGGTAGTTGTGAAGTGGTAGTGGCTGTAGTTGGCAGTGGAAATGGTAGGAAGGCATTATAACGTGCCGCCTTTTATATAACAGAGACGATGAACTTTGATGCGGAGGAAAAGCATTTCGAATTCTGTTCTGTTAGGCAACAAGTTGCTTTGAAGAAATCATGCGATTTTTAAAGAAATGCTTTAATAAGAATAATAGTTATTTATTCCAGAAGGTATGCAGGGGTAATGAAATGTAATACTTAATCACTGAAGAAGATAATATTAACACAACATAAATGAAACATGAAACCGAAAAACCAACAGAAAATAAAAGACATCAGTCGCATCTGGGACTCGAACCAAGGACCTCTGTCTTCCCGGTACAACTGCGTTCAATTTATGTCATCTTCATCGATATCATATCTCAAATTCAAGATTTATCCCCCATTTTTAATCCCATATTATTGGCAGCTATCTTTATGATGATTACAATGTTCTTTACAAACATAATTGCAAACTAGATAGTGTCTCGGATAAATATATATTTTTTTTATTTATATGAGACATGTTTTGACTTTTTTCTAAAAGTCTAAAGAATATTCAATTTTGAATTATTTTTATTGAAGTTTTAAAACTTCATTGTAATATGTAATCATTAAAGAAAATAATATTAACTTAACCTAAATGAAATATGAAAACTAAAAAACTTTGATTGAACATTAACAACTCCACAAAGAGACGACACAGAAAATAATAAAATAACGATAGCAGCTGGGATTCGAACCCAGGACGTAATATTATATAAACATGTATGTCTGTCATTATTTTGTATCTTATGTTAGTTTTAATATAGTCCTGATGAAGGAAGGGTACTTCCGAAGCATTATATTAAATGTGGTATATTATATTGAAGTGGTTCAAAACAAATTTATATAATCATTGATGAATAATATTATTATAAAATTTCAAAAGAAACATGACACCGAAAAGACACAAAATAAAAAGGCAAAAGTCACATCTGGAAATCGAACCCAGGACCTCTGTCTTACCGGGACAATGTTCTACCACTGAACTGATGAGACCAGTTTATTTTATGTCATTTTTATCGATATCAAACTTCAAATGTAAACTATGTAATGGTCGAGAAAATCCAAAAGAAATTCATACGATTCCTCTACATGAGAGAGTTCAGTTTTACCAATGGCCGTTTCCAATAGCATTTCTCTCGGGAATGCTGGGTATTTGCAGCCCAAGTTCTAGGAGGGATATAGCATTACTGCTTACGGCTCATAAACTGTTGAACGGTGTATTAGCAATACCTGACATCCTAGCTGAAATTGGATTTTATGTGCCTGATAATTTCACGCGAGGCCGCCAACACAGGCGTCTCTTTCTTCCCACCAACTAATGCCAAGAATAGCCGCGCATTGGCCTTGCCTATGTGGGATTTTTTGCTATTTGTACAATACACATAAATTTATATACATGTATTCAAATATGTATTATATATTTAAAAAAATCAGTGTAAGTTTGTTTGTTTGTTTGTTTGTTTGTAGTTTGTGTTTTGTAAAATAGCACAGTTTGTTCTTATTAGTACCAAGATTGTTTAGAGAGTAATTTGAATGAAATCCAATATGTAAAACTGTTGCCATAACGTTTTAAAATTAGTATGAAAAACATTGAACCCGCCATGTTTTATTAGGTTATCCCATAGATATAACACTGGTTAGTCACAGATTGCATATTCAAAAGATGGAAGTTTTTTTGTATAGAATATTTTCAAAATGGAAAACACGAGTAGGTACCCACTTAAGAACTTAACGATTTAGATATATTTTGAAAAAAATAAACGTTTGAAATGAAATAAAATATTCAAATGAATGTTTCTTTATTTGGAGTTAGTTACTTTCGCTGTCAAATCAATTATTGTATCAGCTAGTATATATATATATATACATATATACTAGCATATATATATATATATATATATATATATAATTGAATATGAAAAGAAAAAGAAATATATGTATAAAAAATGTAATAATCTTTGTACCTATGTTTACATAAATGCATGTATCAAAAAATTTATTAGTAAATAAAAATTAAATTTAAAAAAATATCATGCAATGTGCAGTGTTTTCTGATATTGTATCCTGTGCCTACAAAACCGTATCTTCCCAATCTAAAACTTTATAAAATAACCTGCTAATCTGGAGTTATCTGCCAGGTAAGTATGTTTCTGTTACTGTTTGCACATAATAATGATAAACCCCGGCACGTAATATTCGTTCAGCGCCCTTGAAGTAATTTTTCACAAAAAGGGCGGTATACAAATCATCCAATTATTATTATTATCCAATAAGTTTGATAGAGAAAGAAAAAAATTCATCGCCACCTCCATTTACCTTGTAATGTGACACTCCATTTATCTTTTGGATGTGAACAAAATCTATAAAAAGTAAATACAAACTCCAATGGTCCTCTGAATGGAAAATATATTCTCTAAGAAAATGAAAATCAGTATTTATGAATACAACCTTTTATTCCTGTCAAGCCGTGATTTCATAAATACACTTGCATGCCAAAAAAAAACATTTGTTCCATAACTCGAATGAGAGGTCACACATCTTGTCTTAGTCATCTCGCCATGTAGTCATTTCGCCTTACTGTGATTGTTGATCAGAGGATACTCTGGACCATAATTACTGTGTATGTCCTATCAATGACCAATTTCCAAACTTTATGCGTGAAATGGTAAAACTTAAAAATGAACTCCCTACCAATATTCCCTGCCTTCTAAGTCTCAACTCCCCCCAAATTAACTATTTATTATCAAAATATATTTATAAATATGGCATTAAAATTTAAGTCATTGGGGAATTTACGCTGCAACTTATTTGCTTCAATTTTATTTTGTCCAAATATTACATCCTGTTTAAAGGTAACTAATTTTAAGAACAAACTAACTGATTGGGCTAAAAATTAGGTGAAAGCCACAAAAAAAAAATTAATTTAATTGTAATTTTTTCAAACGATTGGTTGATTCACTTTGTGGCGTCATTATTAATTAATTAATTAAAAATAGATATACTTCGTTTACACCACTTTATAAATATACATAAATATCTATATGTTTCGAAAGACGGCCTCCATGGTCGAGGGGTAAGGCTCTCGCTACGAATCCCAAGGTCGCGGGTTCAAATCCCGGCGTGTGCAAGTAAATTTCATTTAATTAATTTGTGTTGTTTCATAATTAATTAATTAAAAAATATATAAAGTATATTTGCGCACGTTCCAGAGTGGAAGATACTCTCAGTGTCGCCCTGGTGAAAGACCACCATTCAGAATTGAAACGTTGCTTGAAATGGCTTTTAGCCGTGTTTGGTGACCAGATCTGAATAGCCAGGTATTTACCCGCCTTTCTCTTCTCCTTCTCCTTCCCCTCCCCAATACCTCCAGCCTCACAACATTCCCCAATCGGGAATGCCATAGTCTCATTGGCTCCAGACGGTTGGGTGCAGTTGGGACTCTTATGCGGCATTCACATAAAGAAAGTTATTATAATAATATATTATTCATATATTCCTGATGATGAAAGCATCGCTTTCGAAACATGTAGATATTTATGTATATTTATAAAGTGGTGTAAACAAAGTATTCAAAAAAAATTAAACGATTAAATTTAATTATTTTTGTTGTAGCATTTCAAAACATCTTTCACCTCTAGTCCATATACACCAGGTAACACTTGAGGAAGCAATACTGTTATGTTCAGGAATTTTACATAATTCTAGAATAAAAATCGGAGTAAAAACTATCAGGTAAAAACGCGTGACCGATTTATCTACATGAGTTCTGAGATCCGCAGATCCGTCAGATAAGGTTAAATAATTATATTTGTTTTAATATAGTGTCCCGCTATGTTCTCCGAAAGGGTAAACAATTTACAGTTAAAAGAAAAATCATTATTTCATATGGGCAACGTAGCGTATAGGAATACGCTACGAACTGGTAGATCTCATTTTGTTAGGAGATATGTTACAAGCACTGTATTTGATGAAATTATCATTGAAAACTATGCCCTGTACGTATTTTTACATTTGAATGCCGCACGAGAGTTCCAAACTGTCCGGAGCCAGTGAGACTACGTCAACACCAATTCGGGTACGTTGTGAAATGAAAAGGGGAAGGAAATGGAAAGATGAAAATTTTGAAGTACCTCGTTATTCAGATCTGTTCACAAAACACGGCTAAAGATTTATATTACGATAACTCCACACAGGAGGCCCTGGGGAAAATAATTTAAGGCCTATATCATCTTTGGGGACGCTACGTATTTTAGAGGATAGGAATGAGTGAACCTGGGTCTTGATGAGACGCATGTTGTAGGAGGGAGGAAACCCAAAGGCTGGAAGATCATTTCACAGCCGAGCTGTTGAACACGAGAACGAGTCGTAGAAGCGACCCGGTCTCATGTGACAAATGTCAATCATGTGCAAATGGCACGTATCTCAACTGTGCACCGGTGCCGAAGGGATCAATGACCTCAGAGCATCTTCCATTAAAATACTGGTAGAACAAGGACAGCATTCCCACCTGACGTCTGTGCTCCAATCCGTTTATTAAGTTAGGCGAATCTATAGTCAAGGGTTTTTTCAGATATTTTGCGGCTCCCGACCAGAAGTGGCTGCCAAATTCTAGTCAGGCGCTCGTGCAATTTGTACAGGGTCAGCAGTTGTGTACTGTTAAAGTATCTGCGGGCTCTGTACAGTACGCCATTTTAAGCGACGTTTCGATTCTGAATTGTTGTCTTTCATAATTAAAAAGAGGTTTTATTTTATTTGCCCGTATGCTGGACTAACTTTAGGAGAAATTCCCCGTATATGTGCTCAGTATAACACGCAATTTGATAATACCAACATCCTTAGCAATAACCTTTATTAATATATAGATATCAACATGTTTCGAAAGCGAAGCTTTCCTCTACAGGAATATATAGAATACTAAAATATATTACCACAATATTAACAACTTAGCGCTAATAACTTTGGCTCTCGACTACGAATCGGAAGGTCGCGGGTTCAAATCCCGGCGTGCGCAACAAAATTTTATTTAATTAATTTGTGCTGTTTCACAATTAATTAATTGAAAAATAATGTATAATATATTTGCGCACGTTCCAGAGTGGAAGATACTCTCAGTATCGCCCTGGTGAAAGACCACCATTCAGAATTGAAACATTGCTTGAAATGGCTTTTAGCCGTGTTTGGTGACCAGATCTGAATAGCCAGGTATTCCCCACCTTTCTCTTCCTCTTACCCTTCTCCTTCCCATCCCCTATACCTTCAGCCTCACAACATTTCCCAATTGGGGATGCCATAGTCTCACTGGCTCCAGACGGTTGGGAGCAGTTGAGACTCTTGTGCGGTATTCATGTAAAAAAAAAAAAAACAAATTGCATCCATCGATCTGTAATACCAAACAATATGTACAGTGCATTTGACCAATGATCGTGATGCCGCGTTAAAATAAACAGGTTATTAATTTTATGTACAGGCATATAATATTATACAGGACCATAGTTACCTGGCAGGTAACTTGAGATTAATACTGTTTATGAGCGAAATTTATATACGGTTTTGCAGGCAGAGAATGTAATAATGGAAAACGTATGTTATTGGAGATACTATTTAATCCTGGTATTTTTTAAACATTTTTATTTATGTTCTTGCTCGTTTTTAGGAAAGGAAATGCATATTTTATGGTAAGTGGTACGGTACAGGGAATGATTAGAATTTATCTTCCTGAATGTGATTCGTCCCTCGAAAAGAAGCAGATCGAAGTGCGAGGCTTCGGATAATGTTAATAAAATAAGATAATGGCGAATAATATTTACAAATCTTGAATTTGAGATATGAAGATGCCATAAATTGAACTTATCTCATTAAATAAGTTGGTTAAGCGGTTGCCCCGGATAGGTAGAGGTCCTGAAATCTTTTTATTTTATGTCTTTTTTTTCCGTTTTTCATTTGGGTTATTTTAATATTATTTTCTACAATGATTAAAAATAAGATAAGTGTAATTAAGATATATAGGCCATACAAGATTGGCACTGGTATATTGAATTTAAGAAAATGCAAGTCTGGAAAGATAAGTTTTTCGTTTGGAAAAGAATTTTGTTGGACTTGTTATGCATCTTAGTTCCAGGGGAAGTATATTTCCAGCCTTGGGTCCGGATACTCCGAAAGCGCGATCTCCAAACTTAATATGTGGCTTGCGTTTAAGTTCAGTTCCTTAATAGTCTCATCGTAAGCTCACCAAGGGTTGCAGCACCGATAATGACGATATTTGGGTGGCAAACGACGCCAAGAGTTTTTTTCGCAATAGGAACAAAACCTAAGAGAACCTTCAGATTTTTTTCTATTATTCGATAAGAAAAATATTTCAAAAGTAGAGTGTTGAAGCTTGATAGAAAATCTATCATAAAACGAGTATAAAAGGCAATTAAAAAAGTTTTTTTTTTCATAATTTTATGATATGAATTGCTCTGGAATGCCCATCAATAAGGATAGCCACGCAATAAAACAATATTCACTTTTATAAGGGGAAATAACAGAATAATATATATTCGTCACAGGTGGCCACCCATAAACCGGATAGGTACGAAGGGGAAAGGCAGGAAATGGGACTTTGAATTATACAGCCTGAAGGGGAGAGATGGTTTTGATACTTATTACTAGTTGAATACTTGTTGAGAATACCTCCTGATCTCCTGGCGGCTTTATTGTTAGAAATGATGCACTACATGAGTGTTAGGTGGGACTGTAGATCTAAGTTATCAGAAGTTAAAAGTGAGGTAATGAGCTTTTTAAAATCAAGTCCTCTTCTTCTATGATATATGAAATTGTAAAGATAATTTTGTAATTATCTTTACAATGTTATGAAACAAACACACCTATTCCTCGCCTACATAGTTTAGCAAACGAATATACAAGTAAATGTAAAAGCGATGATTTCTTCATCAGGAGTATAAAGAATACTAAAAATAATAATGTAAAGTATAGACAAATATTTTTTACTATTTTTACATAGAGAAGACTTCTAGAAACTTCAGTATTAGAGTTAAGGAACACCTATTAAATAATAACAACTATTCCGAATTTGCATAACATATTTTAGAAACAAGTCATTCTTTTGTTGTGAATGAAGGTTTAAAAATTCTACATACAACCGGTTTAGAATTAGAAAAAATTGAAATTTTAGAAATCAGAAAAAGCGTTAATAGTGAATTAAATTTGATGAAAAATGTTTTTTTTAATAAGCTATCGCGTGAATTTATTTCCATAATATTAAAAATAATTTTTTTTTTTTATTTCTAATTTTAATTTTTAATCAATGTTTTATAATAATTTTTGATTAATTACTTACCTACTTTAATCAATTTTTGTTTGTGTTTATAATTTGTCTATTTTTACGTTGTTGTGTTCTAATTTTTATCATTTGTCTATACTTGACATTATTATTTTTACTAGTCTATGTACTCCCGATGAAGAAAGCTTCGCTTTCGAAACATGTAGATCAGTATCTGTATCTGTGTATTAATAAAGTGGTGAATATAAAGTATATTATTTAATTAATTTATTAATAATGACGCCTCAAAATGAATACCAATATTTTGAAGAAATTGCAGAATATACAAGTGATATCCACATTTTTAACATGAAAATTTCAATGTTTAAAATTCACGTTAAGGAGTTTTTTAAAGTTAAAATATTATTTCTGATAACTTTAGACTATTTTATTTATTTAATCTAATTTATAAACCATTGTAACTAATTATTATGATTTGCAAATATTGTTTTAATGCTAACACTTGTATGTACGTAAATATTTGTTGGCAATGGGTTTTTATTAGTAGCACTTGTTTGAAAAGTGTAACCACTTTGTATAATGCAAAAGCCTTATGGGCGCACAAAAAAAAAATATATATAACAAGTTTTTATAACTGCTACCAAATGTCCAGAGGCTGAGAAAATATGGCATATTTAATTGGGGTATATTGTGATTCTGTAAGGGGTGGGGATGGGAAGTAAATGGGGAAGAGGAAGGTTGGAAAGTGCCTGGTCACTAAACAGGCCATTTCAAGCGAGTTTTAGATTCTAAATGGTGGTCTTTCACCAGGGCAATACTGATATATTTTACGACTTGATTACTTTAAGAGATTGATTGGAAGAAGTCACGGACGCCCGAGGAAAAAATGGCGCGATCTAGTAAAACAAATGTGGACCTGGGTCATGTCAAGTGAAGGCACAACAGAAGAGTATATAAGAGACGAAGCATGAATGTGAATTGAGCAAGGAATGTAGTTAGGTTATAGTGTGGTCCATATCATCTGCCTACCCCTTAGGAGAAATAGAGTAATAGTTTGCTAGCATTCTTCATCTACATCATGAAGATTCTGGCGTCAAGTTTTCAAGCTTTGAACATATGCCAATACATCAATTTTCTCCAGTTTGGCATTCACCCGTCCGAAGCCAACAGTTTTTTTGGATCAACAGTCCCTCTCATCCATGGGCAACCACTGTTTCCCCATCCAATCACAAAAACTATGATTTCAACTTCTTTCTGAGACTTTTGGCTTATACCTTTTGAAATAGACATCTTTCAAAAAATCTTGTCTGATTCTTGGCTACTTACATCTATATGAATCTAGCAGATCTCTTCAGGTCGTTAGCCCATCTCATCTGTGAGCGATCACCGCTTCTCTTCCCAATCACAACCACTTCCCCATTATTTTTTTTTACTTCGCCAATTTGTCTTACGATGCATAAGGCACTGAACGAGCTGGCGCCATCATACTTGACTGATCTCTGCTCGAGAGATAATCTAACTCAGAGGCACCTCATGCTCAGGTCGGCCTAGTCTGATGCGTCAACAGACTTGTTGAACCCTATTGTACGAATGCTGCACAATTTAGAGACAGCGCATTTAATGTACTGGGTTCACATTCTTGAAACACCCTTCAATTGCTTTGATGTCTGAAAATAATTTTGTCATCTTAAAAAAAAAACAAAAACATATCTTTTTAAAGGGAGCTCTAAACTTTAACAAAATGTAAATCGTCCTTGAGGTGATTTTAATCACTAAAAGGCGTTATAGAAAAATTGATCGTTTCATATTATTAATAATATGATTTATCTGATTTTGAGAGCAAAATATTTGCATTCAACTCTGCGATCGAATTAATATAATAATAATAATATTTATTTATTTGAAACACACATTATTTTACAACAAAATGTGAAAAAGCTTTGACTGAACAACTAGGAACAAATCCTGTTTTAGGACAGTCAAATTGACAATTCATATTAAGTCCTATTATACAAAAATAAAAGGGAAAAAAGCTAGTATTGATATAGTATGTTGATATAATATATCTATAAAAAAGTATGTAGATTAAGTATAAAGAGGTGTGAAAAATAGTTCAGAAAAGACAATTATGTATACCGGATATTTGAGTATAGTATAATAATTAATTTAGAATAATAGTTAAGTTTAAAGAGATAAGAAAAAAAGTGTAGAGTAATCGTTTACGTATACCAGATAATTTGAGTATAGTATAATAGTTAAGTACTTATGAAAAGATGAGAAAAACAAATATTATAGAGTAAACAATTATGTTTGATAGGTACTGGTTGGGGCTAGGAGGAAAAAAATCATACATTTATTTACAACGCCTCCAAATTTTCCACTGATCAAACCTCTAATATTTCGAAAATATTTCCAAGTGGAATGCGCGCGCATCCCATTAGTTTCCCCAAATAACAGCTAAGCTACTTAAAAACGCAATATCTTACCAGTGAAATTTTTTTTGAATAATGTTTTTGGTTTTTTACGCTATTACAAAAGACGTGTTATATAAATAAAATAAAAAAAATTATGTCGACACTTTGTTTTTAAAGTGCCTTCCATTAATAGTCTCCACATAATCGCTTACTTTGAACGGAACTCCTCTGCTATACGCAATAAACCAATTTAAATAACAATCTTCTTTGAAAAATCTACGAGAAATATTGTTCAATTATAAAACCAATCATTCATTTATGACTGTATAGAAAAATCTTTGTTCTTTACAAGGAAATAACAAAGATTAACAAACCGGCATCACTGACGTCCGAATCAATTGATGTGCTATTTTACGTTTCCGCACAGGGGTAGGCAGAGAGGACGGACCACCAAACAACTCGAAATTGGCAAAAATTCATACATTCTCTTCTGTTATTCTGACTTCTGACATGACCCGACTCAATTGTTTGATTCACTTGATCGTGCCATGTCTTCCTAAGGCATCCCCGACTTCTTCTTCCATTCACAATCGCGTGATATATTCTCCCTACAGTCCTCTCTTCGTTCATTCACTCTACATGCCCAAACCATCTAAGCGTCCTTTCTTAATTTTTACTCATTACGCTGACTCGCACTCTTTACGAATCTCAAAATTTTCCACACGATTATACATTGTTTTACCACACATTAGCCTCAGAGTTCTCATTTCTATAGCATTCAGTCTACTTTCATCCTTAATGTTTCGGTTCCATATCTCACTACCATTGATCAGAGTTGGTATCGACACTCAATTTTGTTAGCGCCAACCACGTTCAGTCCTCCGTTAATGGAGTTTTCTATCAGTCTTTCCATCGCTCGTAAACATACTTCCCAAGTATACAAACTCGTCGACCGGCTACAAGTATTCATCATTCACAACTATATTGCACACTGTTTTCGTACTCTCTCTTTCAAACACCATGACATTACTATGTCTTGGCAATACGAGTATACGAGTTACATATACAATTACAAACAATAATTTTGTAAAGTTTATAATTTTTTTTAATAAATTCGAATACCGACTGAGCATAATTATTGTTACAATAATATTCTAAACTACTCGAGTTACTCGGTGAATGAGGAACAAAGCATTAAGAGGAACGTCTGCGCGCTGTGTCTCAAACAAAACTTAATTTTGTATTTAAGGCCAAAATACCCACCCAAACTGAATGATCTTATTTTTAAATTAAAGGTATACTAAATATTTAGTACTGATATCTAGATCAGAAGTATTTAAATCAGAAGTTTTTTTTTTTTTGAAATATAGGCCAATAAAGAAATCAATTTTTCGTGATTTTAGAGGCATCTTGAAAAATTATTTATTTATTTATTGTATAATATACACCCTATATGGGCTTTGACATATAAAGTTAGTTATAATAAGCAGGTGCAAAACACATCACAGTAGGTTCAAAGATAATATATTGAATAAATACAGGAATAACATTGTGTAAGTATCATTCTAAGTAATAAGTTCTAGAGGCGAAAAATCAAAACGTACCTCACATTCACTGTTACTTATACTCTAGACACATATATTAATAATTATATAGGGTGTATGCAATAATCGTTTGCGGGTTTATGTTTTTTTTTTATTGTCATATTTGCCATATAATTTTTTTTAAGCGTTTTTTCAGGTGAATGTGTTAAATTACGTTCGGAAAATTTGTGCTCCCACCTAAATTTGTCATTTTTAATTCAAATTTAACTCCACTATGATGCTTATTTTAACAATTTTTCATTTCATATTTCACTATGTTTTCATAGTAGACAGGGTGAAACTTTTTTTTTTAATTTACATTAGCCCCCAAATAATTGCTAATTCGATATCTTTAATGACCTTTATTTTGTATGTTCGAAGAAAATAAAAATAAAATACATCTAATCTGTACTAGATATTAAAAATTGACCCCTTTATGAAAAAAAATAATATAATTCGGTTTAAGTGAGTATTTTTGCCTCAAATCCAAAATGAAGTTTCGCATGAAACAACCGCGCAGCCGTTCCCCTTAAGAAAATTAGTAATCCAAAAGAAAATAATATATTAAACGAGCACAATCACAATTAAATTAAATGAACAATGTAAATAATTCAGCATTTTGTTATTTGAATTTTTTCTGATCAGGAAGTTTAATTTTTATTTAATGGTTTGTGAATATTAATCAGTTTAACTTTGGGTGTACTCAAAAGCGGAAGACACCTGGTTGAATTATTTTAACTTGTTATTTCGTAGCTCTAATACGCAAATTTCATTATTTTGTATTTGCTCTGGTGTAAATAATTTGATTTTATTAATACACTATAAATAGTATAGTATCAGGAGATTTCCATGATAAAAGACGCCATGAGAAAAAATGCAAAAGATATGGGATGATGGAGGCATGACGAAGAACTCCGTGATGAGACTTGTCTTGGCGCTGATTTTTCCCATATTCTGTAGAAACATGGACACTTAGAGCCAGGAAATGGAAGCAGATGGACGTCCACGAAATTTTGTGGTAAAAAAAAATGCTTAGGATTCCATAGATGGCCAAGCGTACTTATATATCAATCTTGGGGCCTTAGGACGGTCAAATCAATAACATTTTTTTTAACAAAGAAAGACAAATATTCCCTGGCTACGAATAACCTGACAATATTTGAAACTCTCCTACTACCATCACAGTAAGCGGAAGATGTTGCTTGTGTCGTGATGGAGGACTTAGCCAGCCGAGGAATCCAACTCACTATGCCTGGGTGAGATCCAAACGCGATGCCAACTCAGCCACTGACCGGCCATTACAATATTTATTTATTATATTGTATACACCCTATTTGCGCCTTTACATATTTTGTTTTAAAATTCATATTACATTATTGACACAGGTGAAAAACAAATCACAGTAGGTACATAGATAGAATAGATTGCCTTCATGAAATACAATCACTAAATATTAATGTATTACAAATAAATTCAGCAATAACATCGTGTAAGTACAATCATATTATTTACAACAAAGGCGAATATACAAAATACACGGCACATTCCCTAATAATTAATATCGAATAGATAGGTTTAACTGACGACTATTTCATATCAATTTCCTGAGAACGGTTGTGTTTGTTAGGCGTGGCGACAGCCATGACGACATTGACAACGAAATAATTGATAAATAGCCCTACGGTAGTAACACTGGCGGGTATTGTCTGTGAATCGACATTACATACTGATAAATTGACACTGCCGAATGAATGTTTACTAAAATATCATAATAATATTAAATACACCCACTTTAATATACATTGATAGTACACATGTAATTTTTGACACTAAGAAGGGAGTTATTTGGTCAATGAGGTCTTTAGCCATAACTCGTAATATTCTGAAAAACAACTCTCTGAATTCCGTTTCACTAAGTTCAAACATATTCAACTGATCGCGTATACGACGTCTTTCAATTCTACGAGCTTCATTGGTCTGCCTCCGTTCATTATTAAGCCAATAATTTTGCACAGCGAACGAAATTATTAAAAAAAGTTGTCTATATTGACAGTTAACCGAAGCTTAACTGACACCCAAGAGGCCGCGCTAAATTATGTGGGTTTTGTCTACCGGCCGTCGGAATATTTTATATCAATTATTGACCGTGCTCGCACATACCGCCTAACGCCGCCTAATAACCGTAGATGATGGATTTAGTCAATATCGCATTGATATAGGATTTTATCGATCAACCGTGCTAGTGCCCCTGGAAGAGCTAGGCATTCACATTTTGAACACTCATATTGAAACTCCATTAACAGAGGACTGAACGCGGTTGGCGCTAACAAAAAGTTGTCAAAAGAAGAGAAGCTATCAGTCCACAATGGGGTGAGGAAAGATGAAAGTAAACTGAATGCCGTAGAAATGAGATCTCTGAGACGAATGTGAGATAAAACCATGTGTGATCGTGTGAAAAATGTTGAGATTCGTAAAGAATGCATGGCTAATGTAAGCGTAATGAGTAAGATTAAGAAAGGGACGCTTAGATGGTTTGGGCATGTGGAGCGAATGAACGAAGAAAGGAATGTAAGAAAAATGTTTGACGCGAATATGAATGGAAGAATTCGGGCCATGTCAGAAGTCGGAATAATGGAATAGAATGTATGAGACGATGTATGAATGTGAATGAAGCAAGAAGTGTATGACAAGATCGAGTTGTTTGGCGGTCCGTCCTCTCTGCCTACCCCTGCGGAGAAACGGCGTGATGGTTAGTTAGTTAGTTAGTTTATCAAGTATCACTGGCGTCTGGAACGTTGGTGTTTGCGGATCCTCATGCAGCTCAATGGCACTCTGCCCGGTCCTTAGAACTCACTCCAGTGAAGACTGAAGGAGCCTTGTTTACCAGGAAAATTATAGTAATGGTCGCTATCCTCGGCTAAATTGAGGCAACGACAGTAGATGTAAAATACCTGTAAAACTTACCAACAATTTCTTCCCCAGCAACCATGAAACAATTCCGACAACTCTACAATTTCTAATGCTAACGTTATATATTATAATAATTCTCTGTATGTGTCTGTGGTGGTTTATGAACACTCTAGCCACTAACACACGAATAATATAATATATGTACGTTATGCTACCTGTGTATATATTCACCTGTGTACATATGGAATGAGTGCTGGTGTGAGTGTGTTATTAACAACACACACATTGATACGTATGTTCGTCCGTGATATATTGTTCAGTGCGGTGCGGCTAAAAAGGAACTAGACGAATAATGTTCCTCATTTTATTATTATAAATTTATTTTTAGAAATATTTATATAACGTTACACTTTATTATGGAATGTGAGTCAGTCTTTCTGTCGGAGTGAAATATGAAATCATTTTTTTATGTTTACCGTGCAAAATATGCATCTGTGTTCCCATGATGTAACACAGTGTTACCGTTGGAGTTTTGGATCTTATTACCAATTTATATGTAGAAATATTGTTCTGAATGTGTTTATATGGATGCTTCAACATGTAGTTTAGTTTATTGTGTTCAAATTTAATTTATAGAACTCCATTTTTATTCAAAGTTTTTAAAATCTTAAGGCTCGGAAGGCTTTGAAGCAGAGAATGGATGGTTACCTCAAGAGGGTTTCCTCTTGGGGTAAGAATAACCTCGTCGAATTTAATATTTCAAAGATCCAATCACGTCTGTTTATGTTTAAAGGGGATCGAAATGACAATCTAGTCTCCTTTAATGGAAGCAATCTTCCCAGCAAGCCCTCCATTCATACGCTTGGTATAACCCTAAGTGATCAGCTCTGGTATGGGGGACTCTATCGAAGCCAGAGCAAAGTTAGCCTCTCAGAAGCTGGGCGTACTGTACAGGGTCGCAGATACTTTAATAGCACACAACTGCTGACCCTGTACAAAAGTGTGCCCCACTATAGAAATTGATAACCACCTCAAAAAAAAATTGTGGCATCACTATTAATAAATTAATTAATAATTACTTTGTAATCACCTCTTTATTAACATATAAATATCAACATTTTTCGAAAGCGATGCTTTCCTCACCAAAAATGATTATTATCAGTATTCTGTATATTCCCGATACGTTTTCAAAACATGTTGATATGTATATATTAATTAAGTGGTTATTACAAAGTAATTTTTAATTCATTGATTTATAACTTATCTACATCATTTCATTATGTCCTTGCGATGGAAAAGTCCGAAACTAGTCAACAGTTAAACACATTTCTCTAATTAAAACAAAATATTTTATTTTCGTCTTTAAGTGTAAAATATTTTCAGGAGAGATATTTAAAAACACTGGCGGCAATTCTAGGGGAAGATCTTCAGTGGACTGCACAAGAGAAGCTGGGGAAAATAACTTCAGAGGCTGTGCGAAGAGATGCTGGGTCCACTATGGACAGAGACCTTTGAGTAGAGCAGGACAGGGACGCCTGCAGGCGCCTTATCGAAGCGAAGTGCGCAGTTACTTATTTTTTGTTACTTCGTGTTTATGATACTTACGTAACAACACCGCAAACACTTATCACATACATACTTTCCCAAATAAATTCGGAATTAAAAATTATATATACACTACCTAGGGTGTTACTCCAATTTCTTAGCTTCAAAAGTACGCAACTAAGAAAGCAATTTATTTAATTTTCGAGTAAAATCGCATTGCTATGGTGCATTCATATATGTAACACTGTATCTTTGCTCTCACGCCTTTCATTTATAACGTCATACGTACTGGTTTCGGAAAAATCTTCATTCGGACAGAAACCACAGGCGCTGAAACCGGTCTGGATATTGTTATGAATTAAAGAGGTTTACGCAAGGTGTTATACATTAACGGTCAGCGCCAAAAATACACACTTTGAAGGTTGCTAACTTAAGAAATTCTACAAATGCTTTATCTCTCTGCATGGGTAATTAGGAAAATGTATGAGGTTTCACAATACAATAATCCTCAAATTGCACTCTTTTAAATTCTATATGAAGTACGTACTAGAATTTTAAGTAAAAATTTCAAAATTTCGTTGACTGGTTTTTTAAATTGCACATATTTCAAACATTTCAGGTATTTTATAGAATTTAAAGATTGGATTATATTAGATTTTTTATTTTTGATTATTTTTTTTATTATTATACATTTTCTTAACTACCCGTATAGAATTTATAGATAAATCGTTTGTGCAAAGTGACGTTTGGGGGCATTTTTGAGTGCTGGCCCTTATGAAAATTATATTGTTTGAAAGTACAGTTTTTTTTATACAGTCTCGATCATTTATGGCCGTTCCATCTTCTATCTCCCTCTGCAGATCCTCTTGCCAGATTTGAACCCGTCTCGCTCTGCCAGCCACATGTATCGTACCGTGACAGGCAGCAGACTGCCCCGCACTTCCCTCACTGCATGCCCCTGCCGCGACTTCTTCTTCTGTCCGGCGCTCTGGTTCCAATCCTCCTCTAGTCACTCTTTCTGTAAACATGGTCCAATAGTATCACCCTGATGACAGACCGCTTACTTACTGATAGTCTATAATATAACTGTATGTCCTTCATCTTTTCTTCTTCAATGCATCCTCAATTTGGTAGGCGGGTTTGGGTACCACCGCTCAAGGAACCATTAATTGGATAACCAACACCTCTGACATAGGTCACCCCAAGTGGTAAGCTACACGTTTACTTAATAGGGGTGCCAGGGTTCATGGGGGTGAGGTTTGTCCAGGTCTTGGTGGCGGATGCATCTGCCCACCCATCAACAGCGTGACGGGACAGATCGGGAGAGGTCTGTTGAAGGAGACCCTTTGGCTTCTCCAGCCGAGCTCTCTCAACCCATAACCTTGCAACGCTACATTCATAAGTTCATCGTTCTTGAACACACTTCCCCTAGTTTCCTATCCACCCCTCATACCTGTTTCCTTTCCTTAAATTCCCCCGAAAACACCTACACATAACATCCAAAAATATGATACAGGCACTGAAATTATTTTCCTCAGGGCCTTCGTGGTTGAGTGGTTACGATCCTTGGCTACGAATACGGAGGTCATGAGTTCAAATCCCGGCGTGCGCAAGTTAGTTCCATTTGATTAATTTGTAGTATTTCACAATTTATTCATTTAATATAAAATGAAGTATATTTGCGGCACGTTCCAGAGTGGTAAATACTTTCAGTATCGCCCCGGTGAAAGGCCGCCATTCAGAATCGAAACGTTGCTTGAAATGGCTTTACCCATGTTAGGTGACCAGATCTGAATATCCAGGTACTTTACCCACCTTCCTATTTCCATCTCCTTCCCTTCCTCACTACCTTTAGTCTCACAACACATCCCAATTGGCGATGCCATAGTGCCAAAGGCTCCAGACCGCTGGGAGCAGCTGGGACTCTTGTGAGGTACTCACATATATATATATATATATTTTTAAAATCGATGTCTAATATTTTTCTTCTGCCCAGCGCTCTTGTTCCAATTCTCTTTTCACCATACTACTTTTAAACAAGACAAGAGAAGAGGGTGCATCCAGTAATACCTTCATCCTAACATTCTCTTTTACCTTTGAACTTCCTTCTGACTCTCGAAACATTCTCGAAAAGAGGATAACAAATTCACACCCCTTGGACACTATCTTAAATTATTTATATATTTATTATTGAATCAGTTTATATTACATTTCATTGTTTATAATACTATATTTTTACAGTAAGCATAACAATTATTTTCGTAAAAAGCTTTTTTTTTAATTTATTTTTTAATATCTGTATATTATATACTACCATTTTACATAAGTATACAAAGGGGATTTGTATTGTGCTTTATAATGTGGAGTATAAGGTAGGTTTGAAGAGGTGATACTGTGAATGGAGTCTTACATGTGTCGTCACCACCTCACTAGAAAAACCTGTACTGAGGTGTTCATGTGGATGTGTTAAATGTGGTACAAATATTAATGTGTGTTGATTAGTTTTGTTTTAATATTTTAGTTTTGCTATATACTTTGTGGTTTGACATATTTTTTAAACAAAATAAACACTTTGTTTAAAACCACTAATTTAATGTTAAATAGTTTCTTTTTTAGGTTTTGTCCCATTCTATTACATCTAAGCATGGCTCTGTATAATTGATCCATTGTTTCGTGTTATATGTTCTCTCCTTCCATTCGTATATCCCAAATATATAGCTGCTCCCCCTATGTATTTTTGTTTAGTTTTAGATTTTACCCTGGCGAAGTTTGAGATAAGTGAAACCGGTTGAGATTCATTTAAAAATAAATTAGTAGTTTAAAACAAAGTGTTTGTTTTATTTGGTAGCAATTATTTTTAAATACAGTAATTCTTCAGACTTTCAGTCATCTCACCATACATTATTCAGTCCTCTATCATTAGCAGTTCAGTTTCAAGTAACCTACCTCTACTCGTTAAAAAAACTGTACTAATGCATACTTATACTGTAACATTTAAAAATAAATTAGTAGTTTAAAACAAAGTGTTTGTTTTATTTGATAACAATTATTTTTAAATACAATAATTCTTCAGACTTTCAGTCATCTCACCATACATTATTCAGTCCTCTATCATTAGCAGTTCAGTTTCAAGTAACCTACCTCTACTCGATTAAAAAAACTGTACTAATGCATACTTATACTGTAACATTGATGTTCCAAATATATCAACAATATCGAAGTATATGTTCCCCAGATGTTGAATTCGTCGCATAGAAGTATAATATTGCGACGCTGAAGTTGAATTGTCACAATAAAATGGTAGGTACTGTATACTGTAACTTTCCTACCAGGTATATGAAAAGTAATCAAATGTAGCAGTTCAGGGGTATAAAACACTGAAACATTTGAAATCGAAAATAATTCTTCGTGCAGATAATTTTTTTCTAAATTTAATGAATAAAGTAGATAATCGTAATCTGTGCATTCTCTAGGAATACCCATTCTATTTTTCAAGTATTTAGATCGATTATTACGAAAGCTTTAGTAAATTATTGTGGATAAACAAGAAAACACCAACTTAAGAGGAAGGTCAAAACCCATATATTGTCTCTATTTTGTATTAATGACTCCTCGCTATTGAGTTTTATGTATATATGTAATATTTATAGAGGGTGTTTTTTAAATTTTTGAGAGCACTATCCCAATAAAAACTCCGTTTTCACAACGAAAACTTTATTTTTATTATTTAAGACGTTAATACTCTAACAATAAACACAACATTTGGACAAAAAACTTTTTGTACTATAGTAATAAACTCTACAACAAAATCCCACTATCCTTAAAAATCACGCAAACCATAATAAATTTAAAAATCAAATAAAACACTGGATACGTTACATAGGGAGATCTGAAATAGAAAATATATCAACACGAAATACAGACTAACCCAAATAACTCAACTGCACTTAAAACTCTTCACCTTACAATTATTGTTTTTTTTTCATCAAGCACATCTCTTTAATATAATGTAATTTCATATACCATATTGTAAATGAAATCCTCAGCACGGGAAATCCCAGCGAGGATATCATTATTTGTAATTGTTTTATAAAAAAAAGATAATAAAACATTATTATTATTAATTGATAAAGTAAAGTTCTTAAAAACTTAAGACAAGATTTTTGTACATAGCGCAAAGGGTAACAATTATTTTTATAAACAATAATTATTAGCCTGAAACACTCATCCAAATTGAAAAAAACCTTTCCGAGCAAAGATAAATGTCGCCGACAGGACTCGAACCTACACCCTTCTGATTGCCGGTCAGATGATCTGAGCATAATTATTGTTTATAAAAATAATCATTATTATTATTATAATATGAACGATAAAGGAATAGCCCGGAGGCAAGGTTTCCGTAACTAGTAATATCTAACCTCGGTGAATTCAAGTGAGCTCCGTGGACTCGTACCTCTGATATAAAACTAGAAATTTAATTTTTTTATATACTTGCTAATGCTAACAGAAAACGGCATCAAAAATGTAACATCTGTAGTTATTAACTTATTTAAAAATATCTGTTGATTTTTCCAAATACTATGATGTGCAAATTTGAGATTAACAAATCTTTTAGTCGCAGTGCACCCGCGCTGCGTGTAGATTCCCAAGGTTCCCACGTCTCTCCCTGTGGCGCTGTAGTATATTTTGTACAGTTCTATGATAATTCAATGCACATACGAATCGGCACAGTTTTTAAAATTTGATATAAAGACATTAAAAGAACGAAAAAAACTAACACGTTAATCTAATTTAACGTAAACTATTTATTTAAAATTTAAAAAAAAATACATGTATATATTAATTTAATATGATATCAATAACAATTACTTGAAACCACTCTATTTAATATGTAAATTTATACATGTTTCAGAAGCAAAGATCTCCTCCTTAGGATAAACAATATACCTAAGTAAATATTATTAATTTAATAAATATGACTCCACAAAGTTATTTTACATCATTTCAAGAAACAAAACAAAAAATATGTACAAATTAGTTAGGTCAGGTCAGATTGACTTTTCGGACTAGTTTTTTGTTTTTATTTTAGTTTCTTTAAATACTTTATATCACTTTAAAAAAGGGCGCCGATTCATACTTGTGTTGAATTATTTAGTCAGCATTTTGTACGAAACGTATCTTAGGATAGAAAGTTGTATACGTGCGGGATTCATAACGCACAGATGGGATTCATTTTGGACTCGCTCTTGGCCAGTATTGGCGGACGGTTGAATTTTTAGCACTCTAGTAGTAAAATCATAATACAAGTATGTTTTCTTTTCTTATGGAAGGTCACTGCACAAACGCTCTTTAGGGAAAACCTCCACTGCTCGAGATACATCATAAACATAATCTAATCGGAGTAACGTTTTAAAAAATATTACGTTTTTTATAAATAAAGCACAGTTGTGTCTCAACACTTCTGATTACCAATCGTGCTTAGAGAGGGAGAAAAATTACCATATTATTACTTCTAGAGCTAGAGCATTCATGCAATTCCATCAACAAACCAACAAGTTGGTACCTGCGCACAAATGAACAGTCCGGTGGGAGATATTAGCCCGTGCCGCGCAATACCGGCACCAGAGACTAGGTATCTACGGTACGGTGGTGCGTACCTGCCCGGTTTACTTGGTCGCTCCATCCAGCACACCCGGAATTATGAGTTCTCTATGTAATTACTGTGGCTTGAAGTGGGCTGATGTACGTTCCACGTGTGCTGGCAGATTATTTTTTTAAGTGAATACGTTAACCTTCCCGTTAGCAAGTTCAAAAACCTCACTCAGATCCCAGGGTAACACGCCAACGTTACCGTAATATTTGAAATATTAACAATTTTTTGGAAGATATTAGAAAATAAGTCTATAAGTTTCTGAAGTGGCTCCATGCGATTTTTTATTTTTTTAATTATTTCATGACATGTTATAAATTTTGAAACAAGTGTATTGTATTTTAGCTGTAAAATACATTTTTTGATAGAAGATGATATGTATTAATTATTTTTGTGTTTAATTCTTAGCACTCCGTTTAATTCAAATCCATCAGAGTGGAAGATACTTTCAGTATTGCCCTGGTGAAAGACCACCATTCAGAATTGAAACGTTGCTTGAAATGGCTTTTAGCCGTGTTTGGTGACCGGATCTGAATAGCCAGGTATTTTCCCACTTTCCTCTTCCCCTTATCTTTCCCCTCCCCAATACCTTCAGCCTCACAACATTTTCCAGACATTTGGGAGAAGTTGGGACTCTTGTGGGGTATTCATATATAAATTACAATTTACAATTTTTTTTTTAATTTAATTTATTTTCATGTTTGTAAATGAATTCCTCAGCATGAGAAATACCAATGAGAATAACATTTTTTTTTATTTGTTTAAAAAAAAAAGATAATAAAACATTGTTATTATTATTATACGAGTATATGTGCGTAATTATCTTTCCTTAGTTGAATTTTTTTTATTATTTATGTTTAAAGTTATATATTTTCACTAAATCGTTACCTGTAAAACACCAACCATTTATAAAATTACGAAATTTTTTAAATTGTTATTCATGTTTGTGTATACTTAACTTTCCTTAGTTGAAACAATTTACATTTTTATTTTAGATACATATTCATCCCTGTCACTACACAGTTTTTTTTTTAATATTAACGATCACTCTTTTCATACACTCAAACAACAGCTTACTCAGTAAATAGTATATATTCCACGAATCTGTTATTCGTATAGAATATGTAAGAAATTAATAATACCTAATAAAATAGTATACCAACCCTGATGTATGGCAGTGAAGCATGGAATTGGCAAAGGAAGGATGAAATTAAAGTGAATGCCGTGAGGCGAATGTGTGGTATAACCATGTATGATCGTGTGAAAAATATTGCTATTCGTAAATAATGCAAGGCTCGATGTAAAGGTAATAAGTAAGATTAAGAAAGGGACGATTAGATGGTTTAGGCAGGTAGTGTGAGAAGAATATATGACGCGAATGTGAATGAAAGAAGAATCCGGGGACGCCCGAGGAAGACATGGCACGATCAAGTGAATCAAATACTTGAGTCGGGCCATGTCAGAAGTCGGAATAATAGAAGAGAATGTATGCAATGAAGCAAGAAGTGTATGCCAAGATCGAGTTGTTTGACGGTGCGTCCTTTCCGCCTACCCCTGCGGATAAACGGCATGATGGTTAATTATTAAAAAAAAACATGCATTGGCAATTAATTAATTATACTTCTATCCCTTTAGAGTTTTGGGGGAGCTTCATGGCATAACGAAATTGACTGGTGGTAACCATAGCAGCCGCAAATTGAAGACATGCTGAAGGAGAAAAACGTCTCAATTTTGAGATCTTGGAAAGTGGGGTCAATCACCGGTGTTTACTTTCAAATGATATAGGAATATTTAAAGACCTCTAAAGGATGCTTCTACGATAAAAAAATGAACAACGTCAAGATTTATATCAGTAAGCAAACACTTTAAATATTAGCAACAATGAAGTTGTCTTCTCCTTTCTTCGTTCATTCGCTCTTCGTGCCCAAACCATCTAAGCGTCCATTTCTTAATCTAACTCATTACGCTTACATCAGTCTTCCATTCTTTACGAATCTCAACATTTGTCACAAACATTCTTTTACCACACATTCGTCTCAGAGATCTCATTTCTACGACATTCAGTCTACTCTCATCCTTGATCTGCCAGTTCCATGCCTCACTGGGTTGGTATCAGCACTCCATTATGGACTGCTAGCTTCGCTTCTTTGGACAACTTTTAATCAGCGAGTTAAGTCCTCCATTAATAGAGTTTCCTGCATTTCTTTCCATCTCTCATAAACATACTTCCCAAATATACAAACTCATCCACCTGCTCCAAGTATTTATTATTCACAACTATATTGCAGACTGTTTTCGTACTCTCTCTTTCAAACACCATGACTTTAGACTTACTTACATTCATCATTAGCTCGTTCTTCATGCGTACTTCGTTTATCTAAAAATTAAACAATAATAATTTTTTAATTTGACTCCTGCCAAGTTATTTTGACGAACTGCTCTGCATTCGTATGCCGGTATACGAAAGACGTTAATCATTTAATACCTAGAAAATAATACAAATGCTTTATACCTGTGTATATTCATAAGTTCATGTGCATGTGCATGTGTGCGATGTGCTATAAACCAGTATGGGTGCATATTATTATGACGAGTGGAGCATAATACAGGCACAAGTTTAGTTTTTTTTTTACATCACTTTTTGACACCTCAAAATGCTGTGTGGAGGAATTTTTTGAGGAGAGAAAGGAGTAAACATGGGTAATGGGTATCTCAGGAATGTCAGGTGGTAATGCTCTCCCTGTTCTACTGGTATTTCAATGGAAGATGCTCTGAGGCATAATACAAGCATACATATTTGTATGCATTTTTTTCCTCATATCACCAACTAGTACCTATCAAACACATATGCATAATTTTTTACTCTATAATATTTATTTTTCTCATCTCTTCATAAGTACTTAACTATGGTACTATACTCAAATTATCTGGTATACACATTTTTTTCTCTACTATTCTTCACATCTCTTTATACTTAATTATTTTACTTTTTTCTAGATATATTATATTACCATACTATGTCAATACTAGCTTTTTTCCATTCTATTTTTGTATAATGGCACTTAATACGAACTAAACATGTCAATTTGACTGTTCTCCAACGAGATTTCTTCCCAGTTGGGCAGAAAAGCTTTTTGATTTTTTTTTGTTAAATAATGTTTCTTTCAAATAAAAAAAATAAAAAATTGATTAAAAGTAAAACATTTTCACCCCTCAAAGTGCTGTGTGGAGGAACTTTTTGAGGAGAGGAAGGGGTGAAAATAGGTCTCTTGGGAATGTAGCGTGGGAATGCTGTCCTTGTTCTATCGGTATTTCAATGTAAGATGCTCCGAGGAACTTACGTCACTGATCCCTTCGGCACCTATGCGTTGTCGGGAAACATGACAAACGCGCGCCCAATTTTTGTACACGATTGATAGTTGTCACATAAGTCACGGTCTTGTGTTCAGCAGCCAAGCTGTGGAACGATTTGCCGGCCTCTGTGTTTCCTCCTTCCTACAGAGTGGGTCTCTTCAAGACTCACGTTTACTCCTTCCTCACCTCAAAAAGACCCTCCACACAGCATCCGTAAAGATGACATAGGCCCAGACAAATGTTATTTTCCTCAGGGCCTCCTGTATGGAACTTGGCTTAAGGAATCAACAGACGAAGAACTGACTAGTTAAATTAAAAGAACGTCTTAGAAGTTACTGGAAATACCCTACCCAAACCTCGAAGTTGAAATATAGAAGACGCTGAAACCCCCTTATTCGAAACCTAGTTCGCCTCAGCACAGGATCCCCTAGTGAGGAGGACTATGAAAAAAAATCTGTAATACATCTTCTTTTGATATAAATAAAGGTTTAAAAAATTTACATACAAATACAACCCGTTTACAATTAGACAAATTTGAAATTGGAAAAATCAGAAAATTCTTCAATGGTGAATTAAACTTAACAAATTATCAATTATTTTTTTAAAAACACCCATATCTTGAAGTTATTTTCATATTAATATTAATAATAAAAATAAGGTTTTTTTTTTCTAATATAGATTTGGTATTCAATGTTTCATAATATTTTTTTATTAATTACTTAACTACTATAATCAATGTTTCTTTATGTTTATAATTTGTCTATTCTTTCATTATTGTATTCTATGTTTATCATTTGTCTTGACATTATTATTTTTTAGTATTCTATATATTCCTGATGAAAAAGGAAACATGTTGACTTTTGAAACATGTTGATATGCATATATTAATAAAGTGACGAATACAAAGTAATTTTTTAATTAATTTATTTATATATGGATATGTATTTTTATATATTTATAGGTGATTTTTCACAAAAACGGCGCTATAAAAATCATCCGAATATTATTTCCTTAAAATATCAAAATGATATATAAATTAATAAAATTTTAAAATTTTAAATATTAATAAAATGGACTAGTTTCCCTATAATACTGAGCCTCTAAAACCAGTATGTTACATAGAGGTTATGTAGAAGTGTGCTGGGGAGATTTCTTATGTAGGAACTTACAGTAAAACTATTTCTGGGAAATACCTAAGACAAACAAGCAAATTATAACATTATTTACCCACCTAGTACACAATTATCATTTGTTCATGTAACCAACTTTAATAAATAAAGTAAAAAAATTAAAAAAACGTTTTGAAATTGTTTCTTATTTTTAGTGGAAAAATTGTGCTATATGCTTAGAGCACTGAAGATATAATACGAGAGAAGTGAGTTGTGGGTATGTCCGTGTGCCAAAGTAAACTCAATTTTTATTCACTTCTGGGGTAATATTAATAATAATAATAATAGCTCTTTATTTCAGAAGGTATGCAGGGGTAGTGCAATTCAATACGTTCCATATGTGACAATACCAATACTTGAAAAAAATAGAATAAGTCCACAATATTCCGGCTGTCGTATTTTGCCATCCCAGTTTTTACACCCACTGAAGAAATGCATCATCTTTGCTAACAAGATGACAGAAACATTGAATTATACTGAATACAGGATCCAAAGGGTGAATGATCTGACATTTTACTCTACAAAATGGCGGCTTCCGGTCATCACAACATCTTCAGGCACGCTCCATGGCGAGTAGGTACCTACCAAACAACTCCCCATTGATATTTAACTTCTGACAACGGGTTTAGCCTTAATTAATACAGAGAAATTATTGCTGAACTTTAATTAGCAAACGCATTAAGTGTCCTGTAACATGCTATCACTTGTAATGTTTCCCGCTTTTGAAATACTTTTTTTTGCTCTCTTTTTATGTAACTGTCGAGTTTATTTATTTGTAAGAAAAAAACGGCTTTTAATACAATTTTATATACAGAGGAAGTTTAACAAAAGGTAAGCCAACAAAGTTACTCGTGTTAACAGTGGTTAAGTACAAATGTTTTATTAGAAAAACCAAAATAAGAAGTAAGGCGGGAGAGGAAGAGGAAGATAGGATCGGGACAGGAGATGCTCTCGATACATATTATACTCGTGCATCAATTATTGGTAGTACGTATTACTTCGGTTCAATATTTTGAAAGGGTAATGTAAAGAATGTCGATATTTTGAAATTGTGCGGTATATTGCGCACAAACAGGGGGAATTGGAGAATTTATCCTAAGATTGGTCCTACATGCGGGCAAATAAAAAAAATCGGTTTGAGTTAATGATCTCTCCAAAAGAAGTGTATGGTAGGTATTTTTACCATACAAGAGTTCCAACTGCTCCCAACCGTCTGGAGCCAGTGAGACTATGGCATCCCCAATTGGGGTATGTTGTGAGGCTGAAGGAATTGAGGAGAGGAAGGAGATGGCGCAGAGAAAGATGGGGAAACATGGCTAAAGTCATTTCAAATAGCGTTTCGATTCTGAATGGTGGCCTTTCACCAGGGCGATACTGACAGTGTATACCACTCTGGAACGTGACGCAAATAGGTTACAAATTATTTTTAATTAATAAATTGTGGATTCGCAGCCAAGGATCATAACCACTCAACCACGGAGACCAGCGGTATGCCGATGGTAGCTCCGTTGTAACATATTCTTATAAATGAAATGTAACGAATATACGAGTTTGAACACGTCGATGTAATTTTGTTTTATTCTACGATACAAGTTCTTATTATCAATTATAAGTTCATGGTTTAGTTTGATCATTTTAGTACGTTTACGACAGAATGTATAATACGTTGTATTATACATTCGGAAAATTTCTCCCTCTTCCTGTGTCACCTGTGGTTAGAGGTGCATAAATGTGGAGATAATCTTCTCTACCCAGTGAGCTGGCTGCCAATAGGCAGTAGTAATATACTGTAGAGCTTTTATTTATTATTATTTCAAAGAATTGTAAACTGTGTTTTGGGTGCTAGCAGCACTTGCTGATGGCAATCTTATATAAAAGCCCTCTCACTAAGGTAATGGAGGGGATAATGTATCATAACAATGTTTTATTATCTTTTTTAGATTAATTAAAAAATTATTACATCCTCACTGGGATTTCCCATGCTGAGGATTTCATTTACAAAACATGAAATTAAATTATGTTAAATTCATTTAGCTACTGAAAAAAAAATTTGTTAGCTGAGGTGTTTTAATTGCAGTTGAGTGTTTTCGGTTTTAGTCTGTATTTAGTGTTAATATATTTTCTATTTCAGATCTCCCTATGTAACGTATCCAGGGTTTTATTTGTTTTTTAAATTTATTATGGTTCTTGTATTTTTTGAAGGAGAGTGGAATTTTGTTGTGGAGTATAGTACCATAGTATAAGAAACTTTTTTGTCCAAATGTTGTGTTTGTTGTTCCTCGTTGGATGTATTTTTGACTCTGAGATCTGGTGTTGTATGTGTGTTTGTTATTATTTCTTGTTTTTGTATTTATGAATGTTAAATAGTATGTTTTTAATGTTAGGATTGTTGAAGATTTTGTCAGTGCTAGTTCTTACAGGGGCTTTAAGTATAATTTCCATGATAGCTTTTTGTGTTCTAATGAGTAAATTAAGATTATTGTCATTAGCACCGCCCCATCCGATTGTGCCATATTCTAATAGAAAATAACAGATAGCCATGTAGATCTTTATCAAATCTTTTGTACAAAAGACATTCCTGATTGTTTTAAAAATTAATTGTATGATGTGGTGAAAGGGATAGGGGTAGGGTAAGGTGTAAGGTTAACTTTAGGGATAGTTTAGAGGTAGTCTTATGGGTAGCTGTAGGGGTAGAAGTATGTAGGGTAGGAGTAGCCCTAGGGGTAGAAATAAGGTTGGTGTAGCTGTAGGGATAGAAACACTTCCCCTACTTACCTCGCTTATGTTATTTTCATTATTTGCAACTCTAAAGTAATGCTTCTAAGATTTATTCTTTCAGCTTTGAGCTTTAAGCATAGACCTTTAAGCTTTAAGATTTTTACTTAGAGCTTTTATATGCCTTACATTGCCCTATTTGCTCATCGAGACCATTATTACAAAACAGTATTATTTTTAGAAAATTGTACCAGGAGCACATATTTCTGAGATGGTAAATTAAACGGTCTTAAAAGTAATTCAAGAAGGTAATTTAAAAGGTCTGCCTTGAAAACTCTATAAAACCTAATATCATGTAGCAATAAATTACAGTATCATAATGAGTTGAATTGATAACTCATGTTAGTGTCACGTCGTTGTATGTCTTATTTGAAAAAATATATAATCGAAAAGCAAAATTATCGTCCTTTTTTCACTTAAAAATTCTCTGGAACCGTTTTTTTTTTCGATTTACTTAGAAAATCATCGTTACGCCGGTTTAATATGTGTCTGCAATGTACATATCACCACTAGTGAGATTATTGTGTAATCTCGACTTACCAGGCGTACATTTTCTATAGTATTTGTCCCCTTCAAGTTCTTGCGCTCCTGGTAGAATTTTCATTATTTTTCATTTGTTTTTTTGTTTGTTTGTCAGTGTGATGATTTTTTATAGCAATTTAAATGTTCTCTACATAATTATGTTCTCCTGAAATATTTTACATCTACAACACCAAAGGTGTCGTAAAAAATATTAAATTTACTACATTAGAATTTTGTGTTAATTAAACTACTGAGTTTTAAAAAAAAATCACATATTTCTTACCGGGAAAACCAACTGATGATTCTTCCCAGGTGCAAAACTATCTATCAATGTTGACACCCCTGGGAACACTTACCAGGTTTGTTACTCGGCAATCGCTTATTAACACACTCTGTCGGTGAAAATGCAATTTATTCTTTTGCACCGACAATAAGCTAACCGTTTATCTAAGATTCAAACCACATAATTTGGTCTTACCGGTTCGAGATTTATACTTCCTTTAAATTTTATAGATGTCGCTACTCTAGCGGAATATTTGTTATAATTTTTTTCCGGATCTACAAGTTTAGTGATAAAGTTATGTTACTTTTATAAGGAAGTAGTCATGAACAATTAAAAAAACGTCCTTAAGCATTGCTTTTAGCAGATAACGTATTTATGGAATGTGATTAAGAAATATCTGAACAAAATTTCACAATTATTTCAATCGTGGTTCTGACATAATTGACAAATTCTGTCATAATAATTTATAACTAATAGTTCTTACCTAGCTTTGCCCGGGTATGGAACCTTTTTTTTATAAATCCATGTGATTATGTTTTATTGGGGAAATGATAAAAACGTGTAATTTTATTTATTACAGATTTCTTCTATTTATAACAAGTATGTAAATATTTTAATGCAACTTACTTATTATGTATTAAATAACAAGACACTTTGGTTTTAATCCACTTTTATTTTTTTATTTGTCGACTAGTTTTACTAGAAGTATGTTCTATGTCCTGAAGATGATTCAGCAGAATCGAAACTAGTCGACAAATAAAAAAAATTAAAAAAATGAAAGAGGATTAAAAACAAAGTGAATTGTTATTTAATACATCATTTCAATCCACAATGTATTTGCTTATTCTGAAAATCTTATTTATTATGAATTTTGTTTATATTTTAGCAGTTATGTGAATATTTTAATGCTTTAAAATACAGTGTTAGCGATAAATAAAACGCCATATGTTTAATATTTAATATTTTCAGTTAGCACGCGAGAAAGTAATTTCGGGTAAACACATTATACATGTAAAAACCTCACAGAATAGAGAATTTAATTATTTTCTAAAGAAATCGGTTTTGTCTATAATAAATCATTGTTTTTAAAAACCCGTCCAAATTAGAATGGGGTGGGAGTGAATAAAATCATATAAATACAATAAGTCGTCACAATGTGGATTAACCGCAGTTTGAAAATGGCCTTGAACGCCGAAACAGTTGTCACAATAATAAAAACTAAACATACTTGCAGTACTAAATAATAACATTATTAAATTTGATTTACATTAAATTAAAAAATAAATAATAATAATAATAATCGGTAAGGTATGTTTCTCTTTCGATTCGATTCCGGTCATTGAAATTTGTAATGCCCGCTGCCTGCGGATGACGTGTAGGTTCAGTGAATCCGTTCATTGCCAACAGATGGGACCAGTGTCGCGGCGGTGTTTCGACAAACTGTGGGTGTCGAGTTGGCCGACAGGGGCGACATCAATGCCTCTGACGGGTGGATTGCGAACCAAACGTCTGTAGCGCGAATATTCAAATATGCAGCTAACAGTGGCATAATTTATAATGCTAGAATGCGCGCTGAAAACAGTGGTACTGATCTATAAAATCCGGAAGGAAAAGCTGAACAAGTTTCATAATGCCAGAGAGATTTCTGCGACACAAATGCGTGCAATCATCGTCTTTTTTTATATCACATGGGGTGATTTATGGAATCTCATTGTTATGTAACATAATATGTTACATGACATTATTTCGTGACATAAATTATAGTATCGTACCCTGAAATAATAGACGTCTTACATTTTAAAGCACTCTAAACTTGGCAGTTTTAAATATTCGATATTCAATTCGATCTGTTTTGAAGTGTTACAATTTCATGGTGAATTGATGGTTTTTCTAAATTGTTTTATAATGACGTGAATGCTATTTATGTCAATTCATTTAAATGTGTTTGATAAATTCCTTTATCATAATAAGGAATATTATTGTGTGGGTTTCATGAAATGGCTTTGAACGCCGAAAAAGCTGTCACAGTAAAAGAAAACAATAAAATTGAAGAACTGAAAAATGACATTACTAAATTTGATTTAGTTTAAATAAAATAAAAATAAATGGATTTCTACGAATTAAGTTTTTAATCCAGCAGGACTGGGTAGATGGTAGATAGTAGAAACCCAACCCGCTATATTACATGAGACATAGGTGCATATATACAATTTATTACCTACTTCTTCTTTAGTCGCTTCCTCATTGCTAAGGATCGTGACCCCGACTCCAAACTCCCTCGTTTACAAGGCTCTTTCACTCTTTGCGATGCTGCACTGCGTAGAGAGCCAAGGACGCCGGCGTTCCGGATACCTGCGAGATTTGGTCACTCCAACGCATCGGTGACCTTAATAATAATAATAATAATTGGATTACTTGTATAGCGCCGTTTTTGTGAAAAATCACCTCAAGGGCGCTGTACAAATCTTAATTCCTATTTTTTATCTAATTATGCACAAACAGATACAGAAAAACATACTTACCTGGCAGGTCGCTTCACATGAACACAGTTTTATTCGAAAATTAAAGTATGGAGATGATATTTTTACAGTTGCTATTTTATCTTCCTTTTCTATTTTTCTATTGATGTTACATTTATTAGAAGATTGGTGGCACAAGAAGAGTTAGCATTTATTTTATACTTTTAATTTTTAGAACTGGATAATGTTTATAAAATGACCTTAAAAAGCATAAGAAGCTTCTAATGGATATAACCATTTTTTTGTTTATTTTTTACACTTTTATTTATTTACAGTGTTGCGGGCTGTGGACGCATTTGCGCACCAATGCGTGAATTTTTAAAACTTTTTCTATAAGTGACTTTAGGTGAGCATCGACCGGCTAGCCTATCTATGCAATTTACGGGTGAATTTCTTCAATTATTGTTTGAAAAGATGAGTTTTAAGTTTAGTTCTGAATTGACCTTCCTCTGCTTCTCCTGCCTTCCACTTTGCCAATGACCATGAGCTTCTCCGGGTTGGAGTTCTCGGTTTGGCGAATGACATATCCAAAGAATCTGAGGATACGCTGTAGGCAGACAGCTGATAGCCTATTGTGGATGCCAAGCTCTTCCAAAATCGGCGTATTTGTGCGCCTGGCTGTCCATGTAATCCTGAGCATTTTCCTCCAGCACCACATTTCGAGGGCGTCTATCCGCTTCCTTTCGCTGGCTCTGAGTATCCATGTTTCCACACCGTAAAGGAATGTGGGAAAAATCAGGGCCCCGACAGGCGTATACAGGCGTACCTACAAAGAGAAAATTTAATATTGTACAAAAAGGTAAAATAAGAATTTAGAAATACGAACATGCATAAAAAAGTTTAAAAAAATAATAATAAAAATTTATAATAAAATAAAATAGAAAATTAAATAAAGAAATTAAAACCATAATATTTAATAATAACATAAGATAAAATAAAATTAATTAAATTAAGGAATCGTCTTTCAGGGCGATAGCCGCATTATCTGTATCCTTCGCTCATTGAATGGAGAGCTGAGCCACTCGGATGCAGCCACGACAATGGCGTTCCATCTCCTGCCCCAGAAGCTGGCTAGTCGGTGGTGAAGTAAGGCGGGGAATGAGTGGACCCTCCCTTGAGTGAACATTGTAGAGGCACTGCAGAACCTTGGAAGTTGTAGAAGTTGCCTGTATGCGTTGTTGTAGTACACCCTCAGCTTGTCCCATTGCGCTGGTGAGTATTGCGTCCACAGCACAGATGTGTATAGGGCAGTGCAGTATATGTTAAAAAGCAGTTTTCTAACATCGTCGGTACAGTGATAGAACCGCCTTGAAATGATTACGGCGCATTTATAAATGTATCTTTTTTGTAGTCCAAAGAAAACTAACAAACTAACTAACTTACCAACCATCACGCCGTTTCTCCACAGGGGTAGGCAGAGAGGACGAAATGCCACACAACTCGGTTTTGGCTCACACCCCCTGCTTCATTCACATTCATACATCGTCTCATACATACTCTTCCATTAACCTGACTTTTGACATGGCCTGACTCAAGTATTTAGTTCGCTTGATCCTGCCATGTGTTTTTTGAGTATTCCCGGCATCTTCTTCCATTCATATTTGCGACATATATTCTACTTACTCATTACGGTCATATCAGCCTTGCGTTCTTGACGAATTTTTGACATTATTCACACGGTCATAAATTAAAATTTGTTAAACTATCATTTTATTTTATTATAATATGTTTTGTAAGAGAAAGTTTCTGCAATGGATAAACTCACAAGAATTTTTTTTGTGGGTAAGGGATAAATTCGTCAACATATTATGAAGCTCTATATGCTAAAACATCAATGAATCTTAATATATAATAAAAAATTTTAAATTTTCAAAGAAATGGTAGAGAGGTACGAGCAAAAACATTTGCATGTAGAGCTATCAATAGCAATATGTATTTAAAAAACAGGAAGCATAAAAATATTTTTGTAAAGATAGTTCTGTCAAATGTGGTTTTTTTTATGTGAAATCTTTAGGTTGAGGGGGTATTAGGAGACCTAAACTTAGGTTAAAATGGTATTGGGAGATCTAAACTTGAATAGTTTGGTGCCCAACTCCGCATTCTTGAACATAATCAATAGCAAGAGAAGAAAAATCTCTTACAGGTGGTCAGTTCTCTCTGACGACGAAAATTAATGAATGAATATTTGTGTAGTAGTGTATGCGCTCTTCGTTTCTGTTTTTAATTGGTCGTTTTCCTGCATAGTCGTAATATTAGGTATAATTATGTATTCCTTTGTTTCCAAGTGCATTATTTTGGATGCACTCATGCGTGCCTCGAAAGGAACACGAAACGTTATAAGAGGGTGCATATTTAAAAATAATAATGAAGTCCAACGCACACAAACATTTTATGTAGGTTATTTACTCGGGGTTGTGACTAATTGAACTACAAACAAATAGATTTTTACACTCAAATAACATATTATTCACTTTTTTATGTTTTCTATGCTGAAGCATCACATGAAGATGCATTATAAAAGGTTCCTGCCAGTATAAGCTCCCTTCCTTAGAAAATAAACATTTATCCGTTTATAGCTGGTCTTGAGATGATTTTTTTTCACTTCTAAATGTTTGTTTTTCACTGGGACGTTTCTTCCGCTCTGGAGCATGCCGCAAAAACACTATACATTATTTTGTGTGAATTAAATGCGATATAAAACAATTAATTTAAAAAACATAAATTTAATTATTGAAGTATTAACAGTTCTCAAAATGAAAGGGTAACGGTGGCAGCTGGGACATATTCGAGACACTATCTAAAAATATTGCAAATCAATTCATGTAGAATCATGTCGTCATGATAAAAAGATAGTAGCCAAAAATATGTGGGAATTAATTGAGAGTTCTTAGAAATCGAAGTATGAAACCGATAATAATGACTGGATGGATTGGGTAAGCTGTAGCTCAGTGGATTAGAGCGCAAGGTCCCGGATATGAGGTCCTGGTATTTTGAGAGTTATTAATATTATCTTAAATTATTAAAAACATATTCTAATGAAGTTTATAAACTTCAACAAGTTATTTCAAAATTGATTAAATTAAATTTACTTGCGCATGCCGAGAATCGAACTTAGAGTCCTACTTAACGATTGATTCCGGACCAAAAACAGAAAAATACCGTGGGATTGATAAAAATAATTAATTTATTGATACTGCGTTGTGTTAAGACAAAATAAAATCAGGCGTAACCGAGTAATAAATGCCAGTCTGTTTATAAACCTAAATCATTGTGAAAATTGTGGGCGGTTGAAACGCAAATAAAAATACATTTATTTATAAAATAATTAAAATATTTTGTATTCACCACTTTATTGATATATACATATCAACATGTTTCGAACCGATGCTTTCTTCATCAAGAATATATAAAATACTAAAAAATAATAATGTCAATTATAGACAAATGATAAACATAAATACAATATATTAATAAAGGGGTGAATAGAAAGTATTTTTTTAAATAATTTATTAGTAGTGACGTCACAAAGTGAACACCAATCTTTTGAAGAAATTCTTAATTTATTTCTTCAAAATATGCGTAATCACTTTGTGGCATCATAATTGATAAATGACTAAGAATTACTTTGTTTAAACAACTGTTTAAAATATTGAAACATGTCGATATTTATATGCTAAAAACAGCGATTTATACAAAGTAACTCTTTTTAAAATTTCTTCTAAAAATTGGTATTCACTTTGCGGCGTCATTATTAATAAATTAATTAAAAATTACTTTGTAATCACCACGTTATAAATATATACATATCAACATGTTTCGAGAGCGATGATTTCCCCATCATGAAAATACAGAATACATTGATACGTATATATTAATAAAGTGGTGATTACAAAATAAATTTTAATTAATTTATTAACTTTTAGTAATTTATATGAATTTCGTTTTCAGCGGTTTCAAGTTTATTGGGTCAGTGAGTATTTTTATAACGGCATTAAACGAGGATGAAATTGATATCCTGACATACAATCCCTTGTATAGAGTGCACTCTGCATTCTCACGTGCACCCGACGATGTATAATTCGAGCAGTGACCGTTAATTATACCTCAATCAAAGTTCCCACCACGTTTCTGACTATGTTTTTAGTGCCACACGGACGAACAGGGGACCATGGAGCCTAGTTGGGAGGACTGATATAGCATATTGAATTCACATGAATACTTTATAAAGCAAAAAATGTATGTATTTATTTTAACCGCCCGTCCTTTGGATTATTATTAAAAAAGTAAGTAAAAAATATAGTTTTTTTTATTCATTAGATTTCGCAATAACAATGCCTGTGACTAGTGACGTAACTTGTATGGGAGAGAGGAAAATACCCGAATACATTCGTTAGCTTCGGCTGACCTCGAAATACTAAACGAGATGACGCAGGAATAAATTTGACGTTTATTTGTACCTGAACGTACGGAATACGGCTTGTTGCGTTCGGGCGATAATAAAGCGGCCGTATCAAATACATTCGTATGTCTAGGGCGGTTAACCACAAATGAAATCATTCCAATAAACATCACCAAAACAAAATATAAGGAATATAGTTTTGGGTTTAATTAATAGAACTCGTATTAATTATTATTTTTAAATTGATAATGTTATTATTAAGTTCTGCAAGTATTTAATTTTTTTTTGTATTATTATGACATCTGTTTTAACGTTCAAAGTCATTTTCAAACTATGGTTATGCCATGTTGAGACGACTTATTTATATGATTCTATTTACCTCCACACAATATCAATCAATTATTATGGTGCGGAAAATGATTTATTACCGGTGAAACCGACTTACTAAGAAAAAAGTTGTGATAATAGTTTCTCTATTCTGTGAGGTACCTACAGTTGAAATCTGTTTTTTCCCGCATTAAATGGAAATATTTTTATTGTTTTATAATGATGTGAATGCAATTGACTTTACTTGTATTTACCCAATACTTAAATAAAGTTGAATTTTACTGTCTTAAAACATAAAAATCTTCCCATTGGGCAGTCAAATAAAAATTTAAAAAAAATTTCATATATGTTTACTGTACTTCAATATATAAAAATAAAATAATTGAAAAAAACATGATCCAACGATGTAAGCAGTAGTATAGTTCATTTTTTTATCGGGTAACTTGGAGGATGCTAAGGTTATTCAGCTAGTCGGCAACATCGGGAGTCACTTGGTACAGCACAGATGTGCCATAGAGAAACTGATGAAGGGGACATTCTTCTACGATGTGTTCTGTTGTTTGATATCTACATTCATAAGTTCAGAATCCTTTTGGTCCCATTTATGCATCATATACGCACAACGGCTGTGACTGCATCGGATGCCGTTTAATAATGTTAACGTTTTCCGCAGGAGAGAGAATCCTGGAAATTTAATAGTAGGGTTTACAAAAAGGTGCCCGTTTTTTTACGTCCGAGGTCTGTCACTGAGTTCGCCACTACTCTTCAGGGTAGTATCGTGATAGAAGCAGTCTTTCGCATCCAGTCCGAGAAGATTTTCTGGACGTCAGGGATTATCTTGAAGTGGAATGTTACTATTCACGGCCTTTTGGTAATCCCCGAGGGTTGCTGTCTCTCATCTTACAGTGGGCGGTGCGATGATCTAGAGGACAGGGAGCCATTGTAGTGGGGTGGAGGGAAGTGTTCCACTGACCGTGCGCATAGCGGTATTTATCTATACATTTATTTATCCTGGACATAATTTGCACACTTTCCCATTTAACGTTGCTTGAATCATACAACCTAGAGAAACGATAACCTCTAAAATAAGTGTACCTAATAAATTCTATTAATTTAAGACTTCAAACCGCCTGTAGACATTGTGACATATAATGTGTCAATAATAAATGAAGCTGTAACATTTTTTTCGTTCACTTTATAAGTATTTATACCTTTTTAATTACTTTAAAGAACTCTAATACAGTCAAGGACAAATGGAAGATAACCTAACATTACGTGGAATTTTCGTACAAATGCTATTTTCCATACTAAGAACTGCCACGCATGAGCAGACAAGAAACCCGAGACATGCATACAATGGAAAATAATAATTATTGGCAACTTTTATTTTAAAGTATAATATCGATGTTTTAATAGTGTTTTTATGATGTAGAGTATAAGGTAAGTTTGAGAATGTAATACTGTGAATTCAATATTATACTTTATAGAAGGAAGCAATCACTTTTCAGGTTATTCGTTGAAATTCGGCGTTATTTTTTTAATAGGATTTTGTCAATTAGATTGTGGTCATATCCAATATTATTAGCTATTAGTTTGATTATAGAGAGTTCATTAGAAAATTTATTATTAGATAGTGGGATGGTAACTAGCCGGTGAATCATGCTGTGGAAAGCGGTGTGTTTATGTGGGATAGGATGGTCAGAGGTGTTATAAATATCAACGTTAGGACGTTCATTTTATTCCCCTCCCCTTCCCATACCCCTTTACTGCCGACCCTCTGATGCTCTGTTCTGTTCTACTCTGATATAATGTCTCTTTCCCCCATTTTCATTGTCTTCAGTATGATATATTTCTAATGTTAATTTAGTTTATACGTGTACGTGCCTGATGAAGGCTGAGTTCAACGGAAACCGGTCGATAATGCGTTAATATAAGTAAAATAAAGTGATTTAAAATAAAAATAAAATCTTTAATTTAAATATTATACGTTTCGTAAACACCCCACTAGGGGAACATGTGTTGAGGTGTACACTGTACCCATGTAATGATACATCATTGATTTGTATTGTTAAGTATAATTTTAATATACTAGATAAAATAAGAAGATAACTGTTGTATTATAATAGAGGCTATCGACTATGTTTGATAGAAGGAAATTATATTACGTGGAAAGAGATGGAAGGGACTGTTAGTACAATATTATTTTTAGTTTGATTTTAAAATGTATTGAATGAAGCGAATACCTTGATATGCATTTTGAAAATAATTTTAGATATTATATTTATAAATAGTTAGTAATTATCAGAGTTGTGGGCATCCAATTATGGAGTTAATTTGTATAGTTAAAAAAATAATTTACCGCGTGAGATGTTTGTTACTGGGATATTCAGTGCTTTATTTGTTGAGGACTAACTAACCATCTCGCCGTTTCGCCGCAGGGGTAGGCAGAGAGGACGGACTGCCAAACAACTCGATCTTGGCATAAACTTCTTGCTTCATTCTCTTTCATACAACGTCTCATACATTATATTGTGTTATTCCGACTTCTGACATGGCCTGACTCAATTATTTGGTTCACTTGATCGTGCCATGTCTTTCTCGGGCGTCTCGGCTTCTTCTTCCATTCATATTCGTGTTATATATTCTCCTTACACTCCTATCTTCGTTCATTCGCTCTACATGCTCAAACCATATAAGCTTCCCTTTCTTAATTTTACTCACTAAGCTTACATCAGCCTTGCATTCTTTACGAACCTCAACATTTTTCATACGATCATACATGGTTTTACCACACATTCGTCTCAGAGATCTCATTTCTACAGCATTCAGTCTACTTTCATCCTTCCTCTGCCAGTTCCATGCCTCACTGCCATATATCAGGGTGGGTATCAGCAATGAGGATCTTATTATAATATGTTTTGAGGTTGCATTGCAATGAGTCCCCATATACACATTGGCCTCATGTGGCTCCATGTGCATATTGACCCCATCACAATTTAAATGTCACAGCTCGCTATAGGCTAATTTTCATGTACAATTTTTTTAATATTTTATGTGTCATGTATCATTCACGTACTATTTAATTTTATTTTAATAAACTCTGTTGTTTTTTTTTCACATGAAAACCGCACAAGAGTCCCAACTGCTCCCAACCATCTGGAGCCAGTGAGACTATGGCATCCCCAATTGGGGAATGTTGTGAGGCTGAAGGTATTGGGGAGGGGAAAGAGAAGTGGAAGAGGAAGGTGGAGAAATTCTTGGCTATTCAGATCTGGTCACTAAACATGGATAAAAGTCATTTCAAGCAATGTTTCAATTCTGAATGGTAGTCTTTCACCAGGGTGATATTAAGAGTGTCTCCCACTCTGGGACTGCACTAATCGCCCGTAATAAATACTTATATTGTTTATCATACAGCCGCTGACTTCGGATAATTGGGACTCTTTTGTGGTAATCACGTAAGAATTTATTATTTTAAAACGGATATTAGACTTTTCGAAAGTGACCATGACCCAAACCTTGCGTTTGCGAAAAATATTTGTTTATCATCAGCCGGGTACAATGCTTTAAAAATTAATTGAATTAGTGACCAGTCGATGCGTGCGAATGGTAATTTATTATAATGTATTTTCAAATTAGCATTGTTATGAGTAAAACTTATTTAACGAGAATTTTTATTGGTTATTTAGAAAGTCATCTTGGCGTTTTCCGCTAACAATAGTTGTCAGAATTCTCAAAACACGGATCTAGGAAAGCAGGAGAACGTGATTAATTTATTGCATTCACGGAAGGAAAATCCATCACCTTGTTTTTCATTTATGTAAAAGGAAATTCGCAAAAACATCACAATGGAGCTAATTTATATAAAAGCAAATTTTTAAACCATGAAATTTAGCTTTTAAATTCAAATTCAATTTAAATTCAAATATTCAAACTATGAAGTTAAATTTGAAAGGAAATTTAACACAATAAGTTAGTAATTTTCTTACATTATTTGAAATACTGAATTCGTTTTTCTTTATATTTTGTTAATGATTACCTCCCAGGGCGGACTAATTCCTAGTTAAAAAAAAAAACATTTCCAATACTCAGTTAAGCATAAACGAAATGTGATACGTGCTCACAGATGGCACTAATTTAAATATATTGGAAGAAAAAATCATAGTTAATGCTTTTTAATATATATATATTTTTTAAATTACATTTACAGGGGTTGGGTTATTCAGCTACCGTATCTAGATGACGAATACTTAATATGCAATTCAATATTTTGGTTTTTTGTAAGTGATCAATGATCTTAATTTTAAAGGAACTGTTGTTTTGCGTATTTCTGATGTCACTAGTGTGTAAGTCTGGAAGAAATAGTTTAATTCGGTTTAATTTTCCAGTTATTTTATTTTGTTTTTTTAATTACTGTCTGTGTATGTGAAATAAGGATGAATGCACGAGACTCCATTAACGAAGGACTGAACGGGGTTGAAGATAATAAAAAATTGTGCAAAGAAGCGAAGCTAGCAGTCCACAATGAAGTGCTGAGACCAACCCTGATGTGTGGCAGTGAGGCATGGAACTGACAGAGGTAGGATGAAAGTAGACTGAATGCTGTAGAAATAAAATCTCCGAGGCGAATGTATGGTAAAAGCATACATGATCATGAATTTTTTTTAATAAAGAATGCAAGGCTGGTTTAAGCGTAATGAGTAAGATTAAGAAAGAGACGATTAGATGGTTTGGGCATGTAAAGCGAGTGAACGAAGAAAGGAGTGGAAGACATGGCACGATCAAGAGAAACAAATACTTGAGTCGGGCCATGCTAGAAGTTAGAATAACAGAAGAACGAATGAATGTGAATAAAGCAAGAAGTAATGCAAATATGGAGTTGTTTGGCGGTCCGTCCTCTCTCCCTACCCCTGATGGTTAGTTACTTAGTTAGTCTGTGTTTTCTACTTAAATAAAATAAAATAATAAAATTTATTAAACAGTCCCACCACCTTAGTTCGAAAAAATTAATGAAAGATTTTGTTGCTAATTATTTAGACATAAGTAATAAGTCACTTTTTTACTTTCGGACGCTCTAAAGCTAGCATCATCCATGTGAATATATGCTCCGTTCATCAGCCTTTAATATGTAGGTTTGTGATGGTCGCTTTGAAAGTTGAAGGTATGTCAATTGATTTTTTACCTTCCTGACCCAAACATTTACATAACAGCATTTTTTGTATGAAATCAGACATAGATTTTCATTCATTTTATTATTATTGAATAATTTTTTTTTATATTTATTTTTTATTCGGCCAAAAATAAAAATACAGATAAAGAAATAGTATGCAAAAATGACAATAAGGAAGAATTCAAGTGTATTCTAAAATATTTCTCACAGATTTAGCAGTAATTATTACAAATTATGGGCGATCTACTTATAGAGCAGTATGTTTGTCCTCCCCAGATACTGCAGCGCTCCCAATATGTTCACGGAAGGGCGAGTTTCTGGTTTTGCAGCCCTTATATGATCCAGCGTGGCAGGAATTATGGAAATAAAAAACACCTCCGGGAATATTATCATCACGGAAGTCCGCCTTAGCCCAGCCTCTGGCATCGACGCATACTAGAGAAAAACATTGCCCCTTCACAATATAAATACCGCAGCTCCTTAAAAGCTTTGTTTTCGTCCAATTTTTTTTTTGTCTTTTATGTGTCATGTATGTATTATTAATATGGAATATGTGGGACTGCACTAACCTCCCCACATACCATATTAATAAATGAATTTAAAAATATACTTAGTATTCACCACTTTATAAATACGAGTATACTCGTACATTGATATCTACATGTTTCGAAAGCGATGCTTTAATCATTTGATGTATATTTATAAATCGGTGAATACTAAATATATTTTAAAAATCGTTTATTGATAATGATGCCACAAATTTAATACCAACCGTTTGAAGAAATTACACTTATTATTAAAATTGTTATTTATTTTTCATATTACTTTTTTATTATAAATAATGATGGGATTAAAAAATTTGTCGATCATAACACCATTACGTAATTGGCATATTCTTCTGATTGAATCCCCGATGCCAGCATTTGTGCGTGTCCGGCCAAGGTGGAATAGGTCATTAGACCTATTACATGTTCATTGCGATATTTAGTTCAACTGATAAAAGGTACTATAATAATAGCATCATATTTTTACAGTGTAATTGATAATCATATTTGACACGAAGGACGCTTTTTTCTTATAAGTTTAACCCATAAAAACTATGGACTTATTTATATAATCTATTCGAGAGTAGTTCTTATCAAAAGTTACTCTCACGGTAATGAGTATTTAATATTATGACAACTTACTTGCAAAACTTAGTAATAACATTATTAAATTTGATTTACATTAAATTAAAAAAATAGATAAATGGATTTCACAAATAATCAATATATTATACTGACTGATTTAATATTACGTAGGAATGGCGGCTTGCCACACCAAACTACATATTGAAAGATGGATTAAATCCCAGCGCTGGAAGGAATGGGAGAGGGCACCCGGAATGAGAAAAACCAATAACTCATAAACGGACCTAACCCCATACGAACCAGGCAACTACACATTATAAAAACGAGGGACACTGCCACCTCAGGAGACATATGCAACTGTTGGGAGTAGAAAACACCAATAGATGCAGGAAATACGAAGAGAAATGAAAATACTTCAATTCACCTATGGTGCCAATGTCCCGCCTTGATGGAAAGAAGACTCAGCTACCTGGGAAGACATATCGTGGAACCAAGAGACATAACCGAATATCCAATAACAACCCTGGTGAACTTTATCAAAGGGAGCGGGCTGCTGTCAAAGGAATAAGGTAAAATGGGAGATAGCACAATCAGTGAGTGCTCACGGGAGCTGTGCAAACTGTCTCCGTTTCAATAAATAATAAAATTAATATTACTTTACTAAAAGTATTTATTTTTAATTAGCGACTATATAAATAAATATGTGAAATATAAAATAAGGCGCAAGCATAAATGCAAAATAAATTTGAAGTACATAATAGTAATTATATTATGTAAACTATTTTATCTTTTTGTGTTTTTTCTTAGTCCTCGTCACTTGGGGGTCCTGTGCTGAGGCCGACTGGAGTTATTTATTTTGATATTATGTAATTAGGTGCTACTTCTATATCGTTTTTACTGTGATTCTTAATGTTGTTTCATTGACCTCTTTCAGCCAAACTTTTATTCTTGACTTGTACTCACTAAACTTTTCGATTTGTTTTATATCTGGAGAAGTATTGTGGAGTTTTGTGACAAACTTTTTTTTTGTCCGAATTATTTTACATTAAGTTATTATTATACATTAAGTTATTATTATACATTAAGTTATTATTATACATTAAGTTATTATTATATATTAAGTTATTATTATACATTAAGTTATTATTATACAATAAGTTATTATTATACATTAAGTTATTATTATACATTAAGTTGTTATTATTATACATTAAGTTATTATTATACATTAAGTTATTATTATACATTAAGTTGTTATTATTATACATTAAGTTATTATTATACATTAAGTTATTATTATACATTAAGTTGTTATTAGTATTATTATTATTTTACAGTTTGAAGAAAAAATTAAAGGTTCGTAATACTAAAATCCACCCCACTACAGTAGCTCCCTGTCCTCTTGAAATCACACTGCCCAGAAAGACGAGGGACAGTAAACCGCAGGGAGTACAAAAAGGCTGTGAATAGTAACTTTCCACTACAAGATGACCTTGCGAACCTCCCGGCCAGCCGCCTCACGTTAAAGAAACCCTTTTGGACTGAGGGCGATAGACTGCTTCTATCACGGCACTCTCCTGAAGAGTCGTGGTGAACTCAGTGGCAGACCTCGGACATGAAAAACAAGCACCTTATAAAGGATTCCGAACTTTGTGACTCCCGGTGCCGTCGACTGACTGAATAACCTCAGCATCCCACTATGACCTCCACCAACTCTCTTCCATCATACGATAAAGAAAAAAAAAACTAAAATTAAGAAGTCTACAGTGAAGTTAATGATTTTAATTAAATTCTCAATGTTGTACAATGTTACATACGACAATTACCCATCCGAAAATAGTGGGGTTTCGCATGTAAAAACCTGTATGTGGACTGTAAGTAACGACATAAATAATGATGGGTTTAGTTGATTTTAGGAAGTGATATTTTTTATGTTTAAAGGGAGTTAGGATAACCAAACACTTACCGAAATTTGGAGACCGAACATGCTCCTAGAAAGTAGTGTTTTTCTTCTCTTCAACAAGAGAGCACTCCAAACAAATACTGTCAGATCATTGATCACTGATTGCTCCATGTTTTAAAAACGTTGTGTTTGGTATGGGAAGGTAAGAACTGGATAAATAGCAATTAAGTTAGGAACCAAACACATTATGATTCGAGAACCTAACACTTGATATTATAGAAAAGAAAATGATATCACCGAACACAAATATTTCATAGCGCATGGAAACAAATTTTAAAATATTCAGCTCAATAAAGTGGTTTGCTACAATTCACAGAAACACCTGCAATATTTAAAGATTTTAATCAATCTGATTTAATAGAAAATAACACTTTGAAAGTACGCTCACAACACGTGAGAATTCGTATACCGGCCGAAAATATTCATGTTATTATTATAAACAGATACAAAAGTGACTCACGTAATTTCTCGTTTACATAATCAATATAGATAATAAGCGAATAATGTTTTAATGAGCAATTATTATGTTTACAGAAATGCATTCTATTAAAAAGAGCAAACGCATAGCGAATCATTGTGATTGAACAATTACTTTTCTCTTACCCCTTTTGTGAAAGTTATCCATTTTGGCTACTTCTGAAACTTCGTAACAAGGTTTAAATCATTAATAAAAAGTACATTTCATTGTCAAAATTGTTACAAATCATACATGAATTGTTAATTCATTGTCACTAATAGATTATCAAACATCAATTATCAATAACGCATTAACTTTATTTTGAAATAAAAACGATATGCACATTTCAATCAAGTATGTGAGTTTCCAAATAAATTAACACTAAAGGCCGTTCTTTCCCAATTTTCGAATGATCAATATGAGGCACCGATCAGCCAAGTGTTTTGTTGAGCAATGCTCTGTTTGCCTGTTTCCAAGCACATTTTATCGTTCAATATCCTAAATTGTCTATAAAAGTGCCCGCTCACTTTCATGAACAATAAAATAGTGCCCGCCCACTTTTATGGACATTAAAATAACATCAAATGCCACGAAAGTACATTTGACGTTTCTCCTTCCTGAAAAAAAAAAACAAAACGTAGCTTATAATACGTAAAATAAGTAAAGTTCTCTTCAATTTTATTTAAAACATACAAAACGTATTTTTTTGACATTCGAAAACCGAAATAAATCCTTGTCATTAAATATTTGAATCGCGTAAAATAGATCGCTCACCAATAATGGCATCTGAAATTTCGGAGACATTTTTTTAACCTGTTGAGACTTTTTAAAACTTGTCTTCTGTGGAGCGGAACTTAATCCACAAAAATCGATATCCTAAATTGATCGTAAATTTGATCGAGAATTTCACTGGGGAAAAGTGTATTTGTGCCTTTTAACAGTATTGAGTCAAAATGTCGGCTCAACAGTTGCTCAGTAGGGTTGGAATAGCTGTAAGCCATAATTCCGATTAAATGTATCAGTTCTATTTAATATACATCAATGAAAGCATTTGGTACAAAATTCAGTTTACTCGATAAAAATATGATTAAGACAAAATTTATGGCAAGATTTCAAACAAAACTATAATGAATTTTAAACAAATTATTACTAAATTCTGATGAAATGCATCAGATTCCTTTCAAATATATCGATGAAAGCGTTAAACATAAAGCAGGGTTACTCTAAACGAGATAATTACACGCCTAAAACGGGTAATATGACATTTGTGACATTGCACAAAAAAAAACCTTGCACTTTTTTGCAGCGTGTCAATTAAACGGTTCGATTAACTTATTTAATAGAGTTTAATTAAATTTAGCAGGTATTTTTTGGTTCTTCCTGGGAAGGGTGGAGATATTTGTTTAGTGGGGGTGTTTTACGTGCGGATTGGTTTAACTCTTTTAGTGAAGGGTGTGAGGCTGATGGGTTTTGAAAGTAAAGAGCCGATAGTGTCGTGAACAGAAGGACAGGGACGGAATGATTAAAAAGAGAATGAAATTGGTGTTAATGCTACAGTGGCTCTCAAACGTTAAAATATACCATATATCAAATAATTATAATAATACGCATTTTTTAAAGTTCATAGGAAAACCCACATATTAAATAAAGACTTAGTTATAAATAAATTAAACATTATTTTGTAATCACCACTTTATTAATATATACATATTCACATGTTTCGAAATCGAAGCTTTCCTCATCAAACGATAAACATAGAACACAATAATGTAAAAATAGAAAAATTATAAACTTAAACAAAAAATTGATTAAAGTGGGTAATTAATCAAAAATGTTAATAAAAAATATTATAAAACATTGAATAACAAATTTTGTGTGAATTTCTCTATGGCGGTATTAAACTGTGAAAAAAAAATATTTTTTTTATATTGCGCTTTAAACTCCGAAAAATGGTTTTGAAATAGTGAATATCAAACATCAAATCCAAAATTAAGTTTAGTATGGCCGCACAGCCGTTCCATTTAACTGTCTAGTGACAAAATCTGAAAATGGTTTCCTGCCATCCTTACCCCCATTTGCTACCCCTCCCCATTTTTTCATCCTCACAACACACACTAAATAAATTTAGGCAGCCATTTTCCTATGGCTTGAAACGTTGGAAAACTTGTGCGGTATAACATTTAAAAATATCGTATTTAAATTTACATGGCCATATGATGGGAAAAATATTCACAGCAACGATACTTTTGAAAACAATAAACGCTACAACCTTAATCTTCTGCCCAATACATTAAAAGCGTTAAAAATAATTTTAAAGGATCTTTATTTATTTTACTATAAACATTTACTATATACAATTTCACTATAAATATGATATTTTGAGAAGATAATATATAAGATAAAAAAATATATATCGTACATATATATATATATATATATATATATATATGACATGGGATTTAATGGAGGATAATATTGACAAATCTTAAATTTGAGATATGATATCGATGAAGATGGTGTAAAGTGAACTGGTCTCATTAGCTCAGTCGGTAGAGCGATTGTACCGGTAAGACAGAGGTCTTCGGTTTGATATCTTTTACTTGTTTTCTTTGTTTTTTTTTTCCGTTTCGTATTTCATTTAGGTTATGTTAATATTATCTTCTTCAATGATTAAATATTGCAACGATGTTTATAAGCTTCAACAAGTTAATAAAATAAATTGAATATTCTTTCTAGACTTATATAAAAAGTCAATATATGTTCAATATAAATAAAAATAGGATAGGTATATCCGAGACACTATCTAGATTGAAATTATATTCGGGTAGAACTTTTTTCATAAAGATAGCGGCCAATAATATGGGATTTAATGGAAGATAATATTGACAATTCTTGAATTTGAGACATGATATCGATGAAGATGGCGTAAAGGGAACTGATATCATTAGCTCAGTCGGTTGATCGGTTGTCCCGGTAAGACAGAGGTCCTGTGTTCGATTCCCAGATACGTCTGATACCTTTTTATTTTCTGTGGTTTTTGTCGGTTTCGTATTTCATTTAGGATGTGTTATTATTATCTTCTCTAATGATTAAATATTTAAATGCGGTTTTCTAATCTTCATTAAGTTTTTCAAATAAATTGAAAAAATAAACAATTTACGGAATATTTTCTTAGTCCTCCTCAATAGGAGATCCTGTGCTGAGGCGAAGTATGTTTTGGATAGACGGTTTTCAGCGACTCCTATATTTCAACTTCAAGTAACTTCCATGACAATGTTTGAAAAACGCTAGTCAGTTATTTTCTAATAATTCCTTAATTCAAGTATTGCTGGACTTAATGCAGTTATTAATTGATTTAATTCGTTTGGTACAAGGTGAAAGTTTGTTGTATAACTTTACAGCTAAAAATTTAGAGCTTCTTTGTCCAAAGGTAGTATTACACTTAGGTGCATATAGATTAATAATAATAATTATTATTATTTATTTGAAAGACACATTATTCAACAACATATTTTAAGAAAGCTTTGACTGCTCAACTAGGAACACATCCCGTTTTACGATGATCAAATTGACAATTTTATTTCATATTAAGTGCCATTATACAAAAATAAAAGGGAAAAAAGCTAGTATTGACATAGTATGGTAATATAATATATCTAGAAAAAGTATAATAATTAAGTAAAAAGAGATGTGAAGAATAGCATAGAAAAAAACACTTGTGTATATCAGATAAATTGAATATACTATAATAATTAAGTACTTATGAAGAGATGAGAAAAATAGACATTATAGAGAAAACAATTAGGCATATGTGTTTGATAGACTGGTCGGTGCTATGATTGTCTATTTGTTTTGCTTTGATATTATGATTATGTGAGATGTTTGACTTTTTAACATTTAATGATTCCGTTTAAACTTTGACAATCTGTGGCCCCACAAAAACAAGTCTCAAAGAGAAAGACGGCCACACAGCGGTACTCGCGCCGATACGTCCGTCGCCAGTTGCCGTCAGACATTCAGGTCGAAAGGACGCCTGCGCACGATCATAACGCGTCAACTACCACCACTTCCGGTCGCCATCTTGATTCCCGGAAATCAATCAAACCTGGAACGATCGAACATCCGATCCGAGGTCCCGCCGATTTTTAAAAACGTCAGTTAAATATATTTTTATAATATTTTTTCTACAGTGATTTTATATTATCAATTAATATAAGTGTGGTTTTTTTTTTAATATACCTAATAACGTCGTGTGTCCCAATTTTTTAAAGCTGACCCAATTTTTAGGGTTCTTAATACAACATATTAATTTATTATTATTAACAAATTTTAACCTTTCTTAATTTTATTTTATTACACTAATATTAATACATAAGTTTTTCGTGCATAATTTTCAGTGATTTAATGATTTTTTTAAATGTTTTATAATGGTTGATATTTCCTTGGATCTGGTATGTAAAAATATTATATCTTTAAGTATACGACGATTTATTGAAGAAAATTGTTAATTTTTCATGAATTATACGAAATTATATGGTTTACATAATTTTTAAACTATTAAATCAAAGCATGGCTGATAAATCTTTAGTTTTCGTATGTGTTTTAAGTAAGTAACAAATTTAATGGTGTTTTAACGACAAGCCTAGGAATTTATTGAAGAAAATTAATAATTTTGTGTAAATTATATGAATATTTAGCGAAATTATTGCGCGGAACAAAGTGACCTTATATAATCCGTCCTTGAATTAATATCTATAAATTAACGTGTGCGTCTGTGAAAAAAACATAAACCCTAATGCGTTAAGTCTTGTGAATCAATTACGTGCTCAACAGGCGTAAACGCTGTCACTGATTATATTTATTATTGCAATAAAGAAGGTCTGCATAACTCCTGTGAGCAGTCAGGCCCTGCCGAAGTTTTAACATATTCCTTCGACAGTAGCCCAGTTCCCATGAAGTTTCCGGGGTTGTGTTTGGGTATTTGAATAAGACTCATGATTCCAAAATATGGAATTCAACATCCCAGGTTTTCTAACCATCAAGGCGGAACATTGATACCATATTGACCAAAATTTATTTATATGTTTATTCTTACGTCTGTACCAAAAAAAATGTTTATTTTGCTGTGCCTTTCTCACTTGGGATATCATGTTTTGAGACCCGGCTAGTTTACAAATATATATTTAAAAATATATATATGGAAATATAGAATATACTTGGAAGGTTAGAATTGGATGAGTTCATTGGTTTTTGCACGACAGTTATTGGTTATCCACTGTTTCCTGGCGATTTTAAAGTGACTTAAAAGTTTAATTAAAAATAAAAAGCTCCTTTCGTTTCCGCCCAAATTCCATATATACCCTCCATGACCTTCGTGAGTGGGGTTAAATATAAGATTGCTATCAGCGAGTGGCGCTACCACATAAAACACAGTTTACAATTATTTCAAATAAAAATAAATAAAAGCTCTACAGTAGCAATAGGCAGCCCGCTCATTGGGTAGAGAAGATTATCTCCACATTTATGCACCTCTAACCACAGTTGACACAGGAAGAGGGAAAAATATTTCATGGTAGTGTACACAAAAATTTTACGATACGATGCTAAAAGTAAAAAATGAGTTCCATTTTGATTTAATCCGTCTGTTTCTTCCGCGTTATGCAATTCGATAAGAAATATCGTGGAGCAGGCGACACAGCTGTCACTGCATATTTTAAGTGACGTCATATCTACGTTAAGTAGCACTATTATTTCTTTTGACATAGAGCAAAGTAGCACAATTATTTGGGTAAATAGGGTTACATGCATCTTAAACAGTGACTCACTTAGTAACAGACGGAGAAAGGATTGTCAGAAGAATGTATGACGTACAAGTAGATGGTGGAAAAATTCAGATCGTGTTACAAGTGAATCAAATACATGAGATGGGTTATCTTATGTCAAGATTTGAAATAATAGAATAGTGTAATTATAAAGGTGGTTAATGTTACGAATAGTACTGTGTGGCTTTTCAATCTCAGGCAGGAATTATATTGAAAGTTAATTAGATAAATACGTATTCATTTCACAAAAACCTTACCTGTACTTTGCTTCCTATTCGAAAACGCGTCCAAGTGGTAGATTTTCTCAGTATCGCCCTGGTGAAAGACATTCAGAATCGCAACGTAGCTTGAAATGGCTTTAGTCGTGTTTAATAACTAGGGGCCTGATTCCGCGTCTTTTTAAGGATAAAGCATTGGCATTTTCCTTAGGGTTAAACAGCCCTGATAGTCGCCATAATTAAATTTAATATTCCAACTAGAACTACTCGATCTAACATTTTATTCAATTTTAACAATAATTTCAGGACTGAGTCATTAAAAAATTCTCTTGTACCGAGACTTCACGCAGAAGGTAATACTTTTTACAAGAAGGTAATACAACTACTGTCATTCGCTGAATGACAGTATCTGTCATCCGAGAGAACCGGAACCGCAGTTAAGCAAAGTCTTCAAGCCTTAGAATAAGAACAATGCCTTATCTATGTACTTCCCAACGTTCCTCTTTCCCATCTCCTTCCCTTTCCAATTCCTTTCAGTCTCATAACGTATCCTAAATGGGGTTGCCAAAGTTTCATAACTTCGAAAGTAAAAAAAAAAAATTTTAAAATCAAAAATTTTAACGTATTCTTTCGATATACATAGAGATTTAAATTTTTTTCATACAAATTCAACTGCTTTGCAATTATACGATTTTGAAGTTTTAGAAATTATAAAAAGTGTTATTAGTCAATTACATATAATTAACAATCAAATATATTAAAAAATATATATATATACATATCTCTTGAATTTATTTTCATATTAATATTGATAATAAAAATAATTTCCTTTTTAATTTCTCATATAAATTTGTTAATCAATGTTTTACAATATATTTTTATTAATTATTACCTACTTTAATCCATTTTTGTTTGTGTGTATAATTTGTCTATTCTTACATTATTGTGTTGTATGTTTATCATTTGCCTATATTTGACATTATTTTTTAGTATTCTGTATATTCCTGATGAGGAAAGGATCGCTTTCGAAACATGTTGATATGTATATATTAATGAAGTGCTGATTACAAAGTATTTTTTAATTCATTTATTAAAAAAATATATATATCTTTAAAGTGAATTTTAACAGAGCCAAACTTTGGCATTGACTATCATATTGTGTGGCGTTCTAGCCTGTCTGCCTACCTATACAGAGATCTGGTTGATTAGTTAGTAACGTACAAATATAACCGTTATTGTTCAAGCAATAGCGCAGTCTAATCGAATTATATGGCTAGACTCAAACGAAACGAGTTTTTATTTTTATTTTTATTACGGTACTCTCAGAGCTAAAGGAGCCACGTTCTCAGTAATACTAACTGGACAATGTATATTGTAATGTATTCAAATTATTCTATTGATACATGTTTTATATGTGTTTAAATTATAATTGCGCTTAAGATCAAAAAGCGTGTCTTAAGATTGTTTTAAATTTTGTATTAATCAAAATATAATGGCTGGAAGAAACACCACTTATAGCTGCGTTGTAATATCTCCGTCTTTCTGATAAATAAAGCATGTGATAGTGAGGCTAGAATGTAACTGTCGGCGTCAGCGCTATATAGGTACCATTTTTACGTTTGAAGCCAGTAATATCAATAAATTAGTTAAAAATTACTTTGTATTCACCACTTTATTAATATATACATATCTACATGTTTCGAAGGCGATGCTTTCTTCATCAGGAATAGAATACTAAAAAATAATAATGTCAAGTATAGACAAATAATAAACATAGAACACAAAAATGAAAAATAGACAAATTATAATTTTTTTTTAAATCATTTTGTTTATGCCATAGTTACACTGATTACGGACTGTTAAGAGGAACGGCTGCGCTGCCTGTTTCAAGCAAAACTTTAATTTGGATTTGAGGCCAAAATACTCACCTAATTTTTTTTAATATACCCGCAAATAATTTAATAAGTTGCCTCTAAAATTAGGAAAATTAATTTTCCATAATTTTAGAGGCAGTATATGCAATTACCATGGCATATACTTTATAATTTAAAACAAAAATAAATAAAATACTTCTCATCCGTACTAGATATTTACTAAACATTTAATTAAAAAAATATATCATTCAGTTTGGATGGGTATTTTGACATCAAATCTAAAATTAAATTCCCCGTTGCGTAGTATAACGAAAAAAAAAAACAAAGTATTTTTCTGGCATGGGAGAGAGCACATATAATGTGGGTAGACAAAGTAGGCGGAGGCATTACAGGATTACTGCATAGTACATACTTTAAGAAAGAAAACCATAAATACTGTTTTTAAAGTTTAATGCAAGTTGTTGCATCTAAGCAACGTAATTTCAGAATACAAATGTAAAATGCAGTAATCTAAAGTTTATGCAAATGAATGTAAATTTTCAAAAGGAATTTAGAGTTGTATGGTAATATTATTAATACCCCTGTTATTAAATATTCATTGCAGAATATTTTTATATACACTTTGTTGTTAAGGAAAAAATTATACATGTCAGTATGCCAGTGGCGTGCAGTACGTAAAGACTGAAAAGCTGTATTCGCCTCAAGAAAAAAAATAACAGGTATTATCTACATGCTAAGTCCTTCATCATTCAGAAGCAACCTTTTTCCCTTTTTCCCTTTTTTTATTTATTTTATTTTTTAATTTTCAATTTTATTTTATTTTATTTTTTTTTATTTTTTTGTATTATTTTTTTTATTTTATTATTATTATTTTTCTTTAAATTTAATGTAAATCAAATTTAATAATGCTATCATTAAGTTCTGCAAGTATTTTTAGTTTTTATTATTGTGACAGCTGTTTCGGCGTTTAACCTTTTCCCCCACTGTGATGATGGCACTGAGGCAACTTAAATATTTCGGATTTTTCGCAACCCTTATCTATGTATTTATGGAAATGGTTTACCAAGCAGTTGAGTTTTGGTAATATTTTGAATATTTCATTGGTTTCAGTTCACGCGGTAGTCTATTAACGTCTCACTATATCAATCATTATTAAGCAAGGTCGAACTAACCGCTAAAAGTTTATTAATCAACTGTAAACAGCTTTTAAAAGTGCATAACTGGATAACAACATTTTGAATTTTAATAAATTCAAGCGCATAAACTGATCACTTTATTTTCACCCATATTCTATCGAATAGAACCTGTTTTCCTGAAGGTTCTGGCTTGGTTTGATGTTTGACCGTTCTGTGGCCATGGTCTCCGAAAGACTAGTTTAAATGGTTTTAAATCTGACCATTTAGTTTTTAAAGCAATTGCATGTAAGTGGTTATTATGAATAATATTAAATCATTGATTAAATGAGAAAGGGGAACGTGGTGGAGATATGAAATTAATTCAAAAGATTTTTACTGTTTTACTGTCAATCTGGAGGTTAAAGAACTAGATGAGGTTTAAAATTCAATCGCAAAGATGGCGTTAAAATTACAAAATATTAATTTTGAGAAAAAATCAATTATTGAAAAAATTGGTTTAAAAACACAGCATTTACCAGAGAAGTTCAAAACGTTTTAATAAGGAAATCCAGTGAAAGATATTATCATAAAATTCGTATGGATCAACAAACGCCGATTCTTAACATATTATATATAGTGAATAAAAAACCTCATCTCATCGAACGTCCTATTCGGTTGTCACCATCGCTTTCTTGGCATCTGACGTCACACAGAGAGGTTCGTGTGTATTCTCGTGTTGCATTCATATTTGTATTGAAAATTTTGTTGGTCTGTTTGTTTTGTATTTCAAATACGTATAATTTTTTTTTTGTTTTGCCGGAAGTTAATCGTCGTTTAAGTTATTTTAAGCTTTATAATTGTTGTTCAATATAAAAAATAAAAAAAAACTATTAATCTTTCTGATGAAATTTTTGGTCCTTCGAGCCGGATTCTAAAATGACGTTAAGAACACTCTTTTTACTGTGTATTTATTTGACAATAAGTTATTTCAGCATACAGACTCTATGTATATAATAATTATAGTACTTTTCGAATATTTAATGTGCGATATTCGTCAAACATCAATTAAATAGAATTTAAACGGCTTGATAATACCTTAAATCAAATTTAGCTAAAAGTTCTAATCTAGTAGTAGCCAGTAAAAAGGTTCATATTTGCCGGAAAACTATTAATAATTAAAAAACTATAAATACAGAATTGTAGAATAGTGCGAATATATTATGTGTTTAAGTATTCACGTCTACATATGGTCTAACTTTGATATCTTCTATGGATCTAATTGACAGAACAGATGAGTTTTGAGATAAGTTAAGTTAAAAGCATTGCTTATTAATGAGTTTTACATCTATCCAACAATCCAAGTGAAAGAATTAGTATTTTTTAATGAAGCAATTTGAAACCCGTACGATCTAAACTAAACAAGCGAAATTTCAAGAATTCCACCATGAATTTAACAGTTCGAAAAATGCAAACATGAAATACTTTAAAATTCGAAGAGGATCGTGAATCGTGAGAAAATTATATTCCATTTTACAAGATCACGTATAAATTGTCTGGCTCATGTAAATTGGACGCGAGTGTGCGGCTTCTCGTCACAGAATGTCCTTGCAAGTCTAATGCAGTAGTTGCATTCAAATATTAGCATTTTATCGGCTGCATTCTGCGCATATGACTAGGCTATTTGATACGAGCAGCTGACCTCAGCGTATCAGATTAAGAAAGGATACAGTGATTTAACAAACCTATTTGAAAATATTCAAGTAATTAACTAGGCATCACGCCATTTTCCACAGGAACTGGCAGGGAGGATCAGAGATCACATTTGGTTGGTGCATACTTCTTCGACGTTCATCTTCTTACAAAAATTTCTTCTTCGGGCGTCTCTGAATTCTTCTGCAGTCCACTCACTCGTCAATTGTTCTCCTGACACTCTTTTATATGTCCATCCGCTCATCCTGTAAAAGCGTCCCTTTATCAATCTTGTTTTTAAACTGCATATACCTTGCAATCTTTTAATATATACCACACAACAAAACGCATTTTTTATCATATAAGTATTTTTATTTAACTTAAAAAATAAATAAGTCAGAAAGTGCCGATAAACTGCATTTTAGTACTATTGTATGAAGCTGTCACTTTGTGGCTATCCATTATAATTAAATAAAACAATAAAACTTTGTTTTAGCCACTTTTTTTACGCCGATTGGTTTCGGAGCAACGGTTCCATCATCAGAGAAAAATATATACTAACTTAAAAATATTACAAAATTATGGCAGAACATATATATTAGGCGATCTATCTCTTCCGCGAGAAAATATAGAACCTCCACGTTGTGACACCTAAAACATATGTTTTGCCATTATTTTTTTAGAATAAAGTTTTTATTTATGTTGCAATCATAAAAAATGTAAAAAGTGGTTAAAATAAAATTTTATGGTTTCATTTAATTGGATTTTAGTAATTTGATTAATGTTAATTAATTAATGTTATTCAAAATCTTATTATAGGTTTACATTTAAGGTACTTATACATATATAAAATAAAAACATAAAGTGAAATCTTTAAAAATAAATATTTCATTATAATCTCATAAAAAATTAAAAATAAAGAACAACAATAAATCTTACATTAAATAATATTTCCTAATAATCTAATACAAATGAGGAAAGTTTTCAACACATTCATCAACTGTTTTATTTCAGTATATTTTATGAATTTAAGCAGGTAACATTTAAATTTAAATAGTAAAATATAGGGTTATTAATGTACTGAAATATAATTTTGTACCGCAGAATTGATCTTACTGAAAGAATTTTGTGACTCTGGAAAAAGTATGGAACATTATGCCTTTGTCCTTATAAACTTTTATGCGGTAATAGGTATTCATTGTGTTAATATATTACAATTACTCCACGTGGTTTTCATATTAACTAGACTGTCCGATAAGTGATCCAGTTTTTTTTATAAATATCACAAAATGTTTTCATAAATCAAATAAAAACTATAAAAGCTTTGTTTTCTATTAATCAATAAATAAGGTTCTAATGCTTTATTTTTAAGTAGCATTTGCCAGTTGTTTTAAGTATTGACCAAATGATGGCATTTAAAAATCCCATCTTCCATCTGCTAAATATAGTCTCAAGGTGGAAGATGATTCTAAAATAATTGGTCAGCACAACAGCAAGTCAAATGTTAAATGTCAAACTATTGCTGGTCGGTTCAATATCAGGAAAGGAGTCGTTGTGAGTTATTCGAAAAATTATTGATGATTGTAATTTTTCCTGCCTACGATCAAGGTATGTCGCTGTATTGGTATAGGTCACAGGCGTGCGATTATCGTATTTCTACCACAAATAGTATCTCAAACATATTTCATTTTCTCTTCTATTTCATTAACCCCGGAAGACTAATCATTTGTCAATTTGACTAACACTACTATCGACCCTCACAAAATGAATTTTTTGCTTCGAATGCTTCAAATATGGATGTTAATTTATAAAACAATTTTATATGTAGGATAAAAAATAAACACGTTTGTAGTTCGTAGCATTCATTTTTTTTTTAAAGTTCGTAATGACTTTTCAAGCTGTGACATAAATCTCACGAAAATTAATGATATTTTTATGTGACACCTCACAAGAGCGCCCATATCTGTACGGAACACAGACAGTGGAATTATATCGCCACTCAGATGGGCAACGTTGTGAGGCGGATTAAGAAGGGTAATGTAGGAAGGAGTTCGTTAATGTTGCTAGGATTAAATGTGGGAGGAAAGATAGATGCCGGTAACTCGCTCCACATAGGAGACATAAAAAAAAACAAGTCGGCGACACGACCCGTTCTCTGAAGCCAACATCAACTGAAAATGGATGTTTTGCTCGTGTCCGTCAAGTTTCACGGACACGCATCAATGATAATAGCTTCTTCGAGCAGGCTCAATTGAAATATCTGTAGAACAGATTCAGGATATCTACGTTGCGTCTGTGCATTAGAGGTGGCAATCGGTCTGTTAATAACGAATTGTCAACCAGACGAACCGCCCTCCTTTGCACAGAATTAAGCAAGTTTATCTAGTAATGAATGGACGTACTTGAGATTTGTATAGGGTTAGCAGTTACTACTAAAGAATCTGCCAGTCCTATATAAGAGGCCCAGTTTTTTGGCAGCCAGATTTACTAGGGCTAATAAAATAAAAGGTTTTGTATTTTTCATTCTCTATAACTAACCATAAAACATCAATTCTCTTATAAAACATAAAAATATGTATCTTTGGTACAAACAACACAATTATATACCTTGTTTTTTTTTTCGAAGACTGGACAAAAAAAAAGTGTCGAATGTAGAAAATAACGGCACCTACGTAGCGCAGTCACTCTCTGAAACCCTTGATTGCGACTAAGTTGACACGGAGAAATAGCGCAAATGATGCATCCATTAGAGAAATACAGCATAAAATGCACGAAGTATTAGTCGAAACGACTAAGATTGATATTCTAGGGTTAAACGTGAATTCATATAACAATAAATTATTTTCGGAATCTCTTTCCTATTCATTCAAATATTTTAATTATCTATACCAAATGCATAAATTCATTCATCTCAAAAAGTTTTTATTCGCATTAAATGTAAACGTTTAAATGTATTGAACTAAAAATCAATACGAAAACACATCTTTAAGCAAACAATCAGCATCTATTGTGAATTCTCAACTCTTTGGTTTCCGGGTCACGTTTTGGCTTACATAAATCTATTGTGCGAGTCGAAATACAAACGAATCAATTGTTTCTTTATTGGAAACCTCTCTGAGTACCCACTTACATAAACATTCGTCTAAAGATGCAATTTGTTAAGCCTTTTTTTGAAACCTCAAACGAAAAAAAAATCTATTGAACATCATGAAAATGACTATACCGTTTAACATCCAAATTACGATTTAGCCAAGTGATTTTCTTTAGTTTAATTGTTTCATTAATCAATTTAAAAATAATTTTTACCAAATCCATAAAAAAAAACATAAATTCAAATCGTGTATTTTTTTTGTTTTCAAATAAAATGTAAACAATGTATTTCTTTATAATTAAAAAAAAAACTGGTAATACGTCTCAGATTCGCTGGTTATTTGAATTGCTGTAAATATTGTAAAAATTTCATGTTATCTCATAATTTGATTAAACTGATGCTGTTAGGAATAAATCCAAAACAAATTGAGTCATAACGGAATCAAAATACAACAACTAAATATTTCATTTGCCTCACGAACAAATACAGGAATAACACAGTGTAAGTACCATTCCAAATAATTAGCTCCAGAGGCGAATATTCAAAAAATTCCTCATATTCACTGACACTTATACTCTAGACATATATCTTAATAATTGTTGAGGATGTATGCAATAATCGTCTAAGAACGTCGTAAGAACTGTTAATATCATCTCCAGTTAATTCTCATATATTTTTGGCTGCTACCTTTTTATCATGACTACACGATTCTATCCGAATCTATTTGTAATCTTTAGATAGTGTCTCGGATATACCTATCCGATTTTTGTTTATATGGGACATCTCTTGACTTTTTCTACAAGTGTAGGATAAGTACTCAATTTTCATTTAATTTAAATGGGTTCGAGTCCCAGCTGCCATCGATATCTTTTCTTTTCTTTGTCTTTTCGGTTTCATGTTTCATTTTGAGAATTGTAAATATTATTTTCAATGATTAAAAACAATTAATAAACGAACAAATGATCCTAATATAACATTAATTAATAAAGTAAGGAAAATAATGTTCACATTATCAAAACAATACAACACATTTAAATAAATCAATTAAGAAAACATTATCAGTTATATACGAGGAAACACATTATAAATGTGAAAACCTTAGAGAATTCATAATTTTAATTGTTTTCTAACTAAATCGGTTTTACCAATAATAAATCATTATTTTTAAAAAAATCGTCCAAATTGAAAAGGAGTAGGAGTAAATAAAACCATATAAACAAGTCGTCATAATGTGGATTACGACAGTTTGAAAATGACGTTAACGCCGAAACAGCTGTCACAATAATAAAAACTAAAAATACTGGCAGAACTTAATAACAACATTATTAAATTTGTTTTACGTTAAATTAAAAAAAAATAATAATAAAAAAAACAAGAAATAAATAAACAAAAGATAAAAAACAGTTGTCAGTGTTAAAAATATAGGTAATTTTCGTCACCCCACGTGATTATTTCATCCAGATTTGTACAGCGCCCTTGAGGTGATGTTTCACAAAAACGGCGCTATACAAATCATCCAATTATTATTATTATTAATATTATAGATCCACTAGTAATCTCATAAAAACGTTTGTCTCAGAGTGGATGTGAGTGCAAGTATAAGTGGATGGAACAAGAAGTAGGGTAAATCCCAGGAAGATATCAATTTTTTTTTTCATTAAACTTTATATGCCAATTAAAGCAATTAGAACCGCAATACTCTCGATTCTACCAGCAGTGACTATGTTATACACACAAGGCTGAAATCTTTACAACATCATAAGCTATAATAAATTGCTCAGAGATGAGTACCTACCCAATCCATCTTCATTCAATGATTAAGTCGACCTACATACAAACATAGTTGACTGTTTCCTTTTGTGATTGGCCGGCAAGAACACGGACTCGTTTTTTTAATGCATGCCACGAAGTGCCTTTCTCTCTTTGGCGTTCAACTTTGGGATTCATCTGAAATATTTATTCAAATTGATTTGCCCACATTAAATACACGATTTTACAACTTTATATTAATTTTCCGTAAAATGCAGAGAGAAAAATCAATGATTCTTTTCTGAATATGGCACAAGAGTTCCAACTGCTCCCAACCGTACGGAGCTGTGGTGCTATAGTATATCCGATAAACTTATCCAGAATCCAGAATTGGCCAGCTGCTCTGATGTCGCAGCGGTGAACTCCCCTGCATCCCGCGACGAGCCTTGAGATCGAACTGAACTGGCACTATCTCCTTCCAGTGACAATAGGGATCGGTTCGGGGTGGAGGGAAGTAGGTAGATAATTATTATGCATTTAAGATGCCAAAACAACGTATGTTATGAGGCTGCAGATAGTAAGGAGAGGAAGAATGTGGGGCAGAGTAAAGTGGGGAAGTACCTGCTTCCTTAGATCTGGTCACCAAACACGGCTAAAGTGATTTCAAGTATCGTTTCGATTCTGAATTATGGTTTTTCACCAGGGTGATAATAAGAGTATCCACTTTTCTGTTGATATTAAATTTTGCTTCATAACTTAAATAAGGAAAACTGGTAGGAATATTTATAAAAAAAAACCTTTTCAGTCATGAAATTTGTACAGTTTTTGCCGTTTGGAATTCCTCGAATAATGGAATAATTTTCAGCTCGCTGTGAATAAAGTCGCACAGTACGATATACATTTCAGACAACTTCTCTTCAGAATGATTCTTCGTTGGAGTTATATAGTTTGTCGAATTCTTTATACAGTTTATCAATTGGTTATTTTTCTCAAGTTTAGTTCAGGAAAGATCTATTTAGCTTATTCAAACCTAATAATGATATAATTGCACAGATTTGAGAATTTATTCAGTTTAAAAAATTGATTCATCTCTCTGTTTGCATCAAATAAACGTTTAAACGTGAGACACTCACGAACGAGTTTTTCAACTTGTTTTTGGCACCATTTTTTTTTAAATTTTACAAATTTAAACGTTATTTTATCAAATCGTGACCACTTAATCAATATTGTGACGACTTCATCATTATAATCACTATCATCCACTGTCTATCTAGTGCTAGATGAAGGCCTCCTCAATCTGCACAGCTTTCACGTTGTGCTAAAACGTGTTCCTAATGATTTTCCGGCTCTGTTTTCTCCCTCCTACATAGTGGTTTTCTTCCATGTATTGAGAGATGGTTCACTTATTATTTTTCTTCCCATAGCATCCCCAAAACTGATAAATGCCTTATCTGGTAGTTGAACTAAAAATATAACACCTGGAAAACCATTTTAGCCAATCGCCAAATTCCTGCAAATTTTTTATAAATAATAACTGACAGTTGTTGTTTTGTTTTTCTATTTTCTCTTTCAATATCTCCACATAGGAGGCTCTTAGGTAAATATTTCCTTTAAAGGCTTATATCATATTTGGCAATGCTGTATGGAGAGTCTTTTAGAGGATAGGAAGGAGTGAATCTGGGTTTTGAAGAGACCCATGTTGTAGGAGGAAACACATAGCCCGGAAAATCATTCCACAGCAGAGCAGTTGAATACAAGAACGAGTCGTAGAAATGTGACAACTGTCAACCGTATTCAAATATTTGACACCCATTCGGGGGGTTACCGGACTGTGCACCGGTGCCGAAGGGATCGGATTAGGGATTTAATTTAATAAAGTCCTGTTAAAATGGAAATCCACCACGAAGTGATAGTTTCAAAATTAGTAAAAAAAAAGTTTTTTTAATTCGTGATGGTAAATACAAATAAGTATCACCCTAGTGAAAAGCCACCATTCTGAATTGAAAACCTGCTACTTGAAACGGTTATAGCCGTATTTAGTGACCAGAGTAGCCACTTGTCGACCTTTCCCTTCCCCACCTGCTTCCTCTGTCCACTCCCTTCAACCTCTCAACATACCCCATTGGATGATAACGGCTTACAAATATTTTTTTCATGTACTCTTATATTATTTAAATGGTAACGATTTATATTATAATTTGTGAAATACATATCGCAAGATCTTTCGTTGCTTTGCTAAAGTCTTAAATGAGGGCAATGTGTAACTTCAGAAGCAATATCTATTCATAAGCCACGAATTCTGCCAAAGGTTGCATATCTAGAGAACGATACTTGCCTCGCTTGTAATATTATAATAATTTTATAAGAAGCAATAATAAAAATACTTGGATAATTAAAAAAATTAAACAAAAAAAATGTTTTAAATAACACGGATAAATACATTAATGTGTTACGATTGCAACTTTTTTTTACACAGGAAGGACTTCACGAAATTTTGGTATTAGAGTTAATAAACAAGTAAGGTGTTTAAATAATAATAATTATTCCGAATTTGCCAATCGTATTTTGCAAGCCAATGATTTTTTTGATATAAATAAAGGTTTAAAAATTTTACATGCAAATACAACCGGTTTACAATTAGACAAATTTAAAAGTGTTAATATTCCATTAAATGTAATAATAATATATTTTTTTAAATAACTATAATTTGAATTTATTTTAGTATTAACATTAATGATAAGAATAATATTTTTTTTAACTTCTAAAATAAATTTGTTATTCAATGTTTTATAATAATTTTTTATTAAAATTTTCGATTAATTACTTACCTACTTTAATCAATTTTTGTTTGTGTTTATAATTTGTCTATTTCTATATTATTGTGTTCTATTTTTATCATTTGACATTATAATTTTTTAGTATTCTATATATTCTTGATGAAGAAAGCATCGCTTTCGAAACACGTATAATCTGTGTAGCGGTGAATAGAAAATAATTTTTTAATTAATTTATTTGAAATAGTTTATTTTCTTTTTTAGGTTGGCAGTACCTATCGGCAAATATCACAGAAAATAGCTTTTAACATGTCGTGTTGTGATTCTTCAAATTTTTGCGCCATTAAAGTTTTTCGAAATAGTGATTTCAAATGCATTGTCCGATGTCTCCCCCAACTGAAATAGCTGTTTCTTATTGTAATTAAGTTCAACCAAATGTTTTTTTTTAAATAAAGAGCGTATTAACAATTCTGTACGATTGTAAAAGGTTACCGTTTCATGAACTGCACGTAATACTCGTATATCTCATTCCGTAGATTATACTTTTTATCGAGTAATTAATTGAGCAACCTTTATATTAATAAAACGGTACATCACATGCGATCCACGAAAACGATGCATTAACAAGTATTGCATCGTAGCTTGTTTTTTCTTTAAACTTTCAAATTAAATGCACGGATCGAATGATCGGGTTAAGCTTACAGGGCAAGCCACGAATCTAAAATATCTATTTTGCAATCAATTTTCAATATATAACCACTTCTTTTATTGTAATACACCTTGCATAATTTTTATGGATTTTAATTGCAGTGCTGATTGTGATGAAATCATTATTTATCAATTAGATTCCGAGGTAACTTAAGAGGAACGGCTGCGCTACCTGTTCCATAAAAAACTTTATTTTAAAATACCCATCCAAGCTGAATGAAATTTTTTTTAATAAAAGGTTTAGTAAATATCTAGTACAAATGAGAAGTATTTAATTTTTTGTTTTGAATTACGAAGGCCAATGAAAATAAAAACAATATAATAATTTTAGAGGCAACTTTTTTTTTTTTAAATATCACGTTTGCTGCTATGTAAATATGATTACGTAAATAAAAATATGAAAGCAAAAAATTTAAAAAAGTCGATATTTTAAATTATGTGCGTAAAAAATTTGTGTTCCAACGCAAACTGATCGTTTTTAATTTAATTTGAAGTCTACCAAAATGCTTATTTTAATATATTTTTTAAATTTTTATTTTATATTTCATTATATTTTAAAAGCAGATGGGGTAATTTTTTTAAAATTACTGTTAGCCCCCTAATAATTGTTAAAGGTGCCTCTAAAATCGCTAAAAATTAATTATTTAATGACCTATGTTTCGTAATGTAAAACAAAAATAAATTAATTACTTCTAATCCGTACTAGATGTTCACTATACTTATTGACGAAAAAAAAGATCATTCGGTTTACTTGAGTATTTTGGCCTCAAATCCAAAATTATATTTTTTTCGAAACAGGCCGCGCAGCCGTTCCTCTTAAGCGCAGAAGATTTATTGTAAAATTGGGAGTATCCTGGGAGATCTACGTACATCTAGGATGAACGAAGTACGTATGAAGAATGAGCTAATGATGAATGTAAGTAAGTTTAAAATCATAGTGTTTAGAAGAGACAGTACGAAAACAGTGTGCAATATAGTTGTGAATGAATACTTAGAGCAGGTCGGTGGGTTTTTTTTTATATTTGAGAAGTATGTTTATGAGAGAAGGAAAGACTGATAGGGATATTGAAAGAAGAATCGTTCTTGAATTCAATAGCACGGCTTCTGCACGCAGAGTGGTCAAATATGACATAGGCCCTAAGGGAAATTATTTTCCACGGGACCCCCTGTAATGTTAGTATAAAAAATATATAAATTAATTAAAAATTACTTTGTAATCACCACTTTATTAACATATACATATCAACATATGTCGAAAGCGAAGTTTTCTTCATAGGAATATACAGAATACTAAAAAATAATAATATCAAATACAGACAAATGATAAACGTAGAACACATAATGTAAGAATAGACAAATTATAAACATAAATTATTTATTAGTAATGAGGGCTACTAAGTGAATACCAATCTTTTGAAGAAATTCTAAAAAATATACATTTCATTATAAGCACAATGACGTGTTTTCAAATTAAGGCACTATCGACGTTTACCACACTCAAAGAGAGTTAATTATAAAAATCAATATATTTATTTAATAATTTCAATTATCTCAATACTTGAAGGCAATCTAAGTATTATCAAGTGATGGGAACACGCCAGATATTGCATACGATTGTAATCCGTTACAAATGAACAGTGACGGGGCAACACTAAAACTTGCATAAATCTATGTCAGTGATCCAATGATAAATATCGATTATGTATGCTATTTATACAACTACTAGAAAAGTTCAATACCTCTTAGAATTATTAACGACGAAACAACTTTTATTTGTTTAATTATTGTGAACTTTTTATTTTTACCATTATCTTCTGTTATTTCGACATCTAGCATGAATCTAATCGAGTAGGCGGGTGACTATCAGAATTACTAGTTTGTCAACTGCTGACCCCGTAAAATCGCAAATGCGCCCTACTCTAGACTTTGGCAGCCAACCTTGACTCTGTGCATCCGTTCCGCATATCCTACAAGTATCCTATTGCAAGGCGATGCAACGGGAAGTAATGGAAAATCATGTGTTTTCTGTTTGAGAATTTGGTAGCCTAGAAATATCATAGATGATTTAATTAAATACTACAAGTAGAACACACCTTGGCCTTTTGTTCAACTGGGCATTTTTTTGCTGTCTTTTTATAAGGCTAGAAAAAAATAAAGTATCAGACATTAAAAATGTTTAAAGCTCTCCTGCTTACGAACTCCTTTTCCGACATTGTTGTATTGTTCATTGTGAAACATTAAGTTTATTAGAATATGACCGTAAGACATTTTAATAATTATGTCTGAGCTTTACAGAATAGAATAAAACACGAATTTTGGAGATGGTTTTTTTTTGGTAAATCGAAACATGCGGCCGATGTTAAGCGGGAATCTCAACCTTGTCGCCACCTGCATTAGAAGCGCCTGATTTCGTTGGAATTTTACCCTTTGGATCGCCTTAAACTGTTTCGATTACTTCGGCTTTGCATTCTTTCTCGATCCATTGCAAATATGGCTTAACACACCTATCCCTTTAGGATCTCATTTTCCTATGCATTTACAAAACACGAATAGAAAAAACTACGGGAAACCATGTACACTTCAAGACAATCTGAGCGTTCCTTTCTGAGTCTTGTTCATATTCGCTGTATCGGACAGCAGCGGCTAATTACTTAAAATGTCATAATATATGTATATTGAACTTTATTTTTTTTATTAAATTCAGTGTAAATGAAATTTAACGATGTTATTATTAAATTCTGTAGGGTATTTTTAATTTTTCTTATTGTGACAGCTGTTTCGACGTTTAAGGACATTTCTAATTCTAATTTTTGGTTCTTTTTTATTTATTATAAATCAAATCTAATGATGTTATTATTAAGTTCTGCAGGTATTTTTAGTTTTTATTGCAGTTTGAAAATGGCCTTGAATGCCGAAACAACTGTCACAATAATAAAAATTAAAAATACTTGCAGAACTTAATAAAAACATTATTAAATATGATTTGCATAATTTTTTTTAAGTAAATGGAACTATACGCATAATTTTTTTTATATTTAATTCGACTTTATCTTTATAGTTCTCTCAAATTTCTACACGGCTCATATTTGATTAGGTCCTTTGTTTGCCTTTACCTACATTAAATCACCCTACACTTGTCTATAGCTTTCAAGATTTAATTATTCGCACAACGTAAACGTGGCATCTTAGTAATTACTTTTCGGTCCTATGATGCATTTGCAAATATGTTTCTTTATTCCTTTACCATCCCATGCATTCCTGAAGCGATAAGAAGAATTGGTGCATAACACGAGTAGAAAAATTTTAATAGCCCAATAAGTAGAGAAGCAACTGGCCAAATTAGGCAGTTGTCCGGCGACTTTCGTGAAGTCCGTGTTTCGTTTACGAAATTCTTACCCAAGGTCTCTGAAGAGGAAGCTGGCGATGTCACCGGCGTAAGCGTTCACTATAATCGGCTTTAAATTCTCAATCGTAAAACGATTATACATCGTTTTTCGTCATAAACACTCATTTCTACTGCATTTCGTATATTCCGTGCTTCCTTTGTAACTTTCAAGCCTCATTATCATTGTATATCAATAGTTGGTAACAGCACTCCATTATGGACTGAGCAATTTATCATTATCCGCAAATGAGAAAATGCAGTTTATTCGTCTACCTTATAACTGTCCATTCAAATGAATGGTTTTGTCACTATATTCCTCGGGCTTAACGAATCTATGTACAAATAAGTCACTCTCCGTGACTCAAATCATAAAATCAATCTACCTGAATTCTGGGGCACAGTAGTTATAAAATTCCAAACTTTTGCGTATGTTTTAACAGAATTTAAGTGTGAAATTTTCGTTGCATTATATATAGCATCTGTAAAGTGCATGTATTCACAATCCGCAATTACGTCTAATGAGTTTTAATTGTTACCTTGCTTTCGAAAAAAAACCGGTTTTTGCAGGGAAAATGGGTCTTCATATTAAAGACATCAACGCATGCGTACATCGCAACCCGCGATGTATTCGTCGTATTTATGCATACAGGTACATGACGACGGCAGGTGAGACTAGATACGAGATGCTACTGTGTCATATATACGAGTCAGTGACTGTGGTAAATGGCGAAAGCGTTTTTGCCTGAATTAATCAATAAATGGTTAATTAAAGATTTATGGAGAAATTCTTGATTTTATAATCGAACCACTTTGCAAGTCGTATAGTGAAAACATTAACTTTGTTTTGAATAATTTCTAGGACAAATTGAAATTAATATCATAGTCGGATGGAGAGTGGTGTGAAAAAAAATAACGTAATTTTTTAATATTTCTATATTTATTCGTATTTATCTGCCTACCTTTGAAATTTCGTGATGTTTAGTTGGTCACGATGCTTTACCGGTTCAGGAAGCTTTTGACGGTCAGCATTTCATAATAGTAATACAACATCGTGTTTTATTTAAAGGTGTAATTTATTATTCATATAACGTATTATAGGGTTTGCATTAGGTGCGGCGATTGGTTAAATTATAATCGATTTAATGAATCATTATAAACATTATTGCTGTTATTATAACGGAAAATAATTATTATTACTGTACGTTTTATTTTATTGCATGGACCGGTCATACAAAGTTTATGGTATTTCTGGTGAAAAAAATGGTCAGTCAAACTTTTCAACAACAGTGGAAGGACAAAAATAAGGAACTTCAGTGAAAAATATTATGGCTTTAAAAATACGTATTCAGCAAAAGGCGATTCTGAATATATAACTTTTATTATATGCAAATATACGTAGAATTTATAAATAGTGAATAAATAATCATCTCATCAAAACGCCTTGTTATGTTGGTACCATTCATTGCATTTGGAATATCTAACGTCATGTGTGTATTCTGTTTTTGGAGTAGTATGGGCATTTTTTTTTCACTTTTGTTCTATTTATTTTTTTTAGTTTTGGTGAAGTTTAAACTTAATTTGGGTTAAACTCTATAATTCTTGTTCAATATAAAAAGCTATTGTTAATGACGTCTATTACAGTATTCATGAGCAAACCAATTATCAATATGGATATTATGAAAATATTAATGCTCAATACTATTATTATTCTTTGAGTTATCGTTTCTAAAAACTTACATAATGTTATTACTTCAATCTTCTATGAATAGAATGTAAAATTATGTACGCTAAAGCTCATTCTTGTTTTCACATTTGACATTCTAGCCTCAAAATCGACAGGCCATAGATTTGGAGCGTTTTGGCGGGCTTTAAAAAAATTAATATTATTTTATTTATGAAAACTAACTTTATAAAAAAAGGAATATACCGGTATTTAAGTTTGAACGTCACTATTGATCATTTTTTTTTAATGGTCTTTAGTTCGTTATTGTTGAATATTTATAAAAAGGTTTGATTCGTGAACATTTGATGCATTTAAACAATTGCGCAAGAAAATTTAGTTTCTGATTTGACTTTTCAAAAGATTTAAATCAGCGGCATTGATTTAATCTTTGGCCAAGGAAAAAATTGTGTCCTCCATTGATGAATTTGAATGAATTCCATTTTATAGAAGAAGGTAAATGCTCACCCTATGAATTTTTGTTTCGTTTAAAATTTCACCCTGGCAATTCTTGGGATAAGCGAAACCGGTCGGTGATAATTTTAAAATAAATTGGTGGGTCAAAACAAAGTGTTTATTATGGTTTAAAAAACTACACGCTGTAGCGTAAAAATGATACGACGGCTAATGTTCTCTCATCTCAAGATTCGTGGGTGAGAATGATGGTGAAGCACAGGGAAGTGGGATGTATTGATTGATACAGTAAATAAAACCCTTGTAAAAGGAAAGAACATAAATTTAATGATTCTATAACCACGTCTATCATGGTTTAGCAAAGAAAAGAGTAAAGAGAAGGATTGATCCCAACACGAAAAGGTTCAAACAATAATTGATGGCTCTCATGGTCCGACTCCTCTCCTCAGATGGAAGGCCTCTCCAGGTCCAGATGCTCACCGATCGTAGTAATCTCCAAAAAGAAGTCTAGGACGACTCTTCTGAAGCGCCATCCGCCATAGCCTCTTCCGTGGGGTCCAGACAATGGAATATGCAGATGCTACCTTATGTCCTTTTTGGTCCGCTCATCACTTCTTCCGAGATTTTCACCACAGCAGCAGGCACGCGCGGTTTGGCTTCATCGCCTCACAATCCGGCCATCGATCAATCAATAAAACAAAAAACACACCCACTTCGGGCAAATTCAGTAGACGCCCTCCGACGTCAAACAAAATAGAAAATCAAATACATAATCTCTCCCAAAAAACACACGTCGATCACGACCGCTCCAGTCAGGTTATGTCGCCCGCCATGTTGAGTTGCTCCCCTTCCGTCTGCCGTCTCCCATAGACATCCTCTCACCAATCTCTTCCGTAGACAATTATCCCAATCATAGACTCGGGGTCAGTATTTACGTTACAATTCCCCGCTTCCCCGTAAAAATTTTATGCCGCGAAGTGAAGTAAAATTTGACCTAACCTTCCTCTCTACTCTTTTCAATTACAGAAAAAACTGAAAACAAAGAAAACAAGTAACAACCAATATAAAACAAAAGTCAAAATTGACAAACAAAATGGTATATCTTAGTATGACAATACACAAAAAAAATCAAGTTGTGATACATTGGTGGTTAAGCATAACCGAAAAGCAAGGAAACACTTCATACTTATAATCCTCAAGCAACTTATAAAATAAATAAAAATAAACAAGTTACATGAACCAAACACTTCCTCACTTTATGAGAGTCAATTTCTCTAGGTTAACACTTGTGAGGTTTGGAGAACTCAAGCTCCCACTTCAAAATTTTCAAAAAATTATTTTTATTATTAATAATACCCTACTTAACTAATCCTCTCTTCCTCTTAACAAAAAAATTACAATTACCATGCAGTTTCAACAGGGTTTTTTTTTTTTTTTTATATATGTATCTAAAGAATTAGACACAGTATACCAATATCCATTGGATAGTTTGCGTATTCACCTCCAAAAATTTTCCTCGTCGTATAGTTATAGAACTATTTGGTTGTCATTTAGCCATTGCTAAATAGTATAAAGATGAGGGTTTACATGTTACAATACCTATCTATTCGTGTGGTTTCAAACAAGTACATTTGTCAATATCTATATATATAAACTTGCAAAGTACAATTTCTCTCGAAATTTTACATCTTCCTATCTTTTCAAATTGGTGCTCGATTTTTTTTAATCAAAAATCGACACTGGTTACACAAAAATACTTGATAAATTTACGCTGGTGTTAGCAGTGTAAAAATAGTACATATTTACTAAACCTATTGGACAAATCAACTTAAAAAATACTTATCAACATATTATAAACAGTGGTATTACTAGATCTAAACTATCTACTAATCATCTTCTCCTGTTCAAGGAGGCCGAAGATGTTTACTCCAAATTGGTAAATATTTGTTTGTTGTGTGCATGCATTAGCAGTACTACACTTGATACTTAATACTAATATTATTACAAAAAAAATCATACTTTCTAAATGTCTATACTATATTCTTTAAGGAAAGAGATACCAACTTACTTTAGACATAATTATAAACTTAGAATATACATTAAACATTATAGTTACTAATTAACAATTAAAACTATTTTATTATCTGTGTGAAAGAAAGTAGCTCAAAATCTCCCAGACAGAATATATTAACTATCCTTTTCGAGTGTGTCGTAGTAATCTCCAAAAATTCTAATTTAACTTTTACTCCGGTGCACTCCAAAAGCATAAATTTACCTACGGCTAAACAAATTAAATACAAAGAATACCTACTATAAATATATACATATTGTCAGGTAACACACCATCAGACCGGTAACCGATTTAACTTTCATTTAGAGTATTCGGAATTATTAGAGGTAATTAACCGATATACCGTAGCGACAACAATAATATCCGATATATATGTATATATCATGAAAATTCTTAAGTTTAATTTTCGAGGTACACTATTGGTATGTACCTATGTAAAAAAATAATCAAAATTATTATAAAAACAACAAAAAAAAATCAATCCCCGTTTTTTTTTTTTGTTGTTTATTTTGTTAGGGCGCCACTGATCTAAAAGATCAGAGAAACAAATAATATGTTTCTATTCTAGTCTAATGAGGATAAGTGTCAAAAAAATATCATCAATAAATTAGAATTTGTGTTTATTCTGAGCACCTGTATTGAAGGTACCAAACTCCAGTACATGTGACCACAATAATACCTTTAAAGAAACAAGTGAAGCGACATGAAGGGTTGGTAGTCCCACATGCTACCACACTGGCTTCTTACAAGAAAATTAACCTAATACTTAATCTAAACGAACTATATCCTTAACATGAAAATTACCTACTACTTTGCCTTGCATATCCGCAAGGGTATAAACTAAGTTAGAGACTTTGGTTTTAACAACATTTTGTACAAACCTCGGAGCTAATTTATGCGAAAAGAAATTGGGTCCACTGGACTGGACAAAATTTTTCCGCCACACAATATCTCCCCCCTCATAATTTACCGATTTGCGACGTAAATTATAATGCTTTGCATTCTTTCTCTAAGCCTGTAACAGAGCCTCTGAAACTTTTTCATATATAGGAGCCAAGTCCTCTAATTTCTTAGCAAAGTTTTCTCTCGATTCTTCTAGACTTGAGTCCGATACGCCTGTCGAGACATACTTTTTGTGAAAATTACCATTAATGACCTGTTCACGACCGTGCATCAAGAAGAAAGGCGTATAACCTGTTGCAAAATTTACCGAATTATTTAGGGCTGACTGAATATGTGGCAGAAATCTGGACCAATTACGCTGGTCAGACTCGGACAAAATAGACAGTGCTGTACCTATTGTTTGGTTATAGCGTTCGACGACATTGTTTTGAGGTGTGTAAAATGCGTTGTAAAAAGGTGGGGGCACATTATAATCAGACAGTAACTGTTTAAATTCTTTAGATATAAATTGTTTACCGTTGTCGCATACAAATGTTTGTGGAACGCCATGAACAAGAAAAATGTGCTGTTCTACATTTTTTACAATACTTTTTGTGGTAGCATTTCTAAGCGGAAAAAATCCAGGTATATTTAGAGAACACATCTACGATTGACAATATATACATAAACCCAGAGTAACTACGTGGCAGTGGACCGACTAAGTCTATTGAAAGCATTTGCATGGGTCTGGTTACAATCTTAGGATTTGAAGAGATGCCCGCTGGCGCAGATGTATTGATTTTATGTGCTTTGCATGTCTTACATCGATTAACAAAATTCTTAACATCCTGGTACATTCCTGGCCAATAAAAATGTAAATGCACCTTTTTGTAAGTTCGAAATACTCCCGGATGGCAAGAAAGATCCGCTTCGTGTTCTTGTTTTAATATTTCGGTTCGCTTTTCAAAAGGAACAACCCCTTGTAAACTCCTATCTCGCCACTTGTTGAATAATAATAATTATTTGTTATATTCGTAACCTGAGATTCCGTGGGTTTATTATTTGAACCTAAAACTTCTTTAAGAGACGCGTTAAATTTACGTGCTTGTGCCCGCATTTCCGCAAGAGTCGCCTCCGGAACGATTTCTTTTTCCTCTAAAATAGTGGACAATTCCTCTTTCGAATAACTGTTAATGTTGTTAATCTCCATTGTAAACAGAATTAAATTACTTATTTATAAATTATCCGAGACGCAAACAATCGTGTACACGCAACACCATCTATTGTCAAAATCATGAATCATTTTAATTTCATTTATTTAAATTTATTTGCATTAGTTTTAGTTACCGACGCCAGGAAATGCCTGTGTCGCAAAAATAATTACCGTTTCTTTCAAGAATAACAATGTCACAAATATGCCAAAAATTACGACAATTAATATTTACCAACCTTCTAATGGCGTGATCACTGACCTCATGTATGCACACATATACATAAACAATATTATGATATAATTAATAATATTTCTGTATCAATCCATACATCACACCACACGAACTTCACCCATCAATTCCCGAGTCCGTGTCCATAATATCTTAAATATTATTCACAAAAAACGTTGAGGCGCCATAATGTGGCGTAAAAATGATACGACGGCTAATGTTCTCTCATCTCAAGATTCGTGGGTGAGAATGATGGTGAAGCACAGGGAAGTGGGATGTATTGATTGATACAGTAAATAAAACCCTTGTTAAAGGAAAGAACATAAATTTAATGATTCTATAACCACGTCTATCATGGTTTAGCAAAGAAAAGAGTAAAGAGAAGGATTGATCCCAACACGAAAAGGTTCAAACAATAATTGATGGCTCTCATGGTCCGACTCCTCTCCTCAGCATCATGGAAGGCCTCTCCAGGTCCAGATGCTCACCGATCATAGTAATCTCCAAAAAGAAGTCTAGGACGACTCTTCTGAAGCGCCATCCGCCATAGCCTCTTCCGTGGGGTCCAGACAATGGAATATGCAGATGCTACCTTATGTCCTTTTTGGTCCGCTCATCACTTCTTCCGAGATTTTCACCACAGCAGCAGGCACGCGCGGTTTGGCTTCATCGCCTCACAATCCGGCCATCGATCAATCAATAAAACAAAAAACACACCCACTTCGGGCAAATTTTGTAGACGCCCTCCGACGTCAAACAAAATAGAGAATCAAATACATAATCTCTCCCAAAAAACACACGTCGATCACGACCGCTCCAGTCAGGTTATGTCGCCCGCCATGTTGAGTTGCTCCCTTCCGTCTGCCGTCTCCCATAGACATCCTCTCACCAATCTCTTCCGTAGACAATTATCCCAATCATAGACTCGGGGTCAGTATTTACGTTACAACGCAATATTAAAAAAAAACTATTTCAAAACTTTATTGCAAGGATCTTGCTACTTGTAGGTAATCTTCAGCAATAAATATATCTCAGTCACGATATCATCCGTTTTTTATTCATTATTTGTGCCATATTTTTAATAAGGTTCGATCATGCAAAACTGCCTGGTTGTGCTGAAACGTCGATGATGAATAAAATTATAGCTTTTAAATGGAAATTCTTTTATAAAAACTTTATTTAATGACAGAATTATGAATCCATGTTCCAAATGCCTACATGCGTGGAATATATCCAGTCAAAGATCGTGACATTATTTGACGAATTAACATGAACGTTTTTTTAATTATAATGTGATATAGGCGGATTTGGTATCGTTTTTACAAGGTTGCCTTCCCGAAAACACCAATTCACGAAAATCAACTCTTAGATTAGCAATTTCATCAGAATTTTAAGTAATTAGGTTCACTCTAGATGACCTCAATAACCTTGTGTAATGATGGTAACAAATATTACGATCTCCTTGGTTGTATAGCTCCTCGGTATCTGCTGTATTTACGCTATTTTGCTCTTTCTTACATTTTCTTTTGAATAAATATGATAGTCTCCTTAATTGTATATCTACTTGATAGCTGCGGGTATATTAAAAATGATCTAAGCGTTACTATTATATTAGGTCTATCCTCACTGTAAAAAAACTTATTTTTTGTTTATTGTTGTATTATATAATATTGTTGAACTAAATTCTTGCTGACAAGCTAATTGCAGTGGATTAGCGGATAAGAGTTCCCGTTCTATGTAATTAATATTATAAAAAAAGCTTTTATTTTTTTTAACGTTACTACCGCACAATAATTGTACAATGCCAGTAAGTCTACGACATCTTTATTTTTTTTCACATTTATTTTGAAAAAACAGTTTTATAACAATATATTTCAAAAGAGGTTAAAAAAAAAACAAAAAAATCGTAACGTAATTATATAAGATGTATGTAATTAGAGATATAAAAATATTTTTTAAAAGTAGGTTACAAGTAGGTGCATAATGTAATTAAACATAATAGTTATTTCGTTCTTAAACTTATTGTAGGTCATGTGTCATGGTCAACCTAGTAAGTCTTCCCAGAGGCATCAACATTGGTACGTTAGTTCTGTACCTCGGAAGAAACAGAAGCCTGTGTTGGCGACTAGGGACATAGAATCCCTTTTCAATCAGGATGTCAGGTATTAATAATACACCGTCGAGAGTTTATGAGCCATAAGCAGTATTGCTATATCCCTCCTAGAACTTAGGCTGCAAATATCCACCATTACCGAGAGAAATGCTGTTGGAAACAGCCATGGGTAAAAACCGAACTCTCGATTTTTCTGTAATATTGTTAGGTTGAAAGTGTATTGGGGGGGGGGAGGTGATTAGAGGAAGGTTGAGACATATCTGGCAAATTAAGACCTGTTTACCAAACACGGCTAAATCCATTTTAAGCAACATTTTGAGTCAAAACTATGGTATTTTAGCGGGGTTTTACAGGAGGTACAACATAACACTTTTTATCACAATTTTGCGAGTTATGTATATTCTCCACTATTCCTGTTTTCTCATTTGCAATCAACTTGCACTGTTTGAAAGATGACAGGTAATTTATTGCTTAACTCTATTTACTCAAATAACCTTTAACTTATTTTTGCCGATGATCTTTTATTAATAGTGATTTAATAGTGAGATGACGGATGCCGTATCATACGAAGATGAATAACTTTGCAATCATCTTGACATTGTAAAAAAAACATAGTTACTTGTAACTACGGTCTCCGTGGTTGAGTGGTTACGATCCTTGGCTACAAATCCGGAGGTCGCGGGTTAAATGCGCAATTAAATTTCATTTGATTAAATATTGTTATTTCACAGTTTATTCCTTTAAAATAATATGTAGTATATTTGCTACACGTTTCAGAGTGTTAGATACTGTCCGGAATCGAAACTTTGCTTGAAATGGCTTTAACCGTGTTTAGTAACCAGATCTGAATAGCCAGGTACTTCCCCACCTTCCTTCTTTCCCACCTCCTTCCCCTCCTCAATACCTTCATCCTAACAACATACCCCAATTACGGAAGCCATTTTCTCACTGGCTCCAGGCGGTTGGAAGAAGTTGGAACTGAAATAAAATTTAAAAAAAAAAAAAAAAAATTTCTTTGTTTAGAGATAGTAATGGTCGATACAGAGCATTTTCGCTGTCAAATGAATTATGGCACCCAAACGACAAGCAAGAATTCACAACATCATATCTTTTTATCCATAAAAAATATATAATCCCGAGCAAGGCCGGCTACACATTAGCTAGGTGGTAATAATAATTAATTTAATATTTTGATCGTTATGATATTAATCGTATAAAATATTTTGCCAGGAATATTAGAAAAATAGATTAAGAAATCTCTTTGCCAATATTAGCATGACATTTCAGCTTGATTTAAAGATTGCGTGTCTTCCTTGTTGGAAATTTCAAAATGCCTTTTTTTATCGAGTCATTGAACCTCTACCAAATTGGCGAGCCCAATTTAAGTCTCTTAACTCCACAGGTTCTTACTATAAAATGAACACACCACGTAACATGGCATTTGCAATACGGTATTACGTCTCAAGACTCCTCAGCAGTGTCTTTGCGGTGTTTGATGTCCTAATAACATCAAATGATAGCGGTGCACAATCCGCGGCCTGCGAGCTTTTTTTGCGCGGCCAGCGGGACCCCTTGGTACGGGGCACTTAACTAAATATATATATTTTTTAATTTACGGCAAAAGGACAGATATTGTCGAATTTTTAAAAAAAATATTTGATACGTAAACATTTGATGCTAAGTTTTCCATTTTATAACAAAATTTTGAGACTGTGAATATTGTATTGGGGGAATGTAAACTATAGTTAGAATGAGATATACATATTATGTAAAATGTTAATATTTGTCATTGATAATGATTTGCTAGTACAACAGGAGACTTCAAGAGCCTGGTTCACTCTTATTTTTCTTAAAAATGCTATCTAGATAGCAGTGGCGTACAGTATATAAAGACTGAAAAGATGTGCTTACCCTAAGAAAAATGAACGATGAGAATAAATTGTATAAAATATTTAAAAAGGCGACAAATTTCTAATCTAACTGTATTTTTTTCCTGAATTTAATAAGGAACTTGTATGCTCAAGTTGGCCATAACAATCAGGGGAAGATGATAATAAAATAGTCATTTTGATATGATATAAATCAAAACAGAACTTTAAAAACTACACACAGTCTTCTTTTGGTCATAGATCAATGCTCTCAAAGCCTACAGAATGGAGTAATAGGAAAACAAAAACAAAAAGATAAATTTACGAAATTATGGAAAAAGATTCTACCACTCTCTCAGGTTCGTTAGCCTGATCATTAATCATTCATCACAACCTCATTTTCCTTCAATACAACCTTCAATGAATGATTGTTTAGCATTTATCGTAGCTCATTTAATGGATGGAGAGTCTTCCGCAATTTCTAAAACCAGCATTGGATACTTTTGTTCCAAATAAATCCAAAATACAGCTGCATTTTGTTGCTTTTATCCCTTTCAAACACTCAATACGTAGATAAAAATTACGAATTGTAAAAGAAATCTATTATAACGTAACGAAAAAATGCACATGACCCTTCGTGTAATCTGTTCGAAATCTCACACAATAATCCGTGACAGGTGATTGGTGATTTCTTCCAGTTGGCCACGCCTCCTAGCAAAATCCGTTTCTGCGCATCTAGCGTCAGGCGCATTATTTCGTTTGTCAAGCTCTAATAGAAAGTCTATCATTCACAGGCATATGATATTTTTAAACTGGACATCTAGCATTTTTTTATTCCTCATCTGGTGGCTTTCTCCAATAAGATATTGGCTATTATAGGGGCACATTTTTACTCTGCAAGCTGCAGCCCGGAATTTCACTCGTACCCACTACGTATAAATCATTCTTCCCCTTATTTCGATTGGGTTATCTTACATTAATAAATTGGTAATTTACAATTGTCAGTCTTTCACAAATTGAGATTTGAAGTATTCCTTCCATGATTTAAAAAAAATTAATCTTCCTACGATAATTATGAGTTATATATATTTAATTAATTAGATAATTATAAGAAAAAAATCAAATCATGTATTTTTTTATAAGAATTTTAAAAACGTCATTGGTTAGAAAAAGTATTCGATTTTTGTGATCCATGTCTTTGATTGGATCTTAAAATTCTTTAAGTTTTAAATAAAAAACAGGTTAAAAAAGCACTATCTCTTTTTATCTCATAACAAACCAATTTTTTTAATGCACACAATTATTTCGTACGTAGTGGTTAAAGCGTATCTCAAAAACTCCAAAACTTTATTGGTTTCTTTTGTAAAGTTTAATAAAAAACTTGTATTTAGGCAAGTTGTGAACATTTGTATTTATTTATTTGTAAGAAAAAACAGCTTTTAATACAAATTTATATTCAAAGGTAAGCCAACAAAGTTTCTTGTGCTAACAGTGGTTAAGTACATATGTTTTATTAGAAAAAACAAACAAAATAAGAAAGAAGGGGGAGAGGAAGAGGAAGATGGGATTGGGACAGGAGATGTTCTCGATATATTTTAAACTCGTGCATCAATTTGTGGTCGTATTTATTACTTCGGTTTGATATTTTGAATGGGTATTGTGAAGAATGTCGATATTGTGAAATTGTGGGTTATATTGAGCACAAAAACGGGGAATTTGAGAATTTATCCTAAGATTGGTCCTGAATAAAAAAATATCGGTTTGTCGGATTGGTCTTGATGGAATGTGAATTTTTATAAAGTCAGCAACCTGATTACTACAAATTTAATTATCCATATCTAAGATCTGTCTATACATTATTAAGTATTGCATACCTATTAGATTGCTGGACGCGTTTTTTTTTATATGACACTAGCTGAAGTACCAGGTGTTGCCCAGGGTTATGAATGGTTTGGAGTAAAGTTTTGAGTTTGTGATATGTTACCACTTCCCCTACCCTTACCCTACCCCGACCCCATGCAAAATTTCATCAAGAGATGAAATTTTGCATGGGTACTTCTTAGTACTATAATTTCGCTTTAAAGTAAAGGGTCATGGGTGTGATTTTTAAGAATCTCATGTATACAGTAACCTTTCTCTTATTTCGCAAGTCAAGTGTGCAAAATTTCATTAAGCTCGGAATAAAACTGCAGATTTTTATACAAAACAAACAAACGCACTCAGACCGCCCGGGACATTCGTCGTTATTTAATAGAAGATTGCGTTGCAAATGACAAATTTAATTCAAAATTTAAAAACCGAAAAAAACAGATTTCATATAAAAAAATCTACATTTCCGTATCTGCTTGAGTTAAAATCATAATTTCCTTGCCGTACAGAAAATATCAAATTATCAACTTTCGATGAAGTTAGAAATGAACTTACATTCCGTTATTGACATAAATCCCAATTATTCTAATGGTTGCATTAAAAACCAATAATTTATTATTAATTAATAAACCACAATCATTAAAATCAACTAATGAATAAAACCGATCGTAGCTCGATCCAGTTAAACCCACTCTAAGTTGTTAAATTGCGAGAAATGTCGCAAGATATCGACTGTGGTCGATAACACCGTAAAGTTTTTTACCGACTGGGCTGCTATTTATAGAATGTCGATATTGCAGATTTAAATTTCAGATATACCGTAGGTATGGTGTCATACAATAAATGGTTATGTCAATGTGACATTTCGTAAGATAGTTTTTGTGTGAATTATGCCAAAAATTCAGAGAGTCCAAATATTGATTTACTTAAAAATAAATATTTCGATAAAATAAACCATAAAATGATACTGAGGTATGAACTGGGAGGGGAAGATGACTAGAGACTGAATGCAGTAGAAATGAGACCCCTGGGGTGTACTCGTATGATTATATTATAAATATCGTAGATATACTCGTACAATAAAACGCGCTGCTACTAACATTGACCATACATTGAGATGGCAATATAACTACACCAGCGCTCCGAGCGATGAGAGTTGTCGAAATTAGTTTTATTTATACATTTCAGTAGATTTCTGTGAAATATGTACTTAATAAATTATAGAATTCGAAAATCAAAAAAATAAATATAAGGTGACCTACATATTATTTTACTCATTTTTTGCTCGTTTATATATATAGTTTTAAGAGGCTATTAGAATTGTATTAACAGTTAAAGCCTCGCTGCTCGCGCGTTGTCTAAATTGTTTACAAAGAAAAAAAAACAAAAGCAATACAGTCCGGAAGCGATGTATCCCAGGCCGCTAAGGCCTACAAAGCTACGCGTGTAATTAATTATCATAGATGTCAAAATACTGGCAACATGCCACACTACCGCCTGCATACTCCTTCGGCGACTCGACATTACTCTTAGTAAAAATATTTTATGTAGAAAATTTCGACTATATCGACTTTTGTTATAAGGCCGCATATCCTCTCTTCATACTTACTTTACAAGTGAGGACGTACAGCAGAAATAATCCTTTAGGGGATCAACTATCAGAGGGATCAACTGTCCGAGGAATCAACTGTCGGAGAGATTAACTGTCGATGGGCCAACTGTCGGGGGATCAACTGTCGGGAGATCAACTGTCGGGGCATCAACTGTCGGGAGATCAACTGTCGGGTCACCATAATATATGTACCGACCAAAGTAAGAATATTTTTTTAAATACTTAAAATGAAAGTAAGAAGAAAAAAAGAATTTAAATAATATATATAAATATTTTTTTAAATGGTGAGTTGGGATATAAAAGTATATTTGAATCTTTTTGAATATGACTAAAATGCATGTTAGTATTGCAATACAAGTTTGCAACTTTACAATAATTGCATGAATCACAAGCATAACGCCAATTATCAATTTGGAGTGTCTGAATAAAACCACTGTTTGACTCACTTTAAAAACCTAATGATACTTTCGCAGAAACGTAAAAAGCCGTTTTCTTTACTGAGAAGCCTTGTAATTACCAGGAAAACCTCGGCATGGAGTTAACTACTCGTATTGACTAACTTCACAGTCCATTCCAATTTTTTTCAATGCTTCTGACTTTTACCGAGAATCTTTGGTTTTACTAAGATTAGAATCGCTACAGAAACGCATTGAAGGTTATATTTTTTTGATGAGAGCACCTCACCAGAGTCCCAGCATCTACATACCGTCTTGAGGCAATGATACTATAATAATAATAATTGGATGATTTGTATAGCGCCGTTTTTGTGAAAAATCACCTCAAGGGCAATATGGTATCTCCATATAGGATATGTTGGGAAACTGGACGTAGCGGGGAGGGGAAGAATGTCGGGAAGTACCTGATTATTCAGATCTGGTCACCAAACACGACTTAAACCATTTCAAGCAACGTTGCGATTCTGAATGGTGGTCTTTCACCAGGGTGATACTGAAAGTATCTACCACTCTGGAACGTGCCGCAAATACACTATATATTATTTTTAATTGATAAATTATGAAATATTACAAAAAAACATTTTTTTTTTATAAACCGGCAACCTCCGGATTCGTAGCCCATGGATTGTAAGCACTCTATCAAGGAGGCCGTCAAACCATCTGTAATTTATTCAAGAACCTTTTTTACTCCTTTTGTTTAATCCAGTTCTTTTCCGTGTTCCAATTTGGGATTCCCTTTTATACTTCACGAGTACCTAATTCGGCCACAAACTTCTTGACTTTTTAATTTATTTTCGTCAGGTGTAAAGAAATTGGGAATTGCTGCAAATAATCAGTAAACCTTATATTTTGTTTGTTTCACTACAATTTTACTTAATTATTTATTTACACTTTACAAAATATACAATGCGTTTATCTTCATAGTAGCAGGCTACGCCTTTTTTCTCGTAGATAAGTATAATATTATTTTGACTACGTCTCGTATGGTCGGAACTATTCAGTGAAATTTACTGATAGCTTCTCAGATACAACAAACGAGTGTATTGTGCATATTTTTCATTAATTTCTATGAGTGATCGTAATATCTATTACCCTTAACGACAAAGATTGATCAAAGATGGGAGAAAATGGGAGTAATATATAGTTCTGACTTCTATTAATGGGCTAATGAAGAATGCTTTTATTCTGGGGTTAAATGTAGTAAATGAAGGAGATGTTTTTGTCAAATTCACTTCTTGATTTGCTTCTTGTAACACTTTAACACCGAGTCTTTCATTCACTAGTTTTCAACACTTTGTTTCTTTCTCTTATCACCCTTTTTCCTTCACAATATATGTATCTTGGGGGCACTTAGAATAAGTCGTACCAGTTCATCGTCTAATACAACCTGCGTCTTTCGCATTTCCCCTAGTTTATTCAAAAAAACAGGATGCTCGCATTTACAACTTTGTAGAATAAGTTCAGATGTTTTCCAGCTATATTCAGAGCAGGTATGCTGTCAAAGCGTTTTCACCTTTGCAGCGCAAACGTCAAAAGAATACTGTTCAACAAATTCTGCACATCTCTGTATACGTCAGAACTGAGGGTGCATTACACTGCATTCCAATGGCAAAAGATAAAAGTCACGTACAATTATGCATATCACCAACTATTCCGTCTGTCAAGATACTGCAGGGGTACTCCTGGAAAGACGAGTGCACTCTTTCAGAGCACTTCTCCAGCATATGGTGCAGAGTACGCCAATCCAAGAATACTATCATTTCTGCCACGGCTGCATGCATTGAGTCCCCCTTGATGGCCCTTTGGAGACGGGAGATAGTCAAATATCCACCGTAAACTTGTACTTTTTTTTTCTCTCTTAGTGAATGAACTTATTTTCCATATTTTACTAAGTAATCTTTTTCTATATATTTTTTTCTTCCTCTTATTTTACGTGCCTGTTGTTATTTATTTATCTGTATTACTATCACTTATGGAACGTATTGCATTGCAATACCCCTGGATACCTTCTGGAATAAAGAACTATTATTATAATTATATTAGCGTGACAGTAAATGTTTGGCCTTGGGGGAACCTTTTACGTCTTGTCACGTACCAATCTGTCGTAAACCAAAGTGAAAATCTGATCAATGAATGAAGATGTCTATTAAATTATTTAATGACCTTGGAAATCCGGGTTCACTGACATTTATTAATGCATATAAGCTAAATCCGTGTATTTATTGCAACGTGCTTATAAATACAACTATGCTTATATACTATGGGATACTATTAATAAAGTGATGTACATTTTTCATCATTATATTTTTTATTAGAAATACAAACAAAATATTTTCATAAAAGCATCATGTATATACAATCTATGTGTAAATATCTCTAATCAGTATGTTTACAACATGTGTGGTGTACGCTATAAAGTTTATGAATGATTTAGTTACAAATAACAATAAATGATTTCAAAATTATAATTTCTTCAAACGATTGGTAACTTTGTGGCATCATTATTAATTAAATAATTAATATATAATTAAGAAATATATGAATTCTTATATTCCTGAGGATGATAGCATTGGTATCGAAACATGTAGAGATATATATATATTTTTTTTATAAAAGTGGTGTAAACAAAGTACATTTTTATTAATTGAATTTAAAAATTACTTTGTGTTCACCATTCTTATTAATATATGCATTTCAACAGGTTTCGAAAGCGGAGCTTTCCTCATCAGGAATATACGGAATATATAGTATTAATATATAATATAGTATTCTGTATATTCCTGATAAGGAAAGCTTCTCTTTCGAAACATGTTGATATGTATTAATTAATAAATTGGTGATTACAAAGTCTTTTATACTTCATTTATTAATAATGACGCCACAAACTGAATACCAATATTTTGAAGAAATTATTAATAACAATGTTTATTTACCTATCTCACTGAAACTAGGTGCGTGCAAAAACACGATAGTGCAATAACGATATTGTCTTTCTGCACGATGGTCAAACAAACGAAGATGTTAAAATATTGAAGGCTACGAAAAAAGGTTCAAAGATTTTACTTCCTTTAGATTTAATTTTATTTATGAAGACATAAAAAAAATCATCAACTATGGAATTTGAGACAATGTCAATGCTGTGATGTTTACTTATTTCATTGTTCAATCTTTAAATTTTTGGTACAAAATTATGATGTCTCAAATTATTTAGGTGTATGTCTGTCCAGAACAAATCAAAATTTCTCGTGCATCTGGGTCTAACGTTCAGTGTGATCTTACTCACTAAGTTGCTATCAACTAGATTATTAACAATTTTGTAAAACACAGTCAAATCAATTAATATTCTCCTTTTGTGAAGGCTCTCAAATTTTGAGACATAATATGTATGTACATTATTTGGTGCTACATTGCAAATTGAAACGTGTATCACTCATTATATAACTGTATACCCATTCAGAGATCGACGAGACTGAACTAGTTGTTGTTTATAGCCAGTGAAAGGTTAACCACCTATAATATTAGATTATTTGTATGGCGGAATCCTTGCCTACTTTTAAATGATGCATTTAGTTTAAAGTTCAAATAAACAAGAACCATACATTATTAGTTTCAATCCATAGGTGGAATAGCGACTTTTGACTCTGATATACGTTCCAACACCATTCGAATTTATGTTGTATGAAATATCCCTTAGGTTTTTTAACTTCATATGTGCATTCCGGGATTCGCACATATGGACCGCCGCACTGTATTACTATCGGTAGATTTTTTTTACTGTGGAATCGTGGCCCGCTGTTTATTTGTACGGATAAATACTATGGGGTAGTGGTGCGCTGTTCAAACTCGAATAATCTTATAATCCAAATGAGGCTTGCTCGCCATAGTTTTTCTTCTGGAGTTTACTGCACGACTGCTCATTATAGAAAACCCATGTATAAAATAGGGTTAGGTCAACTGTAAGAGAAGTTTGGATTCGTATATTCTTCATTATATTATTTCTCTTAAAATGTTTTGCATTTTAGTGTCTTTTGCCGGGTAAATAATTACTTCTTCGTCTTCTTCTTGAGTCACTTCCTCATCTCACTCTTGTACAAGTCTCCACTATTCCTCGCGCTCCTGTGCTACGTGGAGAACTGCGGACACCGACGTTCTAGACGCCTGCGAAATTTGGTCACTCCAATTCATCGGTGACCTTTTCTGCTTTTCCTACCTTAGACCATGAGTTGGAGTTCTCGGTTTAGCGAGCAACATGTCAAAAAAATCTTGGGATATGCTTTTGGCAGATAGTTGATAACCTACTGTGGAAGTCAAGCTCTTCCAAAATTGATATATTTGTGCGCCTGGCTGTCCATGGAATCCTTAGCATTTTTCTCCAGCACCACATTCCGAGGGTGTCTATCCGCTTCCTTTCACTGGCTCTGAGTATACATGTCCATGTTTCCATACGGCAAAGGAATACGGGGAAAATCATCGTGGTGAGCTCCGTTACGCCTTTGCCACTTTGTGTATTTTGCAATAGTATATTTTTGCAGGTCTATATATTCACAATCTCTTCTGCAACCTCCTTCATCTGTTATAAACGAGTATAAGCAGTACTTGATACAAGTTAATTTGATTAGGATGTCAGAGATGGGTGAATGGTTCGTTTGGTTTAACGTGAGATCCGTGAGTCTTTATGTGTGTCAGTGAAACGTACAAGTGGCAAAATATCACAGATGAAAGTGTTTTGAAGTTGGAGACGGCACTATTTGCTAGTCTGGCTAGGAATAGATTTAATTTTATGATAAGACAACTTATTATCTTTTAATAAACTTCTTTCTCTTCTGGTTCCCCTTCTTATCAAGTATTGGCTAAGATCGGGATACTTTTGACCCTGCAAGTTGAAGCCCGTAAAACCTCTGCGGAACTGTACTCGTATCACATAGATTTCGATGCCTTACAGTGCAGTCTTTCTTTGCGGTGTTATTTTAATTTGTCGCTAAGGTATTGGAGATGTTTTTGACAGATTTTTTTTATTAATCAGTTTGTTAGATATTCTACATATTCCTGCAATATATATTCTTCACGATTATATTCTTCTGGCACGATCAAGTGAATCAAATACTCGAGTCGGGCCATGTCAGAAGTCGGAATAACAGAAGAGAATGTATGAGGCGTTGTATGAATGTGAATGAAGCAAGAAGTGTATGCCAAGATCGAGTTGTTTGGCGGTCCGTCCTCTCTGCCTACCCCTGCGGGGAAACGGCGTGTAGTTAGTTAGTAAGTTATATTCTTTCCAATTGTAAGCTGTTGCTTGTACTCATGAAAGGAGTGCTTGTTAAGATTTAAAGAAAACTTTATAGTTAACACAAATATATACATAAGAAAAATGTAAAATTTTTCAACTAAGAAAATTTAAGAGTACATAAACATGAAAAATAATTAAAAAAATTACAAAAATACATAAATAATTTGTGTTTTACAGGTATAGTGAATATAAATATAACGAAGATGAATAGAGAAATAAAAAATACTTCAATTAAGGAGAGATATAGTAGAAATAGAATAGTTAAAAGGATGTAATTTTTTTTAAATTACGTTAGAATTTAAATAATTAGTATTTTACAAATATAGTGAAACTGCATAGTGAAAAACTATTTTAAAAAAAAGATAAATAAAAATTTAAAATAAAAATCTATCACAAATAGGTTAAAGATTGTCCTGATGATAGCCAACCTTCGATAAAAAAAATGCATTCCTAGAAATAATTACTTTCTTCCCAACCTTTCTCTGCCCCTTCCTCTTTCTCATTTACCCGAATATTTTAACCTAAAAATTTGTTATGGGTGATTTTTGGTGGTGGCAAAACCATTCTAAGGTGTTTTATGTCAATGCTTGGGTATACCTAACAGGTTGTAACTTATAACCTTTACACATATTCACACACGAATACTTGTTATTTATTTGTCCCCAGGCCAACTTTCACTCGATTCGCCGGCCGCACGAAGTAATCGTATACCCACCTACATTTACAAAACCTGAAAATCGAAAATAATTTATTTCTTCTCATTCGCAGGTTCCTACTCAAAGACGACGCAACGAGGACAAAAACAGTGTTGCCAAGTGAAAAAAGTGCAAATATTTTTTTAGGGAAAAGATTTTCTACGCAATAGCAACACTGAATCGGGAGCAGCTGTCAAAAGTGCGCGGCAAACGAATAAAATCGAATTTTTCAGTGTTTTTTTTATTAATTTAGTGAAATGTTGACTTTTATTTGTTACGAAAGATGTTTCGTGCTCGTAGGGCGGTGAAACAGTTAATCGTTTGTGACTTTTGTTGAAACTGGTAGTGTGAAAAGTGATTTTTTAGACAGTTAGAAAACAAATATGGCGTCCACAGAAAGGAGGAAATTTTTCCAGGGAGACATGGCGATTTTGGCGATTTTTCTTCTGGCGGGAGTTATTTCATGCCAAGGTAAGAACTTATACTTGTTTATAATTTAAATAATATGTTATTTAAACAAAGTTTGTAGATAATCAATACATTCTAAAGTACACTTACCATTGTAGAGTGTTTAAAGCGGAGTTCTTTCATGAATGGAAGAGGGGGATTAAATTTTCTCATTGCGCATGCTCACACAGAAGTTTTTGCCAAAAACCAGAAACTTACCTGTGATTTTTTGGATCTCTGAAAAGTATACCATATAATAAAAAAAAATCATCCAAAAACGGTGTACAACAACGCAAAAAGATAAAATTATCAATTACAAACAAACAAAAACAATAGAAAATAGTTCGGGTCAAGTAAAGTTAAGTGAAAATAAGATATTCGAAAAATTTTGTAAAGCAATGGGGGCTATCGCCAAATATGTCTGGAAATCTGCCGCTACAGTGGATGTTGTATAGTCGACACATTAGCACAAGATATTGGAAGACGGTTAAGTTGGATTCTTTGTAAAGGAATATAGAAAGTTTTGGGATTTTTTAGACGGTGATTGATATTAAGTTTAGATTAAATAATAAAAGATTATTTTGCTTGATCCACTATTTAAAAAAATATATATCTACATGTTTCGAAACCAATTATTTCTTCGTCAGGATACAATTTATAGTAAAAAAAAAATAATTATGACATATAAACATAGACAAACAGGCAGTTCGGATTTTTTTTGTTTACAACAATTTTTCCACAAGTTTCCAAACGCCCTGTTTTTAAAACAATTAAACAACTAAACGAAACTATTAGTATAACTAAAACATTTCCTGAATTTGAAAATACAAACAAAATGACCAATAATTTACTCAAGATGGACATTTATTATTCTTTAAATATCACCCATCAGGCCTTGAAAACGTTATTTGTTGGCATTTACTTCGATAAAGTGAAAATTTCACGGAAATCAAAAGGAATCGATTATTTATTCAAGGTCCTAAGAACATAAGGCAGGTTGCTAACATATCTCTGAATAACTTCGTACCCCTACGTACTTCACTCAAGTAATATTTAATTATATCCATTACGTATATGCAATTAAATAATGGAATATATCATACCTCCCACGTCATTTGAAAAAAAAAAGTTTTTCTTGCTATATTATCTGAAGTGCCCGGCGTTGACCGGGGTTTTGAATGGTTTGGAGAAAAAAATTGAGGTTGTAATATATTATCCCTACCCATACCTTTACCCCTACCACTACCCCCAGTTGCCCTACTTTCAACTCCTGCTAAACCATTTAAAAAACTTAACTATTAATTCATTATGTCTCAAATGGACCCACACATTATCCCCGAACAGCATGGTTCCAGAAAACTAAGACCTACGGAAACCGATCAGATGGTATTCACTGACTCTGTTGTTGGGTCCCTAGATATTGGATACCAAGTAGATTGTTCGTACAACGATTTCTCCAAAGCCTTTGATAACGTGAATCATGATATCTTACTCACGAAACATGCCCAAATGGGTTTCTCCCTTCTTATGCAAAAGTTTTTTAGAAGATACCTCAATAACAGAAAACACTTGTCAGTTTTGTGTATTTTTGGTTCAATCCTCTTTTCTTTTCTATTTTTATTAATGATAATTGCTGATGTTTTGCTGTTTTGATATTTCTGATCTTGAAATGGAAAGTCCTGCTTTTTAACGGAGCTTAATTTTAGTCTCGCCTACCACAGGTACAATATGCTCGGTCAGAATCTCAATCGTGTTCCCATCATAAAAAATCTTGAAATTGTACATGAAAGTAAACTTGTTTTTCGTGGTCATATCGATGAGGTTTTCCAGTCTACATTATTAATGTTAGGATTTGTTTTCCGAGCGGTCAGGGTTTTTAGTGATACCCGTATTGTAAAAAATAAGTTATGTATTCTTACACAGCTACAGCAAAAAATAAAATTTTATAAAAATATCCCAGTTACAAAAATTAGTTCTATGGCGAGATGTAATGTTTTTGAATATTTTTTCTTCAAAATCTGTACCTAATTCTAAACTACTCGTTAATCCTTTTTGTTTATCATCATGGTATGCAGGTAGGACTCTAATTCAATTCCCACGTTCATCAAATGTATCCAACTACCTGTCAAGTATTTAGAATCAAGGTTTATAATTTGTTTTAATAATAAATGTATATTTAAGGTCATCGGGGTTCAATGCCAACTGCCGCCTACTAAATACAAGATGTTTATTTTTATGGATACACAACAAAGGCGTTCCATTAGTTAAAACTGGGAATTCTATTACATTCCCAATTGTAAGGATTTCAGTATACGAATAACTGAGAGTATCTTCCAGAGTGGAAGATACTCTCAGTATCGCCCTAGTGAAAGGCTACCATTCAGAATTGAAACGTTGCTTGAAATGGCGACTAGATCTGAATAGTCAGGTATTTCCCACCTTCCTCTTCCCCTCCCCAATACCTTCAGCCTCACAATATTCCCCAATTGGGGATGCCATAGTTTCACTGGCTCCAGACAGTTGGGAGCAGTTGGGACTCTTGTGCGGTATTCATGTAAAAAAAAGCTGAAATAAAGATAATCGTTCATAGCTGATTTAAGAATGATTAATAATTGATTTCAGTCATTTTTTTTACAAGTTGAGATTTTAAGTCACTTTCTGAATTTTTTTTTCAAAATGCCATACTTCTACAACAACCTCATATCTGTAAAATATCTAAAATCGTATCTAGTAAAATAAATAATCTCCATATATAAAAATGAAAATTTGTCTGTGTGTCCTCGATTTTCTCGAAAAATACTTGACCAAAAAAAATCGGAGCAAGGCCGGGTACGCATCAGCTAGTATTTAATACAATAAATAAGACTTGTTTTGTATAAAGTACTATGTAATATATAAAAGTCAACATGTTTCGGAAGCGAAGCCTCTATCATCAGGATAAATGACAAGAACATGCATGCATGTATGCATGAATATGTATGTATGTATTTAATTAACATAATATGTATGTAGTTATGTTAAGTAAGTGAAATAAATATGTATTTCTTTCTTAATAAATGATAAAAAAAACGTTAATATATTTCTTTAAAAATAAAAATAAATATATTATCATTCAGGTTCGGTTCTGATTAGGTTTCGCAACTTCTTTTTTCCGTACTTTTAATGGCTTTATATTAGTTTTTAAGTGTGGCGATTCATACATGTGTTGATTTGAACTATCGACGTCCATTTATCATTCCTATCTAAATAATAAAGTTCTTAACTAGGTACCTACTTGTATTTTCCATTTTGAAAATATTCTACACAAACAAACCTTCTTCTTTTGAATATGTAATCTGGGGCTAATCAGAGTTGTATGGGCTAACCTCAATACAACATGGTCAATGTTTTTCATACTAATTTTAAAACGTTATGGTAACAGTTTTACATATTGCATTTCATTCAAACTACTCTCTAAATCTTTCCAGCACTAATTAGAACAAAGTGTGCTATTTTCGACGAAAGTGTTCTAGTGATTTTTGAGAAAATCGATGACAGACACACAGACAAACATATTTTTTTAATAAATGGAGATTAATTTAAAATTCATTAAAAGTACGAAAATAACTGGACCGGATAACTAATCTAACCTAACTTAATTGATATTTATTATTATTCAATAAAATAAAAAAATATATATCATTTAGGTTACGTTAGTTTAGGTTTTCAGGCATGTTTTTGTCGTACTTTTAACGTCTTTATATATAACTTTGTGTTGAATTATGATTCGTTCCACATGCGTCAAGTTTTACATAACAACGCCTCGGCGAAATGATTCGTACTCATGCTGCCGTCATCAACAATTACTATGAACGGGTGTTAACACCGAGTTACAAAAATATCAAATTTGAAAGGATAAGCAACGATGATGAAGCGTGAATCACCGTCCATCATTATGCTTCTAAAATCAATCAGTTTATTTAGTATTACACGGTAATTTGATTTGCAATATCATTATGAGCGATCGGCCTTGTTAAAATATGCAATTAATTGACCAGAGTAAATTGCCTATGGCAATCAATACTACTTACAAAATTAAACCATTAATTACAATTAGCAATTGTTATTACGTAACTATTGGTCTATAAATCTATAACCTATTTCTGTGACGCATAATTTTAGCGTATTAATAATAATATTTGAATGACTCTGGATTAATTATAAATGCAAAAAAAACCACTAAATTGATGTATATAATATCCAAAATGCAAGCTACATATTACACCTGAAATAAAAACACACACTTATTGGTTACACGATTGGCATCCCTGCATTGTTTACATGTAAAAACGTTGAACTCATCAAAGAATATGTTTTTCAAGTGAGATTTAAAAATAAATAAAGTTTGTATACGACTAAGAGCAATTGTTAGTAGATTATACAAATTAAAGTTATTTGTTCCAATAGTACACTTCGAATAATTTATTTATCATAAGCTATATCTCTTATAAGGTATGGAATTACAGCCTACGGATTTTCCTGCAAAACAAATATCAATCAGTGCACAATTCATTGGTTAAATTATTAGGTCATAAAAGTTCATACGAACAAAGGCATAGTAATCCATACTTTTATCTGAGTCTCAAAAATCTTTCAGTAAGAGCAATTCTGTGCTCCAAAATTATGTTTAAGCACATTAATAACCTTATATATTATACAAATAGATTAGAGCACACTTACAATACAAACAAATATGGACAAAGAACGTTAGATTGCATGATTCCTACCTGTTAAAATATATTTCTTTTTAATATTGCTTTTAATATATATCAATCAATCTACTGTTGTTGGAATAAATTTAAGCCACAATATTTAATAATTTTTGAGACTCCCGTCTACCATTTGGTTATTATTGGACAGATTTATGGCATTTTGCAGGTTTTAATGTTTATTTGTGGGGGGATAACTAGTAAAATAGGATGAAACGCCGCACAACTTGACACATGTCCTTTTGTTCCAATCACTTGCATACATTTCCCTAAAAAAATGTCTGCTCAATTTGGGAGGCGGTTATGGGTACCATCGCCCCTGGAACTATTCATTGGATTACCTACACCTCTGCCACAGGTCAATTCAGGTGGTTTGCTGCGTTTGTTGACTTAGCAGGGGTATCCGAGTTCACGGGTGAGGTTTGTACAGGCCTTGGCGGCGGATGTGTATGCCTACCGAATCGGGAGAATTCCTTCCACCATAGATGAATTCATACGTCCGTCATTCCGGGACACCTTTTCCTCGATGAATTAATTCCCAGATATTTTTGGATGTTATTTGTAGTTATGATAAAAAGGTGTCAACAAAAAAATATATGGAAATTAATTGAAGGTGATATTAACAATTCTTAGAAATCGAAGTATGATACCGATAAGGATAATGAGACGGATTGTGGTAGCAAACAGCTCAGTAGTTTATAGCGCAGGTCCCGGATGGACCATGAGGTCCTGGATTCAAGTCCCAGCTGCTACCGTATTTTTTTTCTTCTTTTTTGTGTCTTTTCGATTTCGTGTTTCATTCCAAGAATTGGTAATATTGTCCTCATTGATTAAAAAGCATATTTTTGTATCGCAAATAAACCTCAACGAGAAAAATCATTTTTTTTAAACATTTCATCATCTAATCAAAAATATTCCTTCATAAATCTGTTGTTATGTCATTAAATCACGATATAGATTACACCAAATCAAAATGTTAAGGTGTTTAGCATTTCAACGTGAACTTTGAAGCTAAATATGATAGCAATAGGTTCAATAAATTCACTTGACTTTTAGAAAAAGGAAACACGTAATCTGTTAAAAGAATGTTGCAAAACATCGCACAGTACAAATTTTGGTACTTGTGAAAAATGAAGACAAAGAAAAAATATTGAAACCATAGGAAGTTTTTTTTTATTTTTTTTACATTCATATTCGTTTCTTATACCAAGCCCATGTTGAAAAAATCGATAGCATTCATCGTAAATTCTTTAAGAGGAACGGCTGCTCTGCCTGTTTCATACATAACTTAATTTTGGATTTGAGGCCAAAATACACATTCAAAACTAAATGCTATATTTTTTTAGTTAAAGGTTTAGTAAATATTTAGTACGGATGGGAAGCATTTTATTTATTTTTGTTTTAAATTATGAAGCATATGCCATGAAAAAATATCAATTTTCATAATTTTAGAGGTAACTTAGAAAATTATTGCGGGTTTACTTTTTTTTCAAATTAATGTATTTACTGTGTAAATATGATTACGTAAATAAAAATATAAAAACAAAATAAGTCCACCATAATTCTTATTTTAATGTTTTTGTAATTTTTTTTCCATGAAATATATACCGAAATATCTGAAAAAGGTGCTCTTTGAAAAGTAATGAAACCATTTTCGAATGATTTATCTAAAATTTAAATTTAAAAACGTATTTCACATAGAACTTAAAATCTTTCAGTTTAAGAACTTTTTTCACTGGAATCTTCGCATATTTATCTAACTACCTATATGGAATTTACAGATTTTATTTTTATTTTATTTTATTTTATTTTTTGTATATTTTATTTTTTAATTTCTATATAATTTTGACATTTTATGGAAAGGTGTAAATATAAAAAAGATATATATATATTTATCATAGAATTTTTTTCATAGTCTATATCCTGTGATGAGGTGAACTAAGTTTTGAATCGGGGGGTTTCAGCATCTTTCAGGTATATTAAGAAACTTCTATGACGTTGTTTTTAGAATACTAGTCAGTTCTTCATTGTCATTAATTATTCGTAGTGTTTCTTGCGTTAGCAGACTACAGATGTGTACTTTTAAGCCGTTAAGAACCGAATATTTTGGATGCTAAATTTGTTGAATCCAAGCAATAAGTTTAATTTCCAATTTGACAGTAGTCACTCCAAAAAAAACGAAAATAAAGACAAAATAAGTTACTTTCCTGTACGTATTGTTTCGTGTTTAACTCATTATCTACGTCCCTTTGTTTAGTGCACCGATGCATGCAAAGAATGCACCAGTGAAACCGTTCCACCTGACTCCTCAAACCACAAAATACTTCAAAGTTCCACCTGCGTTGAAATACAGTAGTTTAAAACTTCAAGTACTTTCCATTACGTGGTGAATATACAATGCATGTATACAAAAAATCTTTAACTCTAGAATATAAGCGTTCTTCCTTAACCAGTTAATGGAAGCGAGAAGCTATTTTAAATACGGCGTTCATTGATAAATCTTAATCGTTTAATGTATTAAATATTGCGATTGATCGATCAAAAATGTGCATAATTAACTCGTGTAACTTCCATACAAAGCTCTGGAAAAACTGAAAGTCTAATTTGGATTCCTGGACACGTTGGCATCGTGGATAACGACAGTGCAAAAACAAGGAGCATCTAACCCTAGCATTACCCTCATAAGCCATATCCCCTTATATGACATTTTTTTCATCCTTAAACAGAGATTCCGTAAAGTTTAGACAAAGTATTGGCACATTGCCAGTCAATCTAAGGGAGCCTACTTTGCCTCAATTCAATTTCAACATTTCTCCCATTTTTCCAAAAAGAAATTTCATCTGTTATTCTAATGAGAATTGTACATTGCTCCGTTCCCCTTCACCTTTTTTAAAAATCACGTGCTTGACTCTTCAGATTGTCAAATCCACTCAACAAATATCCTTTCTTCTATCAAGCTCTTTCTAAAATTGCATCCCATCCGCTCAACTCTCTAACTAACTAACTAACTAACCATCACGCCGTTTCTCCGCAAGGGTAGGCAGAGAGGACGGACCGCCAAACAACCCGATCTTGGCACACACTTCTTGCTTCATTCACTTTCATACAACGTCTCATACTCTGTTCTTCCGACTTCTGACATTCCCGACTTAAGTAATTGAATCACTTGATCGTGCCATGTCTTCCTCGGACGTCCCCTACTTCTTCTTCCATTCACAATCGTGTCATATATTCTCCTTACACTCCTCTCCTCGTTCATTCGCTCTACGTGCCCAAACCATTTAAGCGTTCCTTTCGTAATCTTACTCAGTACGCTTACATCAGCTTTGCATTCTTTACGAATCTCAACATTTTTCACACGACCATACATGGTTTTACCAAACATTCGACTCAGAGATCTCATTTCTACAGCATTCAGTCTACTTTCATTTCTTCTAAATCTGAATTTGACTCCAATCTTCCATATAATCTAGAAATTTTCCAATTTAAATCATATTAATATATAAATTTGTCTCCCCCCTCTCCATGACGTAAAATTTCCTTAGTTAAAAAAATAAACTAATATTCGTGAAGAGGGCGCAGCCTGCTACTATGAATATAAATCTATTGCTAGGAAAAGCACATCTTGAAGAAACCTAGCGCGATCGGTTGGCACTTCAGTGAAAAATTCACTTAAAGTTCGACGGAATAAATTTTACTCCTTGCTTCCATTCTAGGATTAATATTAACCCTGTCTCCTGAAAAACTGAATTAATAGAAATATTGTACACTGGAAAGATACATTGTAAAAATAGTCATAAATACGTACACTTTTCATTAGTTATTCGTCCTAAGCCATCTCGTGTCCGGCTTTGGACAAAGGCCTTTCTCAAATGTATCCAGTTTTGACATAATCTCTATTTGTCTTTCCCAGCCCAGGACACAGTGCAACGATATTCGTGTGCTTTGATTAATTCAATTTGGATGTGATTACCATTTTTAACTATTTATTTTTTCTAGAAGTCTCAAATTTCTATTATAATTGTCGTCAACTATGATAATATAGCTTCTACAATACGCCCCAACCAGTTTCCCTTCAGCCCCTATTTGCTAAAGTATGTGCTTTTGACTTCCAGAACATTCAATCACGTAAATTTAAATCTTCCAAAACTCCTTCATTTTACAAACTCAATAAAAAGAAGAGACTTGAATGATTGCCTATCTTCCACCCTTTCCTCACTTTCCGTACCCATCCCAAGTTCATAAATCTAATTATTGGCTCTTCAAACAATAGAGATATTTCATAGTTGGGACTTATTGTTCTATAATTATTTTTCAAGTGTTCTAAATCATGCTCAAAACGTAGTTTCGAAATCTCTGAAGTATGTCGAAGGGCACTATACAAATACAAATTAAGAGTGAGGTGCGTTAAGTAACTTGACAATAGTTTTTATAAATAAATTAATTAATTATTCTTGCAGATATTCATCATTTCTTGCTTGCCTCCAAAGCGACCGCAGATACCTACATGTCAGGGATAAAGAACGTCTGTCAAGTGTGTCAACTATTTTTAAACATTTCAAAATCATTAAACTTATCATTTTTTAATCCTCCAAAATAATGCGTAGAATTTTTTATGGTTATTTATTTTTAAATGACACGAGTAGAACATAATATTGTTACCTCAATTCTAACCAGGCATTTAAAAAAAATACATTTTTAAACTTATTAAATGAAGATAAATAAAGACTTATAAATAAAAATAATAATAATGTTTTTTTGCCTTAATTTTTTTTTATTACAAAGTAACAAATAATGATGCCCTCACTGGGTTTTCTCGTGCTGAGGATTTCATTTATAAAATATGAAATTAAGTTGAAGTAATTACCGGAAAAAAATTGTATTGAGAAGTGTTTTAAGTGCAGTTGAGTGGTTTTGGTGTTAGTCTGAATTTGGTGGTAATATATTTTCTATTTCAGATATCCCTATGTAACGTATCCAGTGTTTTATTTGATTTTTTGAATTTATTATTGTTGTTATGATTTTTAAAAGAGAATGAGATTTTGTTGTAGAGTTTAGTACCATACAATAAGAAGTTTTTTTTGTTGCTGTTTAGAATGGAAATCAAAATGTTTTAAAGTGTGAAAATTTTTTTGTAACAGGTTTCCTTATTGGTTTTATGTTTTATTGTAAATAAAATCCTCCCTATTAAATATAAAGCATCCTTGATATTTTTTTTAATAAAAACTATCACAGACCCGTGAAAAATCACAGCATAAAAATAAATGTTTAAAAAAAGTTCTAAAAAATAAGAATCGAATTCTGACCAGCTGCTTCGAAGGCAACAATTTTAATCATTAAACCCCCAACTATTGTAAAGGCCGGTTTTATAACCATCCGTTCGTAACGCTTGATACCATTTTTAACTAATATTTGGTCTACCGCCCGATTTCGACGTTTTATAAACGTCCGACAGATTACCAGTCATTTGACAGCTCTCAATTATTGTCCGATAATCGCTTATTTGAAACCGTGCACTATTTTAATTAAAAAGACAATACTCGTATATATTTTTAACTTGTGAAATGGATTCCTCTTCAAGCAATGAAAATGATGACAAGCGAATGGTAATTATTAAGTACGGTCCGTTAACGAAACGGTTCGTTACGTAACAGAAAGTTGGTAGTTCGTTTATCGAACTGGCATAAATTCATTATATGTACCCACTGAAAATACAAATTGTGTATTTTTGGATATTAGAATTAGATCTGATATTATATTTTTTTATTAATTGAATATTAGAATAATAGTGTTACTCACAGCTACGTACTCACATCACAATCGAAATTAATAGTTTATTTTGTAAAATGTAATTCGAATACTTCTTCTTCTTCGTATGGTGGAGGAGAGTTGGTGGAGGTCATAGTGGGACGCTGAGGTTATTCATCCAGTCGACAGCATCGGGAGTCGCTTGGTTCAGCACAGATGTGCCATAAGGAAACTGATAAAGGGAAAATTCTTCTACTATGTGTTCTGTTGTTTGAATATTTGAACATTTACAATGTTTGGAATCCTTCAAATACTGGTATCAACATTTACAAATGTTAAGTGTGTCACAAAAAAACCCAAATACAAGAAATAATTAATAATTTCGTGATTATTTCAGAAAGTTTAAAAGATTTCATATGTTTCTATTATTCTTCTAAAACCAATGCGCCATGTGAAGAAGAATAATTTGTTTGATTGATAGAAAAGGTAATTTTGTTTATATGTAAAAAAAAATTTCATCGTAGTTTTGCCATCCCTGCTTTATAACTACCGACTATAAAGTATCAAGATTCCGAAGAATCGAGGTCATCGTGTCGCTTACGGAAGTACGACCATTTTACTGGCTGCGAGAAGGTAGTGTTGAGTAGTAGAGGAACCTACACAGAAGAGGAGGAATGAGAAGGAAAGAAGAGAAGAGAATGATAATCATTGTATTATATTGTTTTGTAGGTACGATGAAGTCTGGACACGGTAAAATGCTTATAACATTGGCGGTTCGCGGCTTTAATTTTTTTTTCCTACGTTTAAAAGAATTTCATCATATCAATCCACCAGAAATTAAGGACCTAGCAACTAGATACAATTTGGCGATTCATTAAAACGTCTGTGGCTAATGAATATGATAACGTTGGTTACAAACGAAAATCGTAATCAAGAATTTTTCAATCAACAACTTCAGTAATTAAATTATTTTAATAACAACTTAAAACACGCAAATCACAGGAAAAATCTATTGATTCTTGCAAAATACAATTCCATACACATTTGGTGTTAACAAATCCCATAGTCGCTGCGCTCCCGGGCAGTCAACAAATTCCTAAGGCGTGCACGCTTCCACAGTTTGTCGCAGTATTTTTTTATATCAACTATTTCTTATATCAGAGACCCCATGAGTGCTGAATTCATAAAGCATTATTCATAAGCAATTCATAAAGACTCTCTCAAGCAATTTTAATATGGAGGGGTGGATTTTTTAGCTGACAATTATAAAAGATTGTAAAATTATAATACAAATATGTCACTGCATAAACACACTTTAGAGAAAACCGTCACTGGTTATAAGTCACGTGAGGGGCGGTAGCATGTTCGGACAAGATATGGTAATGTGAAGTAAGATGAGGTGATGTAGATTCGGACGTCCTGAGTCGTTCCCTCAATTATTAGGATCATGACCCTCACTCCAATTTTCCCGATGAATCAATTTCCCATACTCCCCACTCTCCAGCGTTGTATAAAGATACCCGGTTACTGATGTAAAAGTGCGTGTGACACTATTCCTCTGCTTCTCCTCCTTTCCATTTTGCCAGTGATTATGAGCTTCTCCAAGTTCGTATTTTTAGTTTGACGACTAACGCGTTCAAAGTAAGTTATGATACGTAGAACGCAGACAGTTTCGGATGCCTTTGTCTTTCAGAATTCAAAGAGTGGTAGGCCTAGCTGTCTATGTACCTACATAGGTACAACATTTCAAGGGCAATTGTCCCTTTCCTTTCGCTGGCTCCACGTATACGTGTTCCTACATCGTATATAAAATTGGGGAAAATCCACAGAGCAAAGAATACAATAGAGATGCCATAACACGCAAGGAGAAGTAACCAAAATTTCAGATGTGAGGGGCGAACTTATGCATGTCACTGTCATTTGATTTGCGAATAAATGCATTCCTAGATTCTGTAGGCAACTCGCATTGCACTGCAAAGTATTAGTAAATCTGCTAATGATCAACCACTTCCGTTTTTACGTCGTTTGAATGTACAGGAAACTATAATTATTGTGTAATTTCGAATGTCACTCGCTGCCAGTCAATACACGAATGATGACGTCATATATTCGAGAAATGGGTGAACCAGCATGGTAAAAAATTTTGAATGTCACGTGGTTTGCCTCCAGCCATCAAAATTGTAGACAAATTTGACTGTGTGACATACCTATTAATTCTAACATCACTAGAAAAATCAATGGACGAGTCTCATCTTGATGTCCTTCTGTGCACATCTGTTACCCCATATCATGGCATCTTTCGTCAGATATTTTAGGTTCATCTCTGTTTCACAGCTTCCTTCGCCAGACGAGCCTAAGTATGCTTGTACAAAGTGCGGTAAACCGGGGCTAGGTGAGGTGGGGTAAGTCCGGACAAGGTTTGGTAAAGTGGAGTCAAGTGAAGTGGGGTGGGGTAAGGTGAGGCGATGCCGGATCTGAGTCAGGTGCGTAGCATTGGAATGATATGCGTATGTATTCGACAAATAAGAGTAATAAAACTTTGTACACTCATAAAAAAAATCGTTCAAACGAGACCTTTGTTGTCTAGGCTGGATTGCTTAGACCTAGACCAATAATTGACAGTTTCTATGGATCGATTAGCCTGACTAGGGTCAATATTACCAACTAACAAGCAATTGATTTACTTTAATAAATTCGGGTAGTCCCCTAACTGATACAAGCCTTAATACAGAAAATCCTTTCAACTAAGTTTTGATGACGTTCTGAGACTCTCCTTCGGAATTATACTAGCTCTACTTTCAGAAGAAGCTCAGAAATAATTTACATTTAATCCCTTTTTTTATGGAAGTACCGCACAAGAGTCCTAACTGCTCCCAACCGTCTGAAGTGAGACTATGGTATCCCCAATTGGGTTATCTTGTGAGGCCGAAGGTAGCGGAGAGGGGAAGGAGATGTAGTGGAGGAAGGTTGGAAAGTACCTGGCTATTCAGATCTGGTCACCAAAAACGGCTAAAGCCATTTTAAGCAACGTTCCGAATATAAATGATTGTGTTGGTGAAGTTTCTACCGCCGCAAATATACTGCATATTATTTTTAAAAAAATGGTGAATTAACACAAATTAATTCAATAAATATTCGTAACTGAGGATGATAACCACTCAACCACAGAGGCTGTCTATTTTTTGAACCTCTATTTTAACAAATAAAATATTTATATGTTTCGAAACCAATGGTTTCTTCGTCAGGATACAGTGTATACTGCAATAAAAAAAATGACAAATAAGCATAGACAAATTATAAACATACACAAAAATAACAATAAGTGTTGGTAGAAGGTAAATAATTGGATATCAATGTAAAAAAATGTATCCTGACAAAGGAACCAATGGTTTTGAAACATTTGGCCGATCAGTGGCTGAGTTGGCATCGTGTCTGGGTCTCACCTAGGCGTCGTGAGTTCAATTCCTCGGCTATTTTTTTTTTATTATTTCTAACTTGGTGATGTTTGTCCTCCATTTAAAAAGTAACAATAAAAAAATTACATTTAGTTGTTTATTCACTAAAATAGTTGTTAACCAAAATAATTAATGTAATTTCTTCAAAAGATTAGTATTCACTTTGTGGCATCATTATTAATATTAATAAATAATAATAATAATATTAATAAATAGAATTAAAAAATACTTTGTAATCACTACTTTATTAATATATACAAACCAACATGTTTCTAAAGCGATGCTTTCCTCATCAGGAATATATAGAATACATATAGTATATACTATTATATATAATATAGAGTATTCTATATATTCTTATTCATTTTGAGGACGTAAATATATTCACATGTCAAGGGATCGACTACAAGCTTTTTCAATATGTATAATTAAATACTTCCATTTCATGTCTTGATTTAAATGGCCAGCGTGCTTTTTTTTACAGAAATTAACCCAAGAGTAACAGATAAACCTACATACTCTCCACCTCTTCATGGGAACGAGCATGTTAAATATTCAAATAATTACTGTCTAAGCCTGGCTACACAAAAACCCGTTTTTAATTTGTACGATTCTTCAGCGGAGTGTTTTTTTACCTCTGATTTGTAGGGCGGCCCGGACATTTCCGTCCGAGCTTAATTCGGTCAAGTCCGTTCGGCAAACGTCGGCTAACTCCGGACGCGTTCGGTTTGCCCCGAAGCACCGTTGACCCACATCGTCTCCCAGCAATTCCGTGACAGCATTCCTCATACGTATATAATCCTGAAGACGAGAAGCGTCACGTTATAAACGAGCAAAACTCACTCACGCATGCAAAAGTTCAATCATTACTTCTAAAAACATATCTTCTTAATAGTAATGATGCTACCTTTTTGTAGTTTTTACAAAACCTCTTAAAATTTGTGTAGTTTTCAAGATAGACTTTTGACCCAAAGAACGTAAACGAATCCGGAAGCGCGACGAAGTAAAAGTTATTTTTGAAACAAGAATAAAAAGGAGAAAAGTTCGGCCATTGTCAAACGCTTTTGTTAATTGGGTAAAAGTGACCTTTCCTCTAAATCTATTTAGGTTTTGGTAAGTTTTTTTTACGGCACTTTCGATGTATTTTATTATAGGAATCATAAAATAATTGTTGTTAGGTCGTTAGCTTTTCTTCTTTCATACGTTTTATATGAAGGTTTATCGTAATTTGATACAAGTTTGTCTAGAAATGCTTGAAAAAGCATTAAGGGGTTACAATTTCTCTTGCTTTTAAGATAATACATTTTCCTTTATTTTAACAGATTTAAATAGTGTTGCAACGATTAAGAGATCACAATTAATCGTTTCTTCAATAACAAAATTTCCAATTATCTCTACGATTATCCAAACAATACACTATCAAAGTCTCTGATATCAATATTTTAGTTAGTTGGACAAATTCAGTATTATCCGTTCTATTGGCGAATCTTCACAAAAAAATAATTTATCAGATGAAATTGTTTTGATTGAGTTTCAAATTATTGAACATGAAACGTTAGACAATTTACTGATTATGAATTACCATGATATTAGTGGAAATATAACAATAGCCGTAGTCGTCGCCACGAGTTATTCAAGATACTAGAGGGCAAAACAAATGCTCTAGCACATCCTATCATGATAAGAGGAATGGTGATATTGAACGATATTTCTGAAATTCTAGATGTGTTAAATTAATCTTTAAGTTATCCTAAAACTTTTTTGTTTACTTGACTTCCAAAATGTTGAGAATGTTAAAATAAGAGATCTCGTAATGTAAATAGATAGATCTGTAGTACACGTACAAAAAATATGTATAATAATTTAAAGTCATTCTTTTGTACCTGTTTGATTACAAATCGTGGTTATTAAGCTTAAATCTTAGTAGTCTTAACAAAAATTTTGAACAAATACAATTACAAAATTCTCTAACGCATTTTTCTGAACTATAAATTAATAGTTCGTGCCTACCCAAAAGCATTTCGCATTTTCATTTGCAAAATAATCTTATTTTTATTGCCTCAATAATCTGTTAATCTGTCATCACAGGTAGTAACCTAAATCTCACCTGCAATTGATATTGTGTCACCTGAGCATCTAAAGTAGTTTGCTATTTAGACTAGAAAACCATTTCAAAAATGGCCTATTATGTCATGTAACATTTGTGTAAGAGGCATTTCCTTTTAAATTAATCCGATTATTTTTTTTTAATACTTAGATTAGTTTTTATGACGCATTCAAAGCGTGTCAAAAATCACTGAACATCTTTTATTCTTGAAATATTTTAATGAAATAATCTTAAGATTCATTTCATTTACCGTATAACTTGACACACTTATCTTTACAGGCCGCCATAGCTACGGCTTAACAAATTTCTTAAACCATATATTTTTTGTATCTACACTAGTTACGCAAACGACTGCAAATTTATGTACCTTTGAAGTATAAATATAATATTTTAAAATTTCTTCTTTGGCCCTGAAGGAAATAATTCACTTCAAGGTCTATATCATCTTTGGGGATGCTGTGTGGAGGGTCTTTAAAAGGATAGGGAGGAGTGAACTTGGGTCTTGAAGAGACCCATGTTGTAGGATGGAGGAAACACAGGCCGTCAGATCATTTCACAGCTGAGCTGTTGAACTCAAGAACGACTTGTAAAAGCGACCCGTTCTCATGTGACAAATGTCAACCATGTACAAATGTTGGGCGCGCGTTTGGTGTATTTACCGACTATGCACCGGTGCCGAAGGGATCAATGACGCCAGTTTCTCAGACTATATTATCAATATGTATAATTCTACAAAAAAAAATCTTGTTACATTTGTCCGCTCCCTTAAAATCACCCCAATGAAACACTTAAGTACCATGGAATAATTTTTAGCTCAATGTGGCATTTTCATCCAGAGTTATGATCGTTAGAAGTTTCCATTGAAAACATCATATATTTGCGTTTATAACCGTTTCGGTTTAATGAATCTTATTACAAAAGCTTTTCAAAAAAAATTAATGGTAAAGCTCATCATTCTACTACGTTGTCCACATAAACATTATCAAGGGTGACTTAAAAGAATTGTTTGGCTTAAAAACAATATATTGTATCTCCACTTTTATGAGAAAACGAGTTAAATATATGGCATCTCCAACTATACCATTCCAAACATATTTACAATTGTAAAAATTATCAAAGAGATTTAACTTTCAATAATAGTTTTTGGATAAACAAAATGTTATATTCTATACGCCAAATATTTCAAGTAAACCGACATGGTTCAATATTATTTAGTAACAGTACGATAAAATAACGTTTTCCAAGTCTAATATTGACTTACCCATTTCTAAAAGTAACAGCGTAATACAATATTATGCATTTCAAAGGCATAACAGTTTTGTGCTTTTTCACAACGATTCTTGTGCAAACATTAAATATTGATTATTTTACTTGTTTGAACTCAGTCGGTTCAACTTTTGATTGGTTTTACGTGATATTCACATTTTGTGTCACGAACGGTAAAATTACACCGTTTGTCGTAAGTTATACCGCTTTATTTGAACAATAATTGCCGATAACGCTTGATTGGTAATCTTCGTGACATTTTTGTACAAAGGTTGTTTGCTCGACGTCCGGTGAAGTTCAAATAAATAATAATTCATTCCTTATTCTAGAGTTCGGGTAATAGTGTATAGAAATATACATAAAAAGTCCTCGATAACAGCTGGGACTTGAACCCAGGACCTTATGGTTTACTACTGCTACGACATTTCGTTCCTTCTTTTTTTTCTTTTCTGTGTCTTTACGGTTTCATGTTTCATTTTGAGAGTTGTTAAAATTATCTTCAATTATTAAAAAAAATATTACGATGATGTTTATAAGCTTCAATAAGTTATTCCAAAAAAATATTATTATTTTTAAAATTTCACTTACATAAATCCAAATTTAATGATTCTATCACTATCGCCCTGGTGAAAAATAAGCATTAAATATCTTTAAAAATGTTGTAATATTGTACAAGAGTTCTAACTGCCCGTAGCAAGTGATCATCCCAAATTTGGAGAACATCGTCTTGGAAGTAGGAAGAAAAATAAGATCAAGCCAAGGGACCAATCTTACGACTTTGTTGCGGAGGTCGTCAACGATGTTTTATAACCGAATCTAAATAACCAGAAACCTTCCCCTTAGCATCTTCCCTCAATTATTTCAGCACCACATTCTCCAATAGGACGTAGAATAAATACTTGTTTATATACGTACATTATGTATTTTTGCAATGCATTTATTTTGTATGACAAGTGTACATACATACAGAATTAATCTTTGGTAGTTAGTTATAGAGGAACAGAATAAAATACCATTGATTCTAGTTAATTTTCTTAAGATTTTTGTTACCGCTAATTTTGATCTAGGCTTAAGGTTAATATATATTTTTTTAAATAAATGAACACATCTTTTCATTTTTCATCCATTATATGACGTTGTTTCATAACGAAAATTTAAAAAATCAAATAAAAATGTGTAAGTACAAAAGGTACATCTTATAGTCACATCGTATTTCTTACAGTTAACCCACAAAATACAAAAATATATTTTATAATTAACTAACTAACTAACTAAGTAAATAACCATCACGCCGTTTCCCCGCGGGGGTAGGCAGAGAGGACGGATCGCCAAACAACTCGATCTTGGCATACACTTCTTGCTTCATTCACTTTCATACAACGCCTCATACATTCTCTTCTGTTATTCCGACTTCTGACATGGCCCGACTCAAGTATTTGATTCAATTGTTCCTCGGACGTCCCGGCTTCTTCTTCCATTCACATTCGCGTCATATATTCTCCTTACACTCCTCTCTTCGTTCATTCACTCTACATGCCCAAATCATCTAAGCGTCCCTTTCTTGATCTTGCTCACTACGCTTACATCAGCCTTGCATTCTTTACGAATCTCAACATTTTTCATACGATGGTTTTAGCAAACATTCGTCTCAGAGATCTCATTTCTACAGCATTCAGTCTACTTTTGTCCTTCCTCTGCCAGTTCCATGACTCTCTGCCATACATCAAGGTCGGTATCAGCACTCAATTGTGGACTGCTAGCTTCGCTTCTTTGGACAACTTTTTGTTTGCGCCAACCGCGTTCAGTCCTCCGTTAATGGAGTTTCCTGCATTCACCCTTCTTTCAATATCCCTATCAGTATTTCCATCTCTCGTAAACATACTTCCCAAATACACAAACTCATCGACCTGCTCCAAGTATTCATCATTCACAACTATATTGCACACTGTTTTATAATTATATATTAATATAAGAAATAGATATGATTAATATTTTAGTGCGTTCAATTTATGCTTTCGAAGTATTCGTTTAAGGTGTAGTGACATTTATTCAGAAGGGATGGTTTTAGTGATGATTTAACTAGAAGTAGATTGTGTGTTTGTTTGATGTTACGTGGAAGGTTGTTTTATACTTTAATTCCCATCTAGTAAGGTCCTTTTTGAAATATTATTTTATTGGCTTATGGTATTAGTAGGTTTTGTGTGAATGTTGTCCTGTGTTTATGTGTCGAGTGTTTCAGAAGAAACCTGTCTGGAGATGACCGTAATAATAAGCGTAACTCCATCGAAGAAACGGGCGGTTCGTTTGATAGATTCCCGCATCTCAACAAATGGATTGCAATCTTTGGAACACACGTAAGGTGGAAATGCTGTTCTTGTTCTACCGGTATTTCAATGGAAGATTCTCTGAGAAACTAGCGTCATTGATCCCTCGGCACCGGTGTGCAGTCAGGAAACACGCCAAACGCGCGTCCAATATTCTAAATGGTTGATATTTGTCACATTATCTATGACTCGTTCTTGTATTCAACAACTCGGCTGTGGAATGATCTGCTGGCCTCTGTGTTTTCTCCCTCCTACAAAATGGAACTCTTAAAGACCCAGGTTCACTCCATCCTAATCTTTTAGTAAGAATCTATAGCATATTTTTCCAAAGCCCACATCATATATGAGTATGTCGTATTTTGTTATTCGGCCGCATGTCGTCACTGCATACTCCTTCGGGAACTCAGCATTATTGTTAGTAAAAATATTTTATGTAGCGGATCTCCACTCAAGACGCCTGCAGATATAACTATATCGACTTTTTTATACGGCCGCATATCCTCTCTGCATACTTACTTTACTAATGAGGACGTACAGCAAAAATAATCCTTTAGGGGATAACTGTACGGGCTATCAACTGTCGGAGAGATCAACTGTCGGGGGGCCAACTGTCGGGGGGCAAACTGTCGGGGGATCAACTGTCATGGAACCACATTCTACATGAATCCAGGTGATTACGTACACGTTCGAAACCAACGTAAACAACAAATTGAATTTTGTGAGAGTTGTAGTTAAATTGACAAATGATTATTGTATACGTATAAAACATGTGATTAGTCTTCCAGCTTACGTGCCTTACATACCTGCAGCACTTCTCTATAAGTCTATAGAATCATGTCCAGTTGCAGAATTTGTACGGGTCTCTCAAATACCCCCGTTACTATGTGTGCCAGTGAAATTTCATCTCTGCTGTTGTCAAGGTGTGGTCAATTGTCGAGTATTTGAGCACCCACTTTCAGGTGAGGCCTCTCGGCTGCCGCAAACAAACCTGATTACCCTGCTCAAAATAGCATAAAATAAATTAAATAGTCATATATTTTACGGAAAAAAAAACCTCCACTTGTTGCTGTTAAAATACTTAAAATTAATTAATATTCTAGTAATCTTATTTACTCAAATTTCTCATGTTACCCAAACACGGGCAGCGCTTATGCGGGTTCCGATTTATTACTATTTGAATGCATGTAAAAAAAAATTGTACTTGTTCTACTTTATGTTAAAAACTGTGGAAATAAAGAAAGTAAAAAAATTAATAACAATTACTTTGTTTAAAAGAACTGTATTCAATATGCTAATATCTACATGTTTCAGAAGCAGAGCTCCCCTCGTCAGGATAAAGAATATACTTGATGAGGGGAGCTTTGCTTCTGAAACTTGTAGATATTTACATATTAAATACAGCGGTTTTTAACAAATTGATTGTAATTAATTTCATAAATATGACTCCACAAAGTGATTTTAAATCTTTTGGAGAAATCGTCATTAAAAATTAAGTATTGAACTTTTAAGGAAACAGTTGTATTTTTACGTACATCGTTTGAGAAATTAAACATCACTTAGTAAATGACATACTAAAACCTGAAAAAGCAAGGCTTATGATATTAAGTGTAATTAATTTTAAATAAATTTTATCAAATTTAATAATATAGTTATTAAGTTCTGCAAGTATTTTAGTTTTTTTTTATTATTGTTACAGCTGTTTCGACGTTCAAATTTTCAAACTGTAGTTAAGCGACATTGAGACGACTTGCTTATATGTTTGTATTTACTCCCACTCAATTTTAATTTGGACAGTGTTCAAAATGTATTAATTTATGTAATTAATTATATTAAAAAAGGAATGCATTTCTGCATGGAACTGACAGCGGAGGGATGAGAGTAGACTGAATACTATAGAAATAAGATACCAGTGGTATGTATGGTTGTATTATTTAAGAGTGTAAGGATTTTATAAAGACGTGGGGGCCACCAAACGGAAACGTGACATGACAAGAAACGCAAAGAAGAGAAATAACTGATAAAAACACTTAATTTAAAATAAATAAATAGTCCATGGAAAATGGGTTGTTTTTAATTCAAATCAATAAAGATAATATTATCAAATATCAAATGAAGTAATCAGGGACCGCTCGGTCTATCCTAGACCAGCGCTCTACTAACTAAGCTAACGCTACCTTATTGCTTTCCGTCATTTTTATCATATTTCTATTGAAGAACTATCAGCATCATCTTCAATTAATTCCTATATTTTTTTGGCTGCTATCTTTCTGTATGACTGCAAGATTCTACACGAATTTATTTCCTATATGGATAATTTCACGGATAACTGTCCGATTTTTTAAATTTATATTGGACACCTTTTGACTTTTTTTACAAGTCTTGGATAAATATTAAATTTTATTGGAATAACTTATTGAAGCTTTTAAAACTCATTGTAATACATAGTCACTGAAGATAAGATTAACAAATTTCTAATGAAATATAAAACAGAAAAGATTCAAAATAGATCTTTGGTTCGAGTTACAAATCCGATCGTTATCTTTTTGTTTTCTGTTTCGTATTTAATTTGATATTTGTTAGATTACAATGAGGTTTACATGCTTCAATAAGTTATTCCAATAAAATTTAATATTTACAAATCACTCAAAACGGTAAATAGGTAGTTCTTGGACGCACCAACTCAACGGTAGATGTAAATTTCTATAGGCAAACATGAGGAGTGGCATTCCATCGTTACTGCTTCCTCATTTGCATTTTATTTGCCCGGGCGGCCTTGGTCAAAGTTGACCTATTGAAAATGTTTTGGGTGAACCTTCCCGGCAATAGGACAACTTGTAACATCAATTCGTACTTTACGATCGATGAAATTGATATTATTCTGTTGATATCGATTGTTAAAAGGTAACCTAACCTAACTTATGTTACAATTTCGTAACACTATTTCTCATCATGGGTAGGCATAGAATAAACTTGGTCATATTTGACCTATAATAAATGTTTTTAATAGACCTACCTGCTGCTGGGACAACTTATAACATTAATTTGTACCTTACGTTATTTTTTATTTTTATACTGATAGTAATAACACAGCCAAATCTAACATACTGTAGCTACCTGCTGAAATGGCCACTAATAATTCCTATGTCGACAACCATCAGACACGTGAATCACAGCGATGGTAGTGTCATCTATATATCTTAATAGTCTCCGATTTTCAAAAAAAAAAAAATTCTCTTCCTATTGTTTGGCTTTCTTTTTATTCAGTACTAGCTGATGTGTACCCGACCTTGCTCGGGATTTAAAAAATATTTTTAATAAAGTTATGATATTGTGAATTCTTGCTTGTCGTTTGGGCGCCATAAATGATTTGACAGCAATAGTAATGCTTTGTGACAACTATTACTATCTCTAAACAAAGAAACATTAATTTGAAAATTTTATTTCATTCCAAATATTTATTTTTTTCAAAATGTATCTAAATAGTAAAGTTCTTAAGTTGCTACCTACTTGTGTTAAAATATTCTACCCAAACAAACCTTCTTCTTTTGAATATGTTATCTGTGGCTAACCAGAGTGGTATATCTATGGACTAATCTCAATACAACATTGCGGACTCTATGTTTTCCATACAAATTTTAGTTGTGCAAATTGGATTTCATTCAAACTACTCTCTAAACCTTTCCGGCACTAATAAGAACAAACTGTCCTATTTTCAGCGAAACCGGTATAGTAGTTTTCTAAAAAAATTGAGGACACACAGACAAACATTATTTTTTATAAATGGACATTTAAATCATTTTATTTATCTCGTCTTTTAATTTATATTGTGCAATTTTTTTCATACGTTTTTCGTAACATTTATACAAATAAATCAAGTCCAGTTAAACATCGGTGAATCGGTTCATTAACCTAACATACGCCCATTTGATTTCCGCTATATTAAATAGACTAAATCTTCAAGTAATCATTGATTTATAAAATGGTGACCCCAACGTGATTAACCAACTTAACCTAACTAAGTATTCTTAACACCATCATGTCTTCTCATAGATATAAAGGATAGAACGCATGAATGATTTTGGTCAATTTTGACATATTGAAGGTGTTTCAGAAAACCTATTCGCCACGAGGATATATTTTTATATTAATTTGTACAATTTTTTTTTATCATGAATTGGAAGAGGGCATCCTAGCCTAAATAACCATTCATAACATTTTCCACAATTCCCAGAGAGGTAAATACTCTCAGGATCACCCTGGTGAAAAACCACACGTCAGAATCGAAACCTAACCTAACCTAACCTAACCTAACCATTCATAACATTTTCCACAATTCCCAGAGAGGTAAATACTCTCAGGATCACCCTGGTGAAAAACCACACGTCAGAATCGAAACTTTGCTTGAAATGGCTTTACCCATGTTTGATGTACAGGAAATCCCCTGCTTTCCTCTTTTTTTATTTAATTCCCTTCCCCATTCTCTTCAGTCTGACAAGAAACCCCAATTGGAGATGCTATAGTCCCACTAGCTCCAGACAGTTAAAAGCAGTGCGGTATTCGCATAAAAACAAATAACTTCAAAATTCAGGATAAAATTAAGGAGGAACGACGGATTGCGGTAACCCGTACCACATGCTTGCCGTCTTACATGAGAAAGATTCTAAAAAACGAGGCGTTCTCTTGAAGCCAATATTAACTATCGTGAACGGGTGTTCCACTCTTGCCCGTCAATACTTAAATGAGTAAAATGATTGAATCCAAGGTTCAGCATATAAGTAAGTTTGCAGTAAATACTGTAAACAAGTGAAAGCGGAACCTTCTGACCGCTACACGCTGAGAGGCCTGCAGCGGCAATTATACTCTCGTAAGGTCACCCTGCACTACTCTACACACAACACAGGGAGATGCAACATTTTATGGTTGTATAAACAGCACGCGGCTTACAAAAATATTTGTGGGTTTATAAAAAAAAATATAAAACAAAAGTGAAAAATAAAAATATCCATACTAATCCAAAAACAGAATACACACATGACGTTAGATGTTCCAAATGCAATGGTACCAACATAATAAGGTGTGTGCATGAGATGATTTTTTATTCACTTTTAAATAACGATTTATAATTTCTACGTTATAATATTGAGAATCGGCATTTGCTGATTTACATTTTTAAAATCATTATGTTTTTCAGTGCCTTATTGGTTTGCAATCTCTTCTTTGCTAGTTAAGTACTCGATATTCCTTATACAGGTGTTCAACACATACATGTACGTAAGAGTGCCTGTGCATTATGCATTGTAGATAGGTAGTCAGCAATGGCAGTTGGTAGTTGTGTATAGTGTGTGTGGTAGTCGAAGAAGCAGGCTTTACGTTAAGGCAGTGCTAACGGCAAAAGAAGAACTAACGGAACATCCCCGCTAAGTCACTACCACTTGTAATTCTCCATTAAAGAGTTATTTAATGTGGAAAAGCGGTTCGTAAAGAGACTAAGGTGGAATAAACTGGTGATTAAAGTCCAGATGGTCTTTGATTGGAAGGTAATTACTGACTGTAAAAATAAATTGAAAAAATAATGTGAACGAAACCGGTATTTAAGATTTTCACAGTATTATTGTTTATGAGGGTGTGTCAACGTTTCGAGCAACCTTTTTGTTTCCATCATCGTTGGATTTACCTAGAGCTTTTTTAGACTTATTAAATATTTATTCAAAATGGAGGAACGGGACTAATATGAATATTTTAATAATAGTCTTACCTTTTTTACGGCCTCGTGGTTGAGTGGTTACAATCCTCGGCTACGAATTCGGAGATCGCGGGTTCAAATCCTGGCGTCCGCAAGTAAATTTTATCTGATTAATTTGTGTTATTTCTAAATTTATTAATTAAAAAAAAATTGTTGTATATGACAACAAATAGACAGATACGACTCGATTCGAGTGATGAGAGGGAGAAAATTTGGGTATACGACACGTTTAGTATCGCCCTGGTGAAAGACCACAATTCGGAATCGAAACGTTGCTTGAAATAGGTATAACCGTATTTGGTGACCAGATCTGAATAGCCAGATACTTTAACACCTTCGTCTCCCTCATCTCCTCCCCCTCCCCACTACTTTCAGACCCACAAAACAACACAATTGGCCATAGCCATAGTCCCACCGGCTACGAATGGTTAGGAGCACTTCGAACTATTGTGCATATATATTTTTTATAACATGTATAGCCGACAATATGTGTGATGAAGCAGCAAAAGTTCTCTAACGGTGAGCTCTGGCATTTGGAAATTTAAACAGCATTTTTTGTGTTTAATTCACGGGTTGACACAATTTTTTTTGTCTCGCAAAAAAGTTTCTATCATGAGATTTGTAATTTTAAAATATCGCCATAGTGGAATTCTTAACCAGGTATCATTTTAAAGGTTCACTTAATCAAGTAACTTGTCAACAAGATTAAGATAGGGATCCTTGGATAGTTAAGATAAGAAAATGGATGGATGGGAAAAGGAGTATCAGAAATAGTCGGGAAAGTGAACCAAAGTGGCATAGAAGAAAAAGCAGGAGGCACACCGTGGAACCAGGAAAATAATAGCATTATTAGTGTTTTATTTTTTTTATTTTAAGTTAAAAAATAAAGATGTGCTCACTGGGATTTACCGTGCTGAGAATTTAATTTGCAAAATATGAAATTAAATTATATTAAAATAATGAAATTGCTGAAAAAATAAATAAATTGTAAAGTGGGGTGTTTTAAGTGTAGTTCAGTGGTTTCGGTGTTAGTCTGCATCTGGTGTTATATATGTTCTATTTCAGATCTCCTTGTATAACGTATCCAGCGTTTTATTTGATTTTTAAATTGATTAATTTTGTTGTGATTTTTGAAGAAGATTAGGATTTTGTTGTAGAGTTTAGTACCATAGTATGAGGTTTTTTTTTTGTCCAAATGTTGCTGTTGTTAGATGTGTTTCTGACTCAGAGATGTATGTTTGTTGTTATATCTTATTTTTTGTATTTATGGATGTAAAGTAGTATTTTTTTAGAGTATAATTGTTTTATTGATATGATGTTAAGATTGTTGAAGACTTCGTAAGTGATAGTTCTTACAGGGACTTAAAGTATAATTTTCAATGCGACGATCACGAGATATTTCCACATTCCAACAGCACATGTTTGAAAATTTCTAATTAATAGCTTTTATCTCTTATCTTAAATGGAGTAGCTCTAACTAGGTTACCTGGTCGATTTCGCATGCGTTGGGTACCACCTACCTGCGTGCTTTTTTATCGGACCTAAACCTGTTGATTCAGATTTAGGCTTTGCCGCTTTACAACTTACCCGCGGGGCGATTAATCCGTAACTTATCATTATATAAGCTGATTAATGGGTTAGGTTTCCTGAAATAACTGTACTCGTATCACTTCTTCATCAAAACTTTGGCCATTTTTGCTCTGTCTATATACAATGTTTTTATGAACTAACCAACTAATGCATACACCCATTCTCCAAACTCGATAAAAAAATATTGCAAAACAAATTGTCTTCAATTCTTCCCCTATAACCAAATAAAACCTTTTATATGGTATTATTCATTATGACTTAATTTGTTTTTTCTTTAAAATGTTCTGTGTATTCATTTATTGTAACTTGTGTAATTGAAATAAATAATTAAAACAACCTTGGACAGGGGACCTACCAATTAATTCAATACTGTATTTAGTTTTGGGTTTAACTTTTACCACTATTACAACATTTGACCATTGTTTTTAGGTTCGGAACTTGATAAAACGCCAGCAGATTTTCTATTCCTAACATGTAGGAAATTCTTATATTCACCATTAAAATTATATCAGAACTTAAAAAAAAAACACAAATATAATGAAGGGTCTAAGTGAGAGCCATGAGGAACGCCTGATTTTAGTATAGATGCCTGCAGAAAATTACTAGATTCTGGCCATTGGTCTTGATAATGATTCAACCATATATTTAACTTTCTCTTTGACTGCCTTTACAATTCTTCCGCCTTTTCTTTGAGGTTTCAAACTTCATAAGACACACTGAAGAATTGTATTCCTAACAAAGACAGAATCCAAACTTTCGTCAATAGAATCATACCTTAGCAATACGAACAATTTTGGATCTAAGTAGAAACCATGCAGATCATCTGAAAATATGTAAGATACCTAAAAGAAACTAGAAAAACAAGCGATCCTTTTGAAGGTTTCTACATCATAACGAACAGATTGCAGATTGCAGTGTTTTTTATACCAATATTTCAAGATGAGATGCTGCGAGATTTTACGCCTCAGTGCACACTTTCCCTATCTATGTGTACGATAGTTTCCAAGAAGGTAAAAGTTGTCATATAATCCGTGTATTAAAGTGACTAAGAGAAAAAATCTATACTCAATACTTGCAATCGAAATTCTCTTACACAATCGTACATTTTATGTGTTCCTGGTACAATATAACACCAAAATGGTTTAGATAAAAAATTTCGCTTGTATAAATATTCACATTCATAAATGTCGCTTCGAACAAGTTCTTATACACAAACGTTGCTTATCATAAGGTTCACATTTTATGCAATTTTTTCTGGTCATAAAGTTCACACGTTACCTACATATACGTGATAAGGTTCAAATCAACAAATTTTTGCTTGTTAAAAAAAGTTCACCCTCACGTATTTCGTTTGTCAAAAGTTTTTGTTCTGAGTAAGAGGTCATTTTCCGCCACTGATTCCATTCAGCGAAATATAATTTACACATTGTTTCTATGAATAATTAAGCAAGAATTCAAATCCACTGAGCATTTTCTCAGCATACTCGTCAGACCAGTTCCCGAAAGTATCACAATCGATTCCATTAAACGGTGTAATATATTCATAAGTCCATAAATTCTCCTTTAACCGACAGCACACCATTATTGTAGTCAACCAGAGAGAGTCTGCAGATCACGCAGAGATATTTTTTTAAATATTTTTTACGATCAAAACTACACTTGAGATGAAATTTGCATAAGAGAGGACGTTGTGCCATATTGGAGAAGTTTTATTTGAATATCCGCATCAAAAATGCTGTCAATCGAGAAACTTTTCAACAAGTGAAAATACCTGTTATTTTGTGTCCTATATTAAAAATTTGGGAAGGAAAACTTATCTTAGGAAAACTAGTTAGGACATTTAGAGCTGATGGACGGAGAAAGGAAAATATCAGGAGGATGCATGACGCGCATGTGAATGGAATAAGAAGTCAATACCATGGCATGGTATTTACCTATTTTTACGAAAATAGACCATTATCCAATTTAAAATACATAACACGAAATGAGATAAACAAAAGCTACAGATAAAGAACATCACATATATAATACATGAAAGAAGTAATGACAAAAATGTACATGTGAGAAAACATTCAAGTCAAAGCCTGAACAAGATTTTGATAAAGTCCATGATGTACATATTAACTGAAATTCTTTGGTTTATTTTAAAGCCTAAAAAAAATCATTCAGACTGGTACCAAAAATTTCAAGGCCCTGGCTTGAGTTCAGAAGTCTTGACATTCTGCACAGTGGACAATGGTACCCGTAATTAGTACTATTGATTGAAGAAAGCAAGTCATTGTTTGTTTATGGCAAGGAATGTTGAACTGGATGAGTTGCAACAACGAAGGTGAGTCAATAATACAATAAAATATTTTGAAAATTCAAATCAGATCTAGGTCTTTCCTACGCCTTTCTAATGATGAAATATTTATAATTGCCTCTTTCTGACTTCAATATGCATCCAATTCCACGTAAGAAGCGACGTTGTGCATAATAATGTAAATCAAATATTTGAGTTGGGTCTTGTTGAGTCGGGTATAGTTGGACGATCAATGAATGAGAATGATGCAAGGAGTATCTGCCAGGATAAAGTTGTGTGGTGATCCAACATCTCTGCCTAGCCCTGAGAGGAAATTGCATGATGGTTAAAATGTTAGTAAGTTACTAATAATGTAAGAAGATAAATTTTTCCATGGTGTTGGTCCTTCGAGCCGGATACGAAAATAAACCCAGCGATATAGCACTTTTTTCACTATTAATTTAATGTAAAAAGAATATTTTTAAAATGTCATTACGTTTATGTCATACATGAACGGTTAATAGATCGAAAATTCATAATTAAAACAATTTTTTTGTTGATGAAACAACGGCTTTTTTCTTATCCATTATTAAACACATAAAAAGAAAAAACAATCCACAGGTTTTGATGAATTAATTTACATATTTTTTTAAATATATATGTTTTAGTTCAAATCAAACAGATTTTTAGGCGTCTGATTAAGAATTTTAAATAAAACTTTAATTTATGATTAGATAAAATGAAACGATATATTTGACTGTAGTTTGAAGCTTAAAATTCGGATTTTCAACAAAAAAAAACAGATTGCGCATTCTAAAAATCATTAAAAATTGCCTCAACAAATACTAAAAATCGGGATATAGTCGTCTTAAAAAAATAATCGTAATAATATATACGTATACCTAAAACGTTAAAAGTCAGCAAAATCTTATGGCTTATTAAATATTATTTAAGCATTTGAGTCATCGATAATCTAAGTTTTATTTCAAACTGTTATATCATTCATAGCTTAAAAACATTTGTGTTGACCATTGTATTTTTTTGCCAATAAGACAGAATTTAGATAACTATAAAAAAATAATTATGAACACATTAATTTTGAAAAAGCTACATTTTACATTAATTTTTTAAAGAACCCTTGAGGTTATTTTATGCTAATGAAATGCACTATAAAAAAATTACCAATAAAAATCACGCTGCTATTTTCCATCGCATACTTTTCTATTTCTTTATTTAGCACCTTGTGTTCTAAATACCTCTTCCAGTCATCTTCCGCATTTCACATCTTTTGTCCACGCCTTTTTTTGTCTCTCCGCCTCTCGAGATGAAAGATGTATAATAAATAACAATAACACTAGATGCCTTCTAGAATTGCGTGTTCCTCCATACCTATTCTAAGTAAGTGTGACTCGGCTATCGAATTATCGCTTGACTTTCCAATCCATTGAAGTTTTGTAGGTCACCGAACAAACACACACAACCTAGACACGAACTACCATAAAGACAAGCTTACGTATACATATTATTAAACATACATACCGCCTGAACACAACACTACCGCAAGCACAAACGTATGAATATTATTAAACACACCATCAACACAAATACTAGCGCAAGCCTGAAGTATGCACACCTGATTTGAGATGTAAATGAAGTGCTTAGCTGTGAATCTAGAGGTGAAATCTGCAGATCATTTTGCGAGAAACGGTTTATCCATGTGATTAACTAGTGTTGGTCCTTCGAGCCGGATATAAAAATGACGCTAAGCAAAATAGCACTATTTAGACTATTAATTTAATAAATAAAATTATTTTTAACGTATCATACCTTTATGTTATACCTACACGGCTAATGGATGGAGAAATAAAAAATAAAAAATTATTTCGCATAAAACAACAGTTTTTCCTTATCTATGCGAAAATCAGTGGAAATTAATATTGTAATTGATTTTATCGATTGTAAAAAAAAACACTAGATTTTGACTACATTAGGTAGTAAAATATCGATTTGTGGTGGAATGGTCTAAAGCGTCGGACTCGCACTCATACATCGAGAGTGTAATCCTCTTCTATGTCCTTCATCATTGTACAAGAAACATTTTCTGTTATTAAAAGTAGAATAAATTGAAATATTTTAAAGTTATTAACGTGTTGATAAAACGACCTGTTCTCATTCTGCCGACTTCAACCATAAAGGGGTGTGAACACCGGTAAAATTTTCGCTTTCACAACGATCAAAAGTCTATAAATAACTTCAAAGCGTCTCGTTTTAGCGAACTGTCATAAATAACAAACCAGAAGTAATATCTGAAATAATAATTTATTCTATTTAATATTCTAATATAAGATAAAGATTTCATCCTGGAATGATTGCTATCGGTATTGCCATGCCGATATGCAAACAACGGTTTCAAAATGAAACCGGTTAGGTAGTTTACCAATGAAACAGTGCAATAACATTTGCACCGAGCTGACACCAGCCATGGCTCAACTCGTGGGAGTTAAAAAGCATCAATACTTGGTATTGATAATAAAACTGACCGCTTTCTTATTTCAAATATACCTCCTGCTCTTTTCTGTACTCCTGGTACTTATATGCACCATCAGGAAAAACGCGAATAACACAATCCTGGGACTGTGTTTATTGGTGCATATGTATTAACTTCCCACAGTGATTTATTTGCGAAACATCACCGAGAAACAGCATTTTTTCTTATTTACGTTTTTTTATATGAATATTGCACAAGATTCCCAACTCCTCACAACCTTCTGGAGCCAGTGAGACTATGGCATCTCCAATTGGGGAATATTGTGAGACTGGAGGTATTGGGGAGGGGAAAGAGAAGGGGGAGAGGAAGGTGGGGAAAAATACCTGGCTATTCAGATTTGTTCACCAAACACGGCTAAAAGCCATTGCAAGCAACGTTTCAATTCTGAACTGTGCTTTTTCACCAGGGTGATACTGAGAGTATCTTCCACTCTGGAACGTGCGCAAATATACTATATATTATTTTGAAATTAATTAATTGTGAAACAGCACAAATTAATTATCTAAAATTTACTTGCGCACGCCGGGATCTGAACCGGCGACCTTCGGATTCGTAGTCTAGAGCCTTACCCCACGACCATGGAGGCCGTCTATTATTGCTTATAGCAAAAAATGATTAGTGTAAAAGTTGATCGAATTAGAATATTCGAAAAGTTTTACAGTTTGTTCTTTTAATATATTTTATAGGGAACTTTTCTTCATTTTCACCGGAATTAGGTTGTATCCCAGCTTTATGTTTTAATGAAAATGTATATTATTTAAAGAGTCAGTAACGACAATGAAATTAGTTTTTCGATATCTCCAAAATTTCAACTCACAGTGTCACCTTCTCAAACCTACCTCACACTCAACATCAAAATACTGATCTAAATCACTTTAAAACATATTTTGTAATGATACTTAGTGTTTTGATGTTTAAAAAAAAAGTAATAAAAATACCATATATTTTATTAAAACTCACTAGGTCTGGTTAGTTTCAAACACGCTGAGCTGATTGTTTTGGTTTAAGCGAAATTGGTTGGCAATAATATTAAAATGAAATTTGTGCTTTATTTTATTTGTAAGTTATTATTTTTGCTAACGTATCTGTTTTTTTATTGTTGCAGGTAGGAAACTGATCATTAAAAACAACATTCCTGTGCAGTGGAAACATACCGGTAAAATATATTATTATTTTTTTATTACAGGCCGGCATCGTCCAAGATTCAAGACCAATTTTTCTGATATTTTTTATTGTAAACTCCACACAGGAGGCTCTGGGGGAAATAATTTCCCTTAAGGCCTTTGGGGATACTGTGTGGAGGGTCTTTTAGGGGATAGGAAGAAGTGAACTTGGGTCTTGAAGAGACACATGTTGTAGGAGGAATAAAACACTGAGACCGGCAGATCATTCCATAGCCGAACACAAGAACGAGTCGTAGAAGCGACCCGCTCTCATGTGACAAATGTCAACCGTGTGCAAATGTTGGGCGCGCGTTTGGTGTGTTTCCCGACTATGCACCGGTGCCGAAGGGATCAATGACGCTAGTTCCTCAGAGCATCTTCCATTAAAATACCGGCAGAACAAGGACAGAATTCCCACCTGACGTCTGTGCTCCAAAGATTGCAATCCGTTTGTTAAGATAAGCGAATTGAATTTGAAAATACGGAATAAACAATAACATAGCACCGTGTCTACTTGTACGTAATTTTTTAAAGTTAATCTGTAGCTCATGGTGAAAATGGCGTAGCTATCAAAAAAGGGTTGCATTGAAGTAGATATTCCAGACTAAGGTGGATGGTTGAAGTCGATGGTATAATCTCTATTATATAAAGAAACATGTCCCGGGCTTTGTTTTGTATACAAATCTGCAGTTTTATTCTTAGCTTGATGAAATTTTGTACACTTGACCTAAAACATAAGAGGAAGGTCACTGCCTACATGAGATTTCGAAAAACCACCGTTTCCCACCGTGAAAGCAAAATTTTTGTACTTCTTGATGAAATTTTCCACACTTGACGTTCAAAATAATGAGAAAATTACTGGGCAGGGGTAGGAAGTAGGAGTATAGCAGCGGTAGGAGTAGAGATAGGGTAGAGTAGAGGTAGGGGATATGAAACTTTACTCCAAACAATGGACAATGCCGGGTACTTCAGCTGGTGGTAAATAAAGTGAGTTTTAAAACGTACCCGAGAGTACGATGTTACATTAGAGCTTTTTCTTCGTGAATAAATGTTGGGAGAATATAACGACTTAATTCTTCTTTCAGACCATAGAATAATACTAGAAGTTCCTTCCATGTAGATTTAAAAAGAAGCCAGTGTGTCTTTGACCTAGCACCTTGTGTTTCTAGCCTCGAGAAAGCCAATGAAAATACAGCGATCTATCTCTCTTGCACTGAATGCATTGTATATTACCATTCCATGTGATCGAAATGAAATGATGATGAAATAATTGTTTGTATTAGAAATTTAAGGCCCAAATGGACAAACCTTTAAATGATGAAACACGCCCACATCGCATTTCTTGCGTTCTTCTTTATTCTGTGTTTCAGATACGTATATCTTACCTTCTTTACTTCCAATTAAAAAAATATATATTTTCCCTCAAACTAAAGACATCGATGCTCGGCAACAACAAACCCGAAAAGCGCATTCGTAAATTTATAAAAAACACTTGAATTGAGGAAAAGTTTTCAACAAAAAAAATATAACAGTAAATAATTCACAGCGATCCACAAAAAAATCATAATTGTGCTAAAATTATTTAAATGGACCGAAAATCTCGAATACAATAAATTGTAACAACATCTAACACTGCACAATGGAATAACAGTTGAAACGTGGATCTAATTCTCAAATTAGTTTTTGAACAAGATGCACGCTTCAAAGAGATAATATTTCCAATTATGTATATAATTTAATGTTAAAAATCACAGGCATAATAATTACGTACGGTTATAAAAAAAAAACACTCACTGCTTTAGCGGTCCGATGATTTCATCTTACCTATGCAAACATCTCTAGTAAATCTCACACTTCTCCGCATAAGTCAGTGATTCTCAAAGTGAATTAGTAAAATTTTGAGGGGGTGGTGCGGTGTTGCAAGAAGCGGAGCGGTGTAGGCATCAATAATGAATAAACTGAATATTAAATAAATAAATTTAAAAAAAAATACTTTGCATTCACCACTTTATTCATTTACACAGATATTTTGACAGCGATGCTTTCTTCATCGGGAATATATAGAATACTAAAAAAGAATAACGTCAAGTATAAACAAACGATAAATATAGAACACAATAATATAAGAATAGACAAATTGTAAACATAAAGAAAAATTGATTAAAGTAGGCAAGTAATTAATAAAACATGTTTATATCTGTGCATATTAATAAAGGGGTGAATGCAACGCAATTTTTTAATTAATTTATTAATAATGACGCCAAAAAATGAATACCAATCATTTGAAGAAATTGTATAAACTGAATATTCATTCTAGACTTGTAGAAAAGTCAATAGATGTCCCATATAAATAAAAATCAGATGGATATATCCGAGACACTATCTAGATTGGAATTATATTCTGGTAAAACTTTGTAATCATCATAAAGATAGCAGCCATATGGGAATTATTGGAGGAAAGGGTTGACAATAATAATAATCATGAAGTTGAGGTATGATATTGATGAAGTGAAAGTGAACTGGTCTCATTATCTTAGTTTGTAGAGCGATTTTCCCGGTAAGACAAAGATTCTTGTTTCGATTTTCAGATGCCACTGATACCTTTTTATTTTCTGTGGTTTTTTTTCGGCTTCCTATTTCATTTAATATTATCTTCTTCAATAATAAAATGAATTTTTTAAAACATTTTTCCACGATTACGAGATGTGTACCTATTAATTGTTTGATCGATCTTTAATAACAGGAGTCTGACGATCCCTGATGTACAAAAAATAAATATTTAAGTTCAAAATGCATTCAATGCACACACAAATTAAAAGTGAAAATTTATTTTTCTGACAACCAAGCCAGAATTTTTTTTTTAAATTGTGGAACATTTTACAAAAATATAAGTGATAGGTAGGTTTTTTTCAATCAATGAAAAGAATAAGATGCTTTATTTGTGTAAATAACGCACAAGAATTTTAACAATCCGAAGCCAGTGAGACTATCCATGCCTCAAATTGGGGTATTTTGTGAGGCCGAAGGAAGTGGGAAAAAGAAGTAGAATTTGTGAAAAATTACATCAAGGGCAAAATACTTAGGTATTTAGATCTGTTCACTAAATATAGGTAAAGATATTATAAGCAACTTTATCATTATAAAATGCTGTCTATCCCTAGGAGGACTTAAAAAAATTATCCTTAGAATAAACGGGCAGAGCATAATACGGACATGTGCCTAGTATGGTAGTTGAAAAAATGATTTTTTTTTTAAACCCGGACCAACTTATAAAATGAATTAATAAATATTTATTAAAAATAGCAATATGTATGTTTTACAACCGATCAACTAATCTATTCTAATCATAATAAATGCACTTTCTAGCGTTGCGGAATCTTCATGTTAAATTTTAAACAAACTAAAAGCGATAGAGTCTTGAAGGGGGGCGCTCAAAATAAAACGTTATAGTGGGCGGTCAGCCAAAAAGTTGGAGAAACATCGACATAGATGTTACTCGTGCGAGTCACGCTAGCATGAGATTCACAATACTTGCATGACATGAGCATATGCGCAATTCGAGCAATTATTTGAGCACGCATTATACAAGTAATATATAACAAATCACAAGAGATGTAATCCAGATGGTGGCAGGCGATTGTCCGCTCGGCTGAGCGTGTCAATTTCTCACGCTGAATATATTTTACTCTAGTTTTTTTTTTTAATTACTGTGTTTACGTGGTTTATTTGTTTGTTTAAGTACTCATCAACGTACTCATACCTACGCAATAATTGTTCAGTGATACATATTCAGATGGTGTGTCGAATGTTTCAATCAACATCAATGTTAATATGTACTTCTCTAAGACAATTAAAATCCATAATAAGGTGTCTCACAAAGATTCTGCTAAAACTCTGGTAAATGCTCTAGTGTTCTCTAGATTAGACTACTGCAGTAGTTCGTATGCTGGTCTGCCTAATGTACATTTGAACAGACTGAAAAGGGTGTTCAACACAGCAGCTCGTCTAGTATGCGGTGCCACCAAATACTGTCACTTTAGATTTAAAGTTCAAGTCCTTCAAAAAACTTATATTATAGTAAAACTAACATATATAAATATAGTTTAACGTATTTATCTGTATTATATATGTTTGACGGTATGTTGTGTATTGTGTATACTTACCAATACTTACCAAGTGTTTTCATTAAAGATTGCCGCGGAGATATAAATAAAAGAAGGGTCACCATTTGATTAATTTATTTCTCAACGCGTACAAAATTCAGAAGGTAAATTTATAAGCTAGAAGTGATGCAAATGCAAATCAACAAGTTACTAGTATGTTCTACTACACGACCGATTCAGCAAGAGGCAGAAAAGCGAAATGAATTCACGGCTCTGTGCATAACAGAACGTCAGTCGATTGTCTTTTGTTTCTAGTAGGGATACCATATGTAAAAATAAATTTTATGGCTTATAAGTTGCTTGCATATTACAATAGTAAGTTTCTTGAATGACTTAAGCTATAAACTTACAATAAAAATTTATTTCATTTCAAATTCCATAGGTACACCCGCCAACAAACAATTCATCTCAATGTTTAAAAGCATTAAGTGCTAAAAGGGTTTTTTTTCTAATCTATTTTAATTAGATCCACCTGTGAGCATTGTATTACGTATCGTTTAACCTTAAAAAAGTAGTATGGTTAAAAAAAATTATTTTGGTTCACCCAATAAGTGAAACCCAGTGAAAAATATTATGGCATTAATACAATTTATTCATATAAATCAGAAACGCCGATTCTGAATATATAAATTGTATTAATTATACTTAGAATTTATAAATCGTTATCTAAAAGTGTATAAACAATCATCTCATCAAAGCGCGTTGTTATGTTGGTACCATTGCATTTGGAACATCTGACGTCACGTGCGCATTAGTGGATTAGTATGAACATTTTTAATTTTCAGTGTTGTTTTGTATGTAATACATATGTTTTTTATAGTTTTGGCGAAATTTAAACTAAATTTGGATGACATTAAGCTCTATAATTGTTGTTCAATATAAAAAACTACTATTAATGAAAGAAATTAGAACATTCATGGGCAAACCAATTATCAATACGGATATTACGAAAATGTTAATGCTCAATAATACTATTATTATTTGAGTTAAAGCTTTCAAAAACGTAAATAATTTTATACCCTATGATTAGTTATGGTTTACTATAAATAGTATTAAAAATTATGTAGAGTAAAGCTTATCCTTGTTTTGACATTTGACATTCCAACCTCTAAACCGACCGGCCAAAGATTTGGAACTTCGAAAATTATTTTAACTATCAAAACTAACTTCAGAAAAAAAAACTGAATACACTGGTATTTAAGTTTAAACGTGATTTATAAATATTGATGAAAAATATTGATAAGAAAAAAATAATTAAAAACGGACTTGAGTTCCTTATTGGTGGGAGATACTCTCAAATACCATTCTTTAAGTTAGAATTATAGGGTGTTACTAACATCTGTCATGATTAATGCAAGATTGTCCAAAACGTTGCATTGACTCATGAAAAAAGAGGAAACACAACATGTCCCAACACCCAAAAGATCAAACAAATTATTATTATGTCACTCTTTAATATGGCGTTATTATTATTTAATCTTCGCATCAAGATATAAAATCCATACAAAAAAAAAAACAATGACGAAAACCACAAAGATACATAACGTATCATTACTATGTTTAACCAATCATCCTGTCTTCTAATTATCAGTAAAAAGGTCAAAGTTCGAGAAAAAAATATTTCTTGCATCTTGTGTCTAAAAATAATTTGTCTGTGACATCATTTGAGACATGCTCGGTTTGTATGTATCTCGTGTCAGCAATTGCAGAATCACGAATATCACATGCTGCAAATTGGCCATAATTATCCGTAGGTAAGTTTGTTGTTCCTTCAGTTTCCATTCCCAAGGAATACTTTTGATTTTAATGTGTGTATGTACCTAACACAGTGATTCCCAAAGTAGCCAATGTGTATCTATTCAAGTATTTACCTCAGCCTACGACATTCGACATTTCTAATGACACAATACTATCTCTATAGATTAGACAACGTTCTGGTAACTTCTTGACATCATCGCCAGTCTCTTTGACAGCATTACAGAAAGGAAATTTCTGTACATACAGCAATTTATTCAAGGCGGCCATTAGATATCCAGACAAGATTCTTACGAACTATTATGTAGAGTTTCCCGGTTAGAGGGTATTCTTGAGGTTTATTTTGTTTGTTATTTTAATGATAACATGGCGCCCTATTTAAATTGAGATGATGCTTTGTGTATGTAGATTTCCAATTACCCCTGATAATATTGTATCAGTCAAATCCGAGTGATAATTGTTGGTCAGAGGATACTCTGGACCATAATTTCTTTGAGTGTCGTCCTATCAACAATCAATTTCCAAACTTTATGCACGAATTGATAAAACTTAAAATTGAACTCCCTACCAGCATTCCCTGCCTTCTAAGTCTCAACGCTCCTCAAATTTACAATTTATTAGCAAAATATATTTATAAAAATGGCATTAACATTTAAGTCAATGAGGATTAAAAACACATAAATTTATAAATTTCATCTGTAACTTATTTCATTTATTTATATTTACCCAGTTTAAAAGAATAATCTGTAGTATTAAAATGTAACTGATTAGATATAGCCAAGATTGCCCTTAATGGGGGAAAGCCATAATGTAACAAAATAACGACATCAACAAAATCTGGTAACTTGGAGATTTACTAACACCCCAAGTTATTGGAGTAATTAATTTATTAATTCAAATACACTTTCCACTCATTACTTTTGTTAGCTATTTATATATTCTTAAAAAAACTTTTACACTTATAGAATTCTTTTCAATTGCCTTTAAAAAACATATCTTTGTGAGGAGACGGTGAGTTATAAATGTTTGAGCAACACTGACCATCTAAAATATGTTTATTTTGGCGACTACAAATTTCACTTTTCTCGTAGCTGGTTCAATTCGCAGCTAGATAACTGATGTTAATTTGTAAAAGCTACTGAAAGTTTCATTGAAGAAGCTGTGTGAGTTAGATTTAAGATTGTATGTATGGAATACGTATTTAACTTAACCTGAAGTTGCAGGTGTAGCAAGTGCATATTATAATTACTTCATTCACTATCCACATTATTTTCTCAACGCTCGCGACCAGCCTCGCTGCTGCGAGCGGACCAATCCATCCACTGGGCTCCAATGGCACGGCACTCTCCAGGTCTAAAATGCCAAATAATGCAAGATCATGTGTTTTGGAGTTGAAAATTTGATGATTTAATTAAATACTGCAAGTAGAATACACTTTGACCTTTCGTTTAACCGGGCATTTTTTTGAGTCTTTTTATAAGCCTAGAAAAAAAATAAAGTATCAGACCTAAAAAAAATGTTAAGAGTGCTAAATCTCCTACTTACAAACCTTCTTTCGAATATTGTCATATTGTTCATTGAGGCAAATTAAGTTTTTCAGAATATGACCGAAAATTTTTGTGATGTTTTTTTTTGCGTAAATCGAAACATGCGGCCGATGTTGAGCGAAAATTTCAACCATTTCGCAACCTGCAATTTTAGGAAGTGGATTCCCTTAAAATGTTATATTTCCGTAGCTATATAAAATGTAAATGGTCTAGTGATATATTGAGTCATGATTTAAAATTTGGTGAATAATAATGAAAAATAAATTCAGTAATCTTTTACAATCGTATAGCATTCTTAATACGCATTTTGTTTAAAAAAACATTTTGGTTGAACTTAATTACAATAAGAAACAGCTATTTATTACAGTTGGGGGAGATACCAAATAATGTTTTTATTTTTTCTTTAAAACCCTAACCATGGTTTTTGGGTTCAACTGAGGATATTAGTTTGGGTTATATAAAAATAGGAAATATGGTTATATAGGGTTGGCAGTACCTATTGGAAAATGTCACATCAAATAAATATGAACATGGCGTCATGTGGTTCTTGTGATTTTTACGTATTTATGATTTTTTCGTAAAATATAAATTAAAATTTTTTTTTTTTTTAAATTTAATGTAAATCAATTTTAATAATGTTGTTATTAAGTTGTGTAAGTATTTTTTTGTTTTTAATATCGAAACAGCTGTCAGAATAATAAAAACTAAAAATGCTTCCAGAACTTAATGATAACATTAGTCAAAAACACATACAAAGGAATCACAAACACAACATTTGGACAAAAAAAATTCTTATACTATGGTACTAAACTCTACAAGAAAATCTCACTATCCTTTATAAATCACAACAACCATAATAAATTTAAAAATCAAATAAAACACTGGATACTTTACATAGGAAGATCTGAAATAGAACATATATTAACACCAAATACAGACCAACACCGAAACCACTCACTGCACTTAAAACACCTGAACCTAACAATTATTTTTGTTTTTTTCATCAATTTAATATAATGTATTTTAATATTTTGGAAATGAAATCCTCAGCACAGGAAATCCCAGCTAGGATATCATCATTTATTATTTTGTTATAATAAAAAAAAAAGATAATAAAACGTTATTATTGTTTTTTTTTTTTATATGAATACCACACAAGAGTCCCAAACTGCTCCCAACCGTCTGGAGCCAGTGAGACTATGGCATTCCCAATTGGGGAATGTTGTGAGGCTAGAGGTATTGGGGAGGGGAAGGAGAAGGGGGAGAGGAAGGTGGTGAAAAGGGGAAATACCTGGCTATTCAGTTCTGGTCACCAAACACGGCTAAAAGCCATTTCAAGCAACGTTTCAATTCTGAATGGTGGTCTTTCACCAGGGCGATACTGAGAGTATCTTCCACTCTGGAACGTGCGCAAATATAACATATATTATTTTTAAATTAATTAATTGTGAAACAACACAAATTAATTAAATAAAAATTGCTTGCGCACGCCGGGATTTGAACCCGCGACCTTCGGATTCGTAGTCGAGAGCCTTACCCCTCGACCATGGAGGCCGTCGTTGTTATTATTATTAAATTTGATTTACATATTTTTTAAATTATAATTAAACGGAGTTCTACGAATTAAACGCAAAAATAATTAATAAATTAATTTAACTGCTTTATTTGGTATATCCCCCAACTGAATTGCTTCTTATTGTAATTAAGTTCAATAAAAGTGTTTTTTTAAATGCGTACTAAGAATGCTATACGATTGTAAAACTTTACCATAAATTCAAGTACCAATTTGAAAGCACAAAATTATGAATTTTCATTTGATAATGATAATGCATTCTTATCAACTCCGTTGGGTTCATCGATAAAACCGCTAGATTTGGTTATTTGTAGAACCTCTTTGTGTACGTATAGTACCCATCTAAATGAAGATATTCTTATGCTTACATAATAATTACTGACAAAAGTTTTCATCAAATTTCTAATTAGTAAATAAATAAAACATATTTATCAATAATTTCATCGTGCAAACAAAATTCAAGATGGCCGCTCTCTAAATGTCAAATTCATGACGTTCGCTTTCGAATTCTTTTTTTGAATTTGAAATATCATCAAGTAAGTAGGAACCTGCTGTACCTACCTAATAATTTTGTCTGCGTTATTGATAGTTTCTTAACTGGATGAAAAAGGAGTATCATAGAAATATTTGGTAGGAAGACAAGACACGCTGTAATGAACATGATAAAAAAATGGACATTTGCATAGTCTGGAGATTTACTTCTGATAGATAGAGAAATTAATGTATGTACAGAGAATATATTTTAGAATCAAGTGGCTTGATAAAGAGTCGAAGATTCCCAAGGAAGAGAATGTGAATCAAATACTTGAATCAGAATAACAAAATAGCGTGCAGGAGTCGATTTATGGATGTGGACGAATTAAGGCTTCTTCAAAGCTCCATAGCTCATGATAGAAAAATTTCGTATCGTCCAAGCTCACTTATAAAGGTAAGATTATTTTAAATTAAACCTGAAGATATGCTATCGCTCAGGTAATATATTTAGATGCAGTGTAAGAATGCGAATGAATTTCGGAGTGTGTAAACACAGAATTGTATTGCATTCTCTGCCTATGCCTACCCATTCAGAGAAATAGTGTGATAGTAAGTAAGTTAACTTTTTTCTTGTTGTGAATACCGCACAAGAGTCCCAACTGCTCCCAATCGTCCGGAGCTAGTGGGACTATGGCATTCCCAATTGGGGTGTTTTGTGAGGCTGAAGGTAGTGGTGAGGAGGAGGAGATGCGAAGAGGAAGGTGGGGAAGTACTTGGCTACTCAGATCTGTTCACCAAACACGGCTAAAGTTATTTCAAGCAACGTTTCAATCCTGAATGGTGGTCTCTCACCAGGGCGATACTGAGAGTATCTTCCACTCTGGAACGTGCCCAAATATGCTACATATTATTGTAAATGAATTAATTGTGAAATAACAGAATTTAATCAAATAAACTTTACTTGCGCCCGCCATGATTTGAACCCCCCGACCTTCGGATTCGCAGTGGAGAGTCTTATGCCTCTGTATGCTCTCTGAATGAATGAGTTTTGGGCTTCAATCTAATTTTTTTTTATTTCAATTAATTTGTTTGTTTAAAATCGGCCTGTAAACTTATTTATGCGAATTATATTAAATTATATATTGAACAAAAGTACAGTTAATAAAAAAGTTGGAATTCATATCACGTAGTTAAATGTTTACTATAATATGTATTCATTGTTGTATTTGATCGGAAATCAATGGAACGAATCATTACAGACGTATTACTGTTACAGTAACGGATATTAAATAATACTCGCTTATCCATATCATTATTTGAGTTTGACTCATCGGTTAAATAAATATAGAGGACAGCTTCAATGGTGTAATGATAGCTTCAAATGTTTTTTATTCTGAGGTCGGGCTTCAAGTTTAAAAATACTCGAATTGAAGGTGAATAAAAAATTAGTCTGTTAAGAGGAATAGCTGCGCTGCCTGTTTCATACATAACTTAATTTTGAGGCCCAAAGTACCAATCCAAACTGAATAATATCTTGTTTTTATTAAAGGATTAATAAATATCTAGTATGGATGAGAAGTATTTTATTTATTTTTGTTTTTCTTCTAATCCGTAGTAGATATTTACTATACTTTTTGATGAAAAAAAAATAATATTAGGTTTAGGTGAGTATTTTGGCCTCAAATCCAAAATTAAATTTTGTATGAAACCGGCCGCGCAGCCGTTCCTCTTAATATCAAACTGGTCACTAGATCAACGACAACCCCAATATTTAAGAATTTTGTGTAAATTTGTATGACATGTGTAATTTTAAAATTAATTATATATAAATTGGAAGAGGTTCGGAACTAAATCCTAAGATATTGCTCACTAACAATATAATTAACTTAGTAGTGAAATCAATAGATGTCGCCTCTGACCTTAAATTCCCTATTTTATCAAGGGAAGCCTATTATTGCGAGACACGTAGATACGTCGATCCCGATGTACATACTAACAAATATCCTAGATTATAATACGCGCAGCTTATGATGCTTGATGGCAAAATGCCACACTAGCGCCTTTAGCGACCCGGGATTTGGTTATTTACATGAATTTTAATTGATTTTCTGTGAAATATATATTTAATAAATTATAGAAATCAAAAAATTCTATCGAAAAACATAATATTTCGGTCTGGATAAAAACAAAAGGTACAATTTTTTAAAAACTTTGTAACGTCTAATCGAACAAAGCATTTATGTCAATTATCCTTTTTATCGATTTTTTTTTTGTTACGTATTTTTTAACATTTAAACTACCCACTGCGGAAGCCCTGGCGAAAATAATTTCCCAAGGGACCTGTGTCATCTTCCAAGAAGAGTAAGTTGTAGGATGGACAAATGTATGATGGGTGAGTAGGAATCTAGGGTCAGAGTGTCCAGGAGCGACAGACGTATTAATCCATCACTCCCACTGCGGTGCAAGGCGATAGGTCGAGAGAGTCCGGGTGGAGAGGTCACGGGTCTCCCTCAACCGGCCTATACCGATCCGGCCCACACAGCTTATGGGCAAACGCACCCGCTGCCAAGTCGTGAATAAACCTCATCCTATGAACTCGAGCACCCCTGCTAAGTCACCTCCAGTAGCGAACCACGATTTAAGATAGAAGTATTGGTTTCTTCTTCAATAAATTTAAAATTACTTTGTATTGTCATTTTCAACAGAATGAATCAGAAATGCTTTATATAAACCCCTATTTAAAAAGTAAATACCAACATGTTTCGGAAGTGAAACTTCCCTCATCAGGTTTCACAATATACTATATATCCTGATGAGAGTGATGAGGGAAGCTTCGCTTCCAAAACATGTTGATATTTATATATCAAATAGTGGTTTATACAATACATTTGGTATTCATTTTATGAAGTATTGATTTTTTTTTTAAATTTAATGTAAATCAATATAAATAATGTTATTATTAAGTTCTGCAATTAGTTTTAGTTTTTATTATTGTGACAGCTGTTTTGGCATTCAAAGCCATTTTCAAACTGCCGAAACAGCTGTCACAATAATAAAAACAAAAAATACTTGCAGAACTTAATAATAACATTATTAAATTTGATTTACATTAAATTAAAAAAAAATAAATGGAATTCTACGAATTAAACACAAAAACAATTCATATATACTGGTTATTCAATTCATGGTTCCCGGTGCAGCGGTATTCATTCCAGCCTCCCAAATTGAAATCTTCTCCAGGATTATCGTTGCGTAGTCTTCACCACTCGTCATTAATCACCACGCAGCATAATTATCCAGTATAACAGTTCCATTATCCTAGATTCGTTCAGTCCAAATATTACAAATTTAACGGCATTTCGCTATTGAGCGTGGGAGGACAACGGAATTTAAATGTTCAATAATGGGTAGACAGATTTGCAAAAAACGTAACGTTACTTCTCAGTGTTGATTTTAGAATAGTGGGCGATTGAAGAGTGGCTAATCGTCGGGCATTTGATGTGGAGGTCACAGGATCGATATCAACGATTCCTTAAGTCGTAAATGGCGTTGCGGTTTAAGGGGAACGGCTGCGTGGCCTGTTTCATACAAGACAGACATTAACTTTCTACATATCTATATCCCGTTCTAACTATACTTTGAATTCACCAATTCAACGCTTACACAGTCTTGGTAACAAATACTTAAATGATATGGATGTATTTGACAATAATCTAAACTTGTTTCTGCCTGGTTTATAAATTATTGTTAACTACAACTTTTTACATTATTTACTTATTTGTTATTAATGTCAGTATTGACTTGGTGGATATTGCACTAGTTATTTTTTTTCTGTTACTGTTTATTTTTAGTTTTTGGTGCAGTTTTTGTTTTTTTTTTTTCTTTCTTTTCTTAGTTTTGGTGGAGTTTTTTTCTCTTACAAATGTAACTTAACTGCTTTTCACGTGTAACTTAACTTGAGTGCAAGTTTTCTGTTTTTTTTATTTTTATTTTTTTTATGTGATTTTAAAATTATGTATCTGTATAAAAAAAGCCCTATGAGCGTTGAAAAAATAAATTAATACTGTAATGTGTTTTGCACCTGTGTGACTATTATAATTAACTAAACATGTAAGAGCCCATATAGGGCGTATGTAATATAATAAATAAAATAAATAAATAAAAAACTTAATTTTGAATTTGCGGGCAAAATACTCACCTAAACCTAATAATTAAATAATTACCTACCTACTTTCGCCACTCATTTTTAATTTTTGTTTGTGTATTTAAATTGCTCTATTTATATTATTTGTCAATATTTTTAGTGTTTTTATCCTGAAGAGGAGAGCTTTGCTCTTGAAATGTGTAGATATTACATATTAAATACAGTGGCTTTAAACAAAGTAATTATTATCGATTTAATAAGACATTGGCCTTGTTATTAATCTTAAAGACTTTTTGACACACGTGTACACTTTTTGGATAAAATATAGTCAATATTTGAATATGACATTTTGCACACTTTGTCCCTGGCTTTGACACGTTATAGTAGGGCGGTCGGTGGAACGCACGCGGCTTTGATCCGTAGCTGGAACTTCGCGCTTATTTTTGAAAGAATAGATTGATCTCTTGCAATTATTCTTAAAAATAATTAAATAATTTATTATGAAAGGTAAGATAGGCGGTGCTTATGTGCCTGTATGGAATCCAGGTCTCTGTTCTTGAACGATCGTAGATGGTTTTATCATGGACACGTTATACTTTTACGAAAAGATTACAATAAAAATACTGGCTACAACCCACAATGCAAAAAAAAATAATATCTCTTTTCATTTTTTATTACGCATCTTAAAAATAATAATAATACTTATTTATTCGAAACACACATTATTCTGAATCAACATTTAAGAAAGCTTTGACTGTCCAACTAGGAACAAATCCCATTTTAGGACAGTCAAATTGACAAGTTTAGTTCATATTAAGTGCCATTATACAAAAATAGAAGGGAAAAAAGCTAGTATTGACATAGTATGGTAATATAATCTAGTAAAAAGTATAATAATTAAGTATAAAGAGATGTGAAGAGCAGCATAGAAAAAACAATTGTGTATACCAGATAATTTGAGTATAGTGTAATAGTTAAGTACTTATAAAGAAATGAGAAAAACAAATATTATAGAGTAAGCAATTATGTATATGTGTTTGATGCGTTTAAAATTGAGTACCATTTTTTTTTTATATTATTGAGTAATATTGATAATATCGCGTTACGTATCACTCAGCTTTATGAGCCGACGACGAAACTCAGGGATGCAGCAAATAATTATTAACATATTAAATATATTTTATTCGGTAAGTACAAAATGTAACTTTGTTTATAACCGATATACTATTAAACTACAGATCGAAGTTTAATAATTTATCTGCGCCATATAATATAATATATTATTTTATTCATTATCCACACATCCACTAACATATAATTTATATCGGTTATTAGCTCCAGGCGATAGCTCCCAATTACAGTTCAGAAGTGATTGCTCTATAGAAGCGTCAAAACAGATGGACCTGTAAAAAAGCTGTACAAAAAATGTAACTTGTACTTGGAAGACCTAGTGGTAAATTGGTAGCCAGCATGGAGCTTAAATACTATGTTATTTCTAAACTCTACGTTGGGGCGAGCTAAAAGTAAGTAAAACAGTAAATAAGTAAAAAGGTTCGGTTTGCTGACAAAAACCGAATATTTTGTTAAAGTATTTAGTTTGACACTTTTTATTAAAAAAAAAAATTGCTAACCGCAGTCAAAATCACGCGAAGCAAACGTGGACAGCAGTGAACTTAGCTTGTGCCAAAATATATGTGACGTGATCTTTGCCTTCAGTCGTCGAAATGGTACTTAGGGCAAGACTCTTAATTATGACGTCAGTGATTGTGTAGTATACCAAAAATGAAGCCTTTTGTTGATCTGTGACCTTACCTATAAAAAGACAAGATATAAAAATAAAATAAATTTAAAACCAAATTATATAAAACAAGAAGTATAAGAAAAAGTAGATTTGTTGATAGCAATCTTATATTTAAGCCCGCTCACTAAGGTAACGGAGGGTATAAGATGGACAAATGGGGTGCCATAAGAGAACTAAAAAGTTATTGCGCCATCCGATATGATTTATAGGTTTTTTAACAAAAAATTAAATTAAATTCCACTTCTTTCTCGACGAAATCACTTTTCACACTGTTTCCAGTACCAAATGTTGAAGATATATTGAAGCAAGTTTTTATTTTAAAAATGTGCAAAGAGATTTTTTTTTAAATAATATATTAGGAATATTCCAAACTTATGAGAAATGGAAATCAATTCATAACACCGAATGCTTAAAACAGCTCAAATTTTAAACCGTCATATTTATCAAGCCATAAAAATTCACTATATTAATGACCAATCAGAACAAATAAAAAAAATAAAAACGCTTGATGCATTTAATAAATCTTCCGGGATAGATGTATTACATAGAAATGGGATAGGTCTACGCCTTAATAATCTTGAAGCCCTTGAAATAAAAAAGTCATTAAAAATCAATAAAACCAATCTACTTAATAAACAACTAGATTTGTCTAACACCCCCATTTTTTAAATATTTCCATTACCTCCGCCCACCTTCACCCCTCCCACTGAAGCTCTTTCTTCCTTGCCCCCCACCTAAGTTGATGTTCTGTCTCTCTCTTCTAATTTTCTATTAAATACCATGTATTATGTTTAATATATTTTTATTCACCCCTGAGGAAGGTTCAGGTTGAAACGAAACCGGTTGGATGAAAAAATAATAAAGTGGAATTAAAACAAAGTTATTTTATTTTTTATAATTATGTATTCCCACAAAGTGTTTGCTACATGTAAAGATACATTTAAGAATTACAAACTAGGACATTAAAAATTGCACTTTAAGTATTTCGTCACTTCCTTCTTAAATTTCAAAACATTTTCCTCTTCTTTTCTTTTATATTGGCCGCTATTTCTCGAAAGATCTTCGTGGTTCTATGTAGTAAAGAGTTTTACGATTTTGTGTTATTTCTAAAGGGAAGTCTTATTTTATTTGTTCTTCGGGTAAAGTGGTTATGTCTGTCTTGATGTTTATTAATATTTCTCTAGAATTCAGAACTTTATCGGTTATATTCAATCGGAAGATTGATAGTTCAACTCAGAGCACATCAATATATATTTGTACCAGACCGCATATTAGATTACACTACCTACCATTTTATTGTGACAATTCAACTTCAGTGTCGCAATATTATTCCCCTATGCGATGGATTCAACATCTGGAGAACAAATACTTCGAGGTTGTTGACATATTTGGCACATCAATGTTACATTATAAGCACGCATTAGTACGGTTTTTTTCGTCGAGTAGAGCTAGGTTATTTGAAACTATTTAACTCTGGACAAAAGCGTCTAATTATATTATTTTTTTACGTTATCTATTATAATGCATACGTACCTTTTCAATATTATTGTAAATGTCCATGTAAAAGCCGGTAATGGGCGTAAATAAATAAATAAATTTCAGTGCTAAAAAATTCAAATACGCAAAAAACAGATTCTTTCCAAGAAAAGGTTTTTTAATTCTTATTGTTTCTGTTGTAATGTACTCAAGAACCCAAGCAGGTAATACCTACATTCAACTTTTTATTAATTAATGAGCTAGTTTTTCTGGTATTATTGACTACACACTACACAAGCATATACAATGCACAGTATAATATTATCGGAACATTTACTAAAACATTGTCGAAAACATAGCTTAAAGGCAAATACATGAAAAAATCAAAACTTTCGTATCTACATAAATATGTAAGTTTTTTTATGAATCTTTTTCATTTCATTTTTGAAAAAATACAAGGCCTGAACAATTTAAACGTGCGTCTGTTTAAATTGCTTTCATTTACGTTTTTTTGGAAATTATTTGAAAGGTAATTTTTATTGCGAAAAATACATCATTGGAACTACCTTTTTATGTGGTATCGTAAAATAGTCGCAACTGCCCGAACTAGTGGACTTTAAGCTTTTGGGAATGTTGTGAAGCTGATTAAAGGGAGCTCCCAAATACTTGATAAACCTACTTGATTCTGTGCAAAGGAGGGGGGTTCGTCTGATTGACAATCTGTTTTTAATAGACCGACTGCCATCTCTAATGCACAGACGCAATGTAGGTATGCTGAGTCTGTTCTACAGATATTTCAATGGAGCCTACATGAAGGAGCTAGCAGCGTTCATTCCCTTCGCGCCGTTGTACGTGCGTGAGACTCAGCGGATGCGAGCAGAACATCTGTTCAAGCTTCATGAGAACGGGTCGTTTCGCAGAAACGTTTTTGTGTAAATCGGCTCGTTTGTGAAACGAGCTACCGGCATCTGTTTTTCCTCCAACTTGTTAATCCGGCCCCTTCAAAGCCCGCATTAATAAATCTCTTCCTACAACCCTCTCATAACGTTGCCCCACCGGGTAGCGACATAGTTACTCTGTACGTGCTCTGTACATACAGGGGCGCTCTCGGGAGGGATCACAATTTTTTTTTAAAGATAGATTTAACGGCCTCCATGGTCGAGGGGTAAGGCTCTTGACTACGAATCCGAAGGTCGCGGGTTCAAATCCCGGGGTGCGCAAGTATATTTTATTTAATTCATTTGTGCTGTTTTGCAATTAATTAATTTAAAAATAATATATGGTATATTTACGCACGTTCCTGAGTGGAAGATACTTTCAGTATCGCCCTGGTGAAATACCACGATTCAGAATTGAAACGTTGTTTGAAATGGCTTTTAACCGTGTTTGGTAACCAGATCTGAATAGCCAGGTATTTCCCCACCTTCCTCTTCTCTTTCCGCTCCCCAATACCTTCAGCCTCACAACATTCCCCAATCGGGCAGTTGGGACTCTTGTGCGGTATTCATATAAAAAAATAAAAATAAAATAGATGATTTTCCTTTGAGCCAAAGTAGTACGTAGTTTAAGGACTGTGTAGTGTCGATTGGTTATTGGATTTGTCGTTCCGGTAGTGTAATTATGTTGTAAGAGAATTGTTTTGTCATTTTAGGTAGAGTTGACGTATTTTTAAGACATCATACTCGGTAAAGAGTGGAATGGAGGAATATCTTGTCGGTCACTTATTGATAAGACATATTACCATTTTTTGGGCTTTGTGTGTGGGATCAATATTACTTTGAGTACGGCCATTTCAAACAATGATTGCTTAGCAACTGTCACAAGAAACACTGATAAATTTTTTTAAACAAATTATTAACATTATTGATTCAAACATAGTAATAATACATGTTTAATGTTATGATCATATGATATGATTTTTTTGTGTCAAGTTTTTGCTAACGAATGTTTTTTTTTGTTTTTGGTAAGAGACCGATCATTAAAACAGCATTCCTCTCCGGTAAAAACTGGTAAACAATTTTTGTTTTTATTTCTTATAATTTTATTAAAAAACATTCTTGCAAAAAGTCCACGGAGACCGCCATGCAACAATTTGAAACGTACACTGTTTATTTCATCTTCTAAATATGATGGTTGCATGTTCGTAGACACCTGTTGTTGTTATATTTCTCCATTCTTCAAAGTACCCATTTACCAGTTGTTTGACTTATCAATTAACTTTCCCATCACGAAGTTGGTTATATTTGATCTTCATCGGGTAATTTCCTGATCCAATCGGTGGCGTCACTTCGTCACCGTGGGAGATGAATCTTCCGAGAACAATTTCACTGGGAGTGTAGAGGCAGAGACGCTTTCAGTATAGCCCTGACGTGAAACCATATTTCTAACTATATTTTCTCTTCTTGTCAAAGTTGGATAGTTCTACTAGGAATCGTTTTTTTTTTACATGAATACCGCACAAGAGTCTCAACTGCTCCCAATCGTCTGGAGCCAGTGAGACTATGGCATCCCCAATTGGGGAATGTTGTAAGGCTGAAGGAATTGGGGAAGGAGAAGTGGAAGAGGAAGGTGGGAAAATACCTGGATATTCAGATCTGGTCACCAAACAGGGCTAAAAGCCATTTCAAGCAACGTTTCAATTCTGAATGGTGGTCTTTCACCAGAGCGAAACTGAGAGTATCTTCCACTCTGGAGCTTGCTGTATATTTTTCTTAAATTATTACAAGCAATGGAAGAAGTATAAATGATTACTAAACAGCATTATTGGTTGCGCCATAAAGACACATAACGAAGGTACTTGCTTGATCATGATGAATATTAAACCTAAAAATTAAATCCCGTCCTACCTACCTAAACTGTCCTTGCAAATTACTGCCTGCTGAAATTGCGATAAGCCAGTTCAAAATAATATCTCAGAGAGAGCGGAAGTATTATACTATTTCATTATTGTACTACTCAATGAGTGAAGGAGCTGTAATTGGGTGAATGCCTTTCATTTACCTTTTCCAATTTGGGCTTTCTTATATCATGTTCCACATGCTTAAATTATGTATATTGAGGATAATGCCCACCTAGTTAAGCGAATGCCGAATTTGTTCCATTTAAATAATTATAGTCGATATTATTGGCATAATTTTGGAGCTGGTCCTTTTAGTAATTATTGCAGGGTGTATTACTACGAGTCGTAGTTTCACGAAAACTATTACATTTTTTAATGTATTTATTAAAATGCTGCGTAATCTTTTGCAGATTATTAAAAAAAGTTTGAGAGGTATTATATGAATTTATGCTTCGTAAAGCAAACAATAAAACACAGCCCAACCATTCTCTTTAAGGTTAACCATTATCGAACGAGAAATCCGATTTTTTTTTGTCGCATTACTGAAGATAGAATTTAATCATCTGCAACTTCTTCTGATGCTTTATCTTATCGAAAATTGGCTGTCATCAGAAAAATGTTCTCCCCAGATTGCAGCTCAAAATAATGAGTGACTGGTGCGAGTTCAGTTCCGCTGAGATATTCACTTCTGAACTGAAGAGTGATGAACAAATATGGAGAGAGGTAATGAGCAGTTTTTATTTAACGATAATACAAGAGCTTTAATAACTAAGATTAACACCTTACATATCACAAATATCGCTCCACGGCTGATGAAGTCTGCCTCTGTTAAATTCTGCAAACATGTCAACAATAATAACAACTTTTCAAAATTCCATTATCCTCTGTTGAACTCTGCTGCTGCGTCGGCGATTATCTAAGTGACAGCTGGCAATCACCTACCCAGCAAATTTGATATTGGCTTCTTAAATTCGGTAAATTTGATACAGTGTATCATAAAGGTTGCACTCCTACGCGTATGCTAATTCTACTTTATTTATCTCCTCGGAGTGGTCCAGAAAAATATGAACAAATTTACTTTTGTCACGTTTAATAGAAAGGTCTGAATAGCCAGAACCTTCTTAAAATTCCTCTCCCTCATCTCCTTCCTTACCTACTTTCTGTTCGGTGTGCAATAATCCCACTAGTTCCAAAAAATACAGCTCATTTAGCACTATAGTGTTTCATCTGTTTGCAGCTTACAGTTAAACAATTTTTCTTTAAGAAGAAAACAACTTGATGTTATCCACTTTCACATCACCTCAGGCAGGAAATACCGACTTATTAAATAATAATTATCTTTCTTCCGACATGAATCGAACCCGCAATCTACGGATCGGGAAGTGAACGCGTTTCCACTACCTTATAAATAGATAGAAGAAACTATAATATTGTATACCCAAAGCTACATTCTCGTAAAGAGTATTTTAACGCGTGTCTAGATGAAATCTCGAAATTATGCTCTGAGATGTTATTTTTAAAAATGCTGCTTTTAAATCCATTTGTTATATTTTTTTTTTTTTTCACATGTATACCGCACAAAAGTCTCAACTGCTCCCAACCATCTGGAGCCAGTGAGACTATGACATCCTCAATTGGGGAATGTTGTGAGGCTGAAGGTATTGGGGAGGGGATGTAGAAGGGGAATATAAAGGTGGGGAAATACCTGGCTATTCAGATCTGGTCACCAAACACGGCTGAAAGCTATTTCAACCAACGTTTCAATTCTGAATGGTGGTCTTTCACCAGAGCTATACTGAGAGTATCTTCCACTCTGGAACGTGCACAAATATGTCATGTATTATTTTAAAATTAATTAATTGTGAAACAGCACAGATTAATTAAATAAAATTTACTTCCGCACGTCGGGATTTGTACCCAACTCTATCTAAACCTAAACCTAAAGCTTTGCAGATTCTGATGTAGGTATATTTCTCTTTTGTAAAACGTTGTTGTGTATTTCTATTGTGTCTGCATGTTTCGAGCCTGTATAATTGTTTACGTTATTTTCCTATTGTTTATTTATGTATATATATATTTTTAAATATTTTTGCATTTGCATATTTGCCTTGAAAACAGTGTTAAACTTAATATTATGTAGCAAAAATTAACATTCCCAAAACGAGTTGAATTGACAACTCATGGGAATGCAACATTGTATACACATATCTCTTTAATTACTCTTGCAGCAAGTGTTCGAGTAATAACTACAATAATTATTATAGACTGTCAACAATGTTGTTCTTTCAATGAAGCACACATTTTTCCACACCGGTTTGTTAAAGATTACCTATTTCGCTACCAGGGGCTCAGGTTATAAAGAAGGTGATCCCGTTTGAAATGCTCGTCTCAAGTCGGAGAATTATATCCTGTACAGGTAATACCTACCAGCAGAGATAACTTCTGCTCTTGGTAGGTAATGACTATCTGCCAGTAGCGTGCGGTCTAAATGCATTACATTCGTTACGAGGTTTTTCATAAAATATTTGATAATGTTGCAGCACATACCTTCTGTGTCATGCAATAAAATTCTCATCTTAAAATTTATGGTAACAAATTATTATAAGCAATAATTATTAACCTGAAAAATTATACAAATTGAATAATCTTCCGAGAAAAAATACATGATGCTGACGGGACACGAACCCGCGACCAAAAGGTCGTGCTATGCATAAAAAATCTTGTCTTATAAAAACATTAGTTTATCATATAAAATAATTAAAATTTATGTTTGATTGTAGACACCAGCGCCTTTTCCCACCTTCGGTGGTAAAAATTTGTACTGATTTTTCAAGTTTGTTTAGTTTTATCAAACTAGTACTCGTAGTTAATACCAATTCTTATTTTTAATGACAAGACATTGTCCGTATACTTTGGCTTAAAGACTCTTTGCTTAACTGCGGTTCCAGTTCTCTCGCATGACAGTTGTCATTCAGCAAAAACCTTTAAAAAAATAATTGATTTATATACAATTTTGACAAGTTAAGGTAAGGTATAAGTATGAAAAAATAGATTTAGAAATTGAAGAATTTTTTTTATAGTCCTCCCTCACTAGGAGATCTTGTGCTGAGGCGAACTAGGTTTTGAATAAAGGTGTTTCAGCGACTTCTATATTTCTACTTCAAGGTTTGGGCGGGGTATTTTCAGTAATGTATATTACGTTGTTTTAAGAAAACTAGTCAGTTCTTCTTCTGTTAATGCTTTAAGAGAAGTTTTGCTGGACTTAATGCAATTATTGATTGAATTACTTTGTTTGATACTAAGTGGGAGTTTGTTGTATAATTTTACGAATAAAACAGAGCTTCTTTGTCCAAAAGTAGTGTTACACTTAGGTACATTTAGCTTGTCTAGTTGCTTTGCTCTGGTATTATGATTATGAGGATTCATAGCCAGTTTGTTATTTTTAAGTTGATGAACTTGAACATTTTTAGCAAAGATTTTTTCAATACTTGAAACATCGAAATGTTTAAAAATAACCATTGTTGACGTCCTTATGGAGGACCTTTATGATGCATTTTTAATTCTACATTCGTTTAAAATATCGATATTTGTGTAGTTTTAACAAAATAAAAACTCAGTATTAGAATAAGTTTCGACTTTAAACATTATTAATGTGTTTTTATCGCTTAATGATGATATTAAATAAACCGAATTAAATTAAATTGCGATGTTTGTAAAGTACGTACGCCAAAAGTCCGAACTATCAGATCAAAGAGTTTTAGTTTCTAAAAATCATAATAAATTACACGTGGAAAGTAAGTAATAACAAACTATGCGTGTTAATTATGTGTAATGCAACGATAAGGACAATGCCTTATCCTTAAAAATAACCGAAATCAAGCACCAGATCTTATCTGGTTTTTAGAATTTCTTTTTTTACCTATTGATAAGTATGGGAATAAAATTGGCGTTTGGTCTATTGGTCATTTCCATTTTAAATTCATGTTAGTTTCTGTCGTCTTCTCTATTTTATTTTTAATATCACTTCTGTGTATTTTATACTATTGCTATATCTAAACGAAGAAAATCTATATCGTTTAAAAATTTTATTTTATTCCAAACGTTTAATTTTTTCAAAACATATCTAAATAATAAAGTTCTTAAGTAGATACCTACTAATGTTTTCTATTTTGAAAATATTCTACCCAAACAAACCTTCTTTTGAATATGTAATCTGTGGCTAACCTCAATACAACACGGGGGGGTTAAATGTTTCCCATAATAATTTTAAAATGTTATAGCAACAGTTATACATATTGGATTTTAATCAAACTACTATCTAAACCTTTCTGGCACTAATAATTACAAACTGTGCTATTATTATTATTAAACCGGTGTAGTAATTTTCGAGAAAATCGAAGACACACTGTCAAACATTCATGTTTATATATGTAGATTAATACAATATGTATTTCATATCATGACCATGAATGAATTTAACCCAGCCACTGGCTTCTGTAGACATGATCAGAAGAGGCAGATGATAGATATTCCGTACTTGTCTGTAACACGGATGAGAGTAACTTGTACAAACGTATAAACCGTTAGTTTGGTACACTTTTTTACAAGATTTGCACAAACTTTTTTTTGTCTTATGATACATAGTTATATAGGACGATCAAGGGCTTACAAACCACAATTAATTTACTGATATATACATTAACCTTATACAGTGATAATGTCTCTTTGCTGTGACAGGAAGCTTGGAAATAATTTATTTGAATCATTCAAGATAATATTAATCTCAAATTTCAAGTAAAATATGAAACAGAAAAGACATCGAAAATACAAAGGTAATGGTCCATCTGGGGTACAAACCCACGACTTCGAGGTCTATCCGGGACCGGCGCTCTAACCAATTGTTCTAATGTCACCCCATTGCTCTCCGTCGTTTTTATCGATATCTTCAAATTAACAACTGTTAATATTTCTATTCATTTCCATATATTTTTGGCTGCTGTATTTCTATATTACCAGAATTTATTTGGAATCTACGGTGTCTCGGATATACCTATCCGATTTTTATTAATATGGGACATCTATTGACTTGTTCTACAAGTCTAAGAAGGTCCTGGATAGACAGAGAGATCCTGGGTTCGAGTCCCAGATGCGTCCGTTACCTTTTATATTGTCTGTGTCTTTTCTGTTTTATATTTCACTTAAGATTTATTAATATCATCTACAATGATTAAAAAACAATATTACAATGAGGTTCATAAGCTCCAATAAAGTACTCCAATAAAAAAATCTGAATAATTTAATTAAAAGATTTGGAAAGTCAAGCCTTATCCTTAAATTATGCAATCTCTAAAGGTAGCGAGAACATTTAGGTACAAGTAAAAAAATTCTTAAAGCATCGGTAATACGAGCACGTAAAAATGTTCGCAGCCTGAATTTTATACATCACTAACTGATGTGTACCCGGCCTAGCTCGGGATTATTTTTTTTTTAAATAAAGTTATGAAGTTGTGAATTCTTACTTGTCATTAGGATGCCATAATTGATTTGACACCGAAATTAACTATCTCCAAATAACGAAACATTCATTTGAATATTTTTCATTCCAAACGTTTATTTTTTCAAAATATATCTAAATCATAAAGTTCTTTAAGTAGGTACCTACTCGTGTTTTCCATTTTGAAAATATTCTACCCAAAAAAACCTTCTTCTTTTGAATATGCAATCTGTGGCTAACCAGAGTGTTATATCTATCTGCTAACCTAAATAAAACATGGCGGGTTCAATGTTTTTCATACTATTTTTAAAACGTTATAGCAACAGTTTTACATATTGGATTTAATTCAAACTACACCTTCCCGGCAATAATAAAAAAAAATGTGCTATTTTAAGCGAAACCGGTCTAGTAATTTTCGAGAACATCAAGGACAAACAAACAAACTTACATTGATTTTTACATATATAGACTCCATTAGAGGCAAAAGCCACTATGCGTCATACTACTAGTTTCTGTATAATATCATATTGTAATACCAATAATTGGGTACCATTCTCCACTATCCAGGATGCCGAGACTTTTTAACTCAAGCCAGGCCCTCGAAAATTTTGGTACCAGTCTAAATGATTTTTGTCAAACTTTACGAAAATAAACGTCGAAGAATATCATTTAATATGTCTAGCACCAGGGACTCTACTAAAACCTTGTTCGGGCTTTGACTTGAATGTTCTCTCAAACATATATTTTCTTCATATATTTTGATGTACGCGCTGTTATTTTTCTGTAGCTGTTGTTTTTCTCATTTCCTGTTGTATTTTATGTAATTGAACAATTTTTTTTTTTATATGAATACCGCACAAGAGTCCCAACTGTTCCCAACCGTCTGAAGCCAGTGAGACTATGGCATCCCCAATTGGGGAATGTTGTGAGGCTGAAGGTATTGGGGAGGGGAAGGAGAAGAGGAAGGTGGGAATATACCTGGCTATTCAGATCTGGTCACCAAACACGGCTGAAAGCCATTTCAAGCAACGTTTCAATTCTGAATGGTGGTCTTTCACCAGGGCGATACTGAGAGTATCTTCCACTCTGGAACGTGCGCAAATATACTATATATTATTTTTAAATGAATTAATTGTGAAACAACACAAATTAATTAAATAAAATTACTTGCGCACGCCGGGATTTGAACCCGCGACCTTCGGATTCGTAGTCGAGAGCCTTACCCCTCGACCACGGAGGCCGTCAACAACAATGGTCTGTTATTAAAACAATAAATAAATAATAAAAAAAAACACGTAATATTATTATTTTTAAACAAACTCAGCTCAACTCTGTAAGCAAATTTTCATGGAATCTGAAATATTGCAAAGGAGCAATAGTTTAAAAGTTAATAATAATAATGTTAGTTTTTTTTATTTCAGAAGGTATGCAGGGTAGTGCAATGCAATACGTTCCATAAGTGATAATAATACAAACAAAAAAATAACAATATGTACGTATATGCAAAATGAGTTCATTCACTAAGAGGGAAAAGAAAAATTAACAAATTTGTGGTGGATATTTGATGTTTTCCCGTCTCCAAAGGGCCATCAAGGGAGACTCCATCCATGTAGCCGTGGCAGTAATGATGGTATTCTTGGATTGGTGTACTCTGCACCATAGGCTTCCCATGCGGTGGCGGAGAAGTGCCCTGAAAGAGTGCACTCGTCCTTCCAGGAACATTTCTGTAGCGCTGCAGCATCTTGTTAGACGGAATAGTTGGCGATATGCATTATTGTAGGTGAATTTTATCTTTTGCCGTTGGGATGCAGTACAATGAACCCACAGTTCTGACGTATATAGAGATGTGCAGAATGTGTTGAACAGCATTCTTTTGACATAATTATAATATATCATTTTATTTCAATAGAAATATGAAATAAAATTATATATTTTTCGACTATTTAGTTCTAATAATACCGTATCGATACCTTAATTCAATAGGAAACTAACTCAAAATACCTCATTTTGAGAAAACTGGATTAGAAAATTTTTCATAACGACATCGCTCCGATCTAAAGTTATTTTGCCCACCTATAATATAACAATACTTGCAACATGTAAGTAATTTATCAACCTATCATATCATAGGTGTAAATGGCTACATTCATTAAGTTCCAAAAGGGAAAAATTTGACATGTTTCTCCATTGAACTAAGAATGTGCTGATTTCATTATAATTCCATAAAGAATTATCTGACTACATAATTAGGACGAATGAGACTTATTTTTTATTGAAATATGAGAAGGGAGAGTTTATTTACCATTTTTTCATCATTAACTCAAAACCCAGAATATTTAAGTTATTTCCCTATTGAATTAAGGTATCGGTATGTCTAAGTTAATCCTAGTCATTATAGATTTACTGTTACCATTCCAGATATTTTAAAATCAGCCTACAAGTAATTCAATATTTCCCTAGGTGTTTAAATTGTGTAATTCTGGTTGGGTAAATACGATTAATAGCTTACGACAGTTTCGCACTATAAAGCGTAACCCAAGTCATAGCCCAGTATTAAATTAAGTAGTTTCCTTGTGAGTATTGTGTACTGAGTTGTTATTTGCAATCTGAACCGGTAATCAACTTTTAAGTAAGGGAAGAGACAGCCGTAGATTTAACAGTGAAGCCTAGTTTACTAGTTGCTGCAAGCTGTACTTTGTTAGGTTAAGTTATAAGTTTTAAATTTTAACTGATGGTTGTACATATTTTTTTACGATATAAGAAATTCTAGATGAACGATTTTTTTTTAATGATTAACTTTATGCAGGAGGTCTCGAGCAAAATAATTTCCCTGAAAAATGTACGAGGGGTGAGTAGGAATCTAGAGATCAGTGTGTCTAGGTGTGATGGACATATTGATATTTCCCTCCCACTGTGGTGCAAGGCGATGGGTCGAGAGAGTTTGATATGGAGAGATAAGAAGTCTTCCTCAACCGGCCTCTCCCGATTCCGCCTGCCAGGCAGTTTGTTGACAAACGCATCGGCCGCCAAAACCTAGAAAAATCTCACCCCGTGAACCCGGCACCCCTTCTAAATCATCCGCCGTGGGGAACCACTTCCAATAAATGGTTCCCGTGGCATTGGCACCCATACCTGTCTCCCAAGTTGAGTTGAAAGATGATTCTTGCTTTGATGCTTACTTGTTGTTGTCAATTCCCCCGTATTAAAAATTATTAGTAAATACTTTTACAAATTCAGAAAGTTTTAAACACAAAGCTGTGCTTTTATAAGTAGATGTAAAACGTTTCCTGGTTCCACAGTATGACTCCATATCAAGGTAATTCATTTAATGAAAGATTACAAGTTAATGCAATTTATACTAACTTACAAAAAGCTTTTGAAAAAGTTAACCACTCCATCTTACTAAATAATCATGATCAAATAGGAATATACATGTAGACCTATTTCGCTGGGTGTAATCATATTTATACAACAGAACACAACCAGTCTTTATTAATGGATACAAATCATCCCCTATAGTTGTAACGTCTGGTGTGCCACAGGGATCAAATCTTGGTCCCTTACTTTTTTTAATATTCAAAAATGACGTTGGCTCCAAATTAAAACGTGATTGTGATTTTTTCGCCGATGATCTCAAAATTTGTCCTCGGCCTCAAATGTGTCGACTATATAATATGATTGAGTGTGCTAATGTGGACATTTTTGTCAATAATCTGTACAGTTTTAGAAAAAAATGTACTGTTATTACTTCAAAATAAGGTACGATGATTTTGCTAATTATATTATGTACCACTTGTGTCTCTTGTTTCCATTATATTATGTATCATTTAGTGAGTTTTTGTAATTTTATGTTTTGTGTATCCTTTGTCTGATTATTTGTAATTTGAGTATATTAATTGTGTTTTTATAACTGGATTGTTCTCACGTAAGTGTGAACATCTGTAAAAACCCACTATAAATAAATAAACTACTAGACAAACATTGTAGTTATGATAAAATGAAATTTTATTTCTTGTCAGATAACAAAATAATATTATTTAATTAATTTAGAAAAAAAAACTGATTTTTAGCAATCTTCTAACAATTGCCATTTTGTAGTTACGACACTTTAACTCAAAGACATCTATATCATGCTGCCATAGATTAGATGTTTCTTCATTCTTGTCAGATTTCCTACAAAATATTGATGCTTTATCTGATATATCTAAGTTGCAATTTCCTCTACATAGTCCCACTAACTTCCACAACAAGTTGTATCACAATATAACTGTCTAATAAACTACAACTCCAACCAAATCCAACAGTTGAACATTTAATATCTAACTCCCACCTGTTGGTAGCACGGCATTATGAAAATACTTTAACTTCGCAATCATTATAACAGGTGGTTATTGAGATGAACTGCACATCTCGGTAAGCCAGTTAGATCCGCAGTAACTCGCAGCCTCTGAACCAACGGTTAAAATGGTAAACACAGTAAGAAACACGCAGTTAGTCGCCTGGCTGTGTATTAAATGTACGTATGGACATCTCGCAGGAATTTTTATATCTATATCAGAGCGGTTCATAGAAGATGGACGTACTGGCTCCGTTTAAAATTGTACTTGAGATTCTTGGAAGATTGCGGTTTTTATAAGACATAATTATATATCGAAACGTGGATAACGTATCCTATTAGGAACCTAGATCGGTTACTCTCAAATAATGTTTGTTTTCACTCCGTTCATAGGAAAGATACATTTGCAATATAAATAAATTTACAACTATGTATAAACAACATGTTTCAGTATACTGTGTTTCCTGATAAGGGAAGCTTCGCTTCCGAAACATGTTGATATTTACATATTGAACTGTGGTGTACACAAAATGTTTCCTATTAATTTTATTAATAATAACACCATAAAGTAATTTTACGTTTATTGAAAATATATTTCAATTTCTTCAATATGTTTTTAGTAATTTTGGTGCGTCATAATAAATTCTACGTATAGTGAGGAATTCCGGTGCATAATATTACGGCTTAAAAAATATGTATTTATATAAATCAGCAAATCTCAATTTTGAATATATAAGTTTTATGTGTCGAATTTGTAAATTGTTATCGAAAAGTTAATTAAAAAGAAATCTCATTAAAACACCTTTTTATATTGGTACCATTGCATTCAGAACATCTGACGTCACCCGCGTATCCTGGTTTGGTATTTGAATTAAAAAATATATTTGTCGATGTATTTTTTTTGTTCTGACAAAATTTGAACTTAATTTGACCGACTTTAAGCTTTATATCATTGTTAAGTGAAAAAATATTTACAGGTAAAACAATTATTGTCAATACTGATATTATGATAATGTTAATGTCAAATACATTAAACTTTTTAGTGAAGGGTTTTTTTTAAATGGTACATAATTTTACTACTCATATTTAGTTATTGTTTTCCATGAATAGAATATAACATTACGTACGGTAAAGCTCATCTTTGTTTTGACATTTGACATTCTAATCTCAAAACCGACCGGCCATAGATCTGGAGTGTTTTGGCAGGCTTTGAAAATTATTTTAACTATGAAAACTAACCATTTAAAGTTAAATCGTCATTATTGATTTAAAAAAAAATACTGGTCTTCTTTATTATGTATAAAAAAAAGTCTCATATTATGTAAGATTAGGCGTTTGTTGATCCATGTGAATATACAGCGTTTAAACCGTATTATTCATCACTGGAATTTCTAATTAGAATGTTGTACTTTACCTGTTTTTACCGGCATATCACTTTTTTATTCTTCTGGTGACGTCTCCTGTTTTTATCCTGGAGGTTCCAGTACCGAACTGTACTCGTACACATATCTTTGGGAGTATTCCATATGCAAAACATAACTGAGTGCACAGCAATATTCAAAATAATAATAATGTTATTTCGCTGTGTCGTGTCCTAGCTTTATGTAAGATTGTGCTATGTGGCAATACCCAGAGATGGAGCTATATCCTTGACATTTTGGCGGAATTACAATGAGTCTATGACTAACTGTTTGACCAACAAACTCATTTGAATATTCAGGGGAAATACAAACTTGTTAGATAAACGAATTGATTTCACATCTTAACATATTCAGTTGTGTTGTATGTCATCATCATGAGCTGGTGACCATCTAGCCCTGGATGAAGGCTTCCGCACTCCGATTTTAATCATCTACTAGCTTTTTTACCTGGATTTTTTTAACAGTAACTCCACACAGGAGGGCCTGGGGAAAACAATTTCCCTCAGGGCTAATGCTATCTTGGAGGATGCTGTGTGGAGGGTCTTTGAAGGAGAGCGAGGGGTGAATACTAGTCTTGAAGAGACCCATGTTGTAAGAGGGAGGAATCACAAAACTGTTCAACAAATGAGTTGTAGAAACGGCCTGTTCTTATGTGACAGCATTCCCACCTGACACCTGTACTCTAAAGATTGTTAAGATAGGGGAGTCTAGCAAACTGGTTTCTGCACGGTGTCAAGGGTTTTTTTTTTCAAGTATTTTTGGGTTCCAGACCAGAGGTGGTTGCCAAATTCTAAATTGGGGGGCAGTTGCGATTTGTACAGGGTCACCAGTTGTGTACTATTAAAGTATCTGCGGCTCCTGTACATTACGCCCAGCTTCTGAGAGGCTAATTTGACACCTGCTTCGATGGAGCCCCTATACCTGAGCTGGTCACTTACAAGTTACACCAAGCATATCAATGAAGGGCTTGTTGGAAAGATTGCTTCCAATGAACTAGACTAGATTGTCATTTCGATCCATTTTTAACGTAATCAGATATGAGTGGGTCTTTGAAACATTAATTCTTCTTTTATTGAATTATTTTCATCTCTCCACATATTTTTACGTTTTGTAAATATGGGTTTTTCATGTGTATATCGCACAAAATTCTCAACTGTCTAAAGCCAGTGGGGGACTATGGCATCCCCAATTTAAGTATATTTTGATACTGAAGAAAGTGGGACGCGACGGAGATGATGAAGAAGGAGATTGGGAAGTACCTGTCTATTCAGATCTGACTACTAAATACGGTTACAGCAATTTGAATAAACGCTTCGATTATGACTACTGGTCCTTCACCAGAGCGATACTGAGAGTATCTACCACTCTGGAGGGGGGTAATATTACGTTAATTTAAGTAAACGCAAAGTTAAAAATGACATTGAAAATTTTTCCAACTAAAAATGTGTTTTTAAAAACCCCCAAACAAACTATTAAAACTACATATGACGTGAGATTTAAATCTAAAGATTAATTCTGCATTCATTTCACATCTGAGCGAAGAAAACTCCGGTAGCATTCTGTTCCGCCAACCCAGGCATAATCAGACACATCTTAGTTAATTGTTACACCTGCTATTAACAATCAAATGTGTTAATTATAGCTTTTTTGCAAGTATTCCAAGCGTGAACGAGCGATATGGAATCTACGTCGAATGATAATAGTTTTGTTAACTGTACGCCTTATTGACCATCGCGCATAGCCAGATACGAATTGTTTGTGTTAATGATTTTTGTTATCTTTGAAAATGATATTTCATACACGTTTTAGTTCGTTTTTTTACCGCTAGAGGCTGGAGACGCCTTGGCTAAACTCTATGGAGCAGTGTTTTTCAACGTGGGGCGCACGCGCCACCGGAGGGCAATACAGAAGTCGTTAACCCCTCGTGTCTATTGATAATAAAAAAAATTACATCTTAAATGTGCATGGTAAACTTTTAAATGGCAATAAAAAGCTTGTTTTTTTTCTTTCTAACACAGTTTAAATCATATACATTACTATAGTACAAAATGAGGTAACATGACTTTTATGAGTCTGTTTCCGGCTTGGAGAAATATCTCCCCAAAAGACTACGGCAATTTGTTTTCTGGAATAAATATCACTCAAAAAGACTCGAGGGATTAATCTATATGTATACAAAAGAGTCTCCCACTATATTTTTTTTATTTAAATCTACACTTATTCCAAATTTAATGAAATCATGCACACTTGATCTTGAAAACAAGATAAAGGTCACTGTCTATGCGAGGTTCGAAAAAACACCCCATCTCTAACCCCTTAAAGCAGAATTTTGTTAGTTCTTGATGAAATTTTGCACACTTGTCGTTCAAAATATGAGGAAAATGACTAAATAGGGATAGGAGTAGGGGTAGAGATAAAACATAATAATCTAAAACTTTTACCCCAAACAACGCCGTGTACTTTAGCTAGGCATTAATATTTGTTAAGAAAATAGCATCTGTCGGATTTTTTTTTTTATATTACAACCCAGACCTTTTAAGAAAAAAGATAGCAACATCATGCGTTTTGAGGTTATAATTAATTTGTGTGCTTGTACCATTACCTATTATTCGTAAATATTGAAACGCATGGTGATGCATCTTTTATTAAACTCTTAGAGTCTTTGGGGGGGACATAGAGATTTTTAGAACATTGAAGAGGAGCATGGCACAAATAAATTTGACAAACACTGCTATAGGGTTTTTTTATATTTATTTAGCTATTTGCTGCTTTGAAATGATTTTCGACATCGATTTCATCAAATTGTCATTAGCTGTCCAAGATAACGGTCTTTTTGTTATGCTTTTCAACTGATCACAATTTGTCCAAAAGCTAAAACGGACCGAGAATCTGCGATTGGCGGGCAACGTTCAGATGTCAAAATGGCGATGATCGTCATTAATTGATTATTAATTGTTTTTGTGTTTAATTCGTAGAACTTTTTTTATTTTTTATTATTTAATGTAAATCAAATTTAATAATGTTATTATTAAATTCTGCAACAATTTTCAATTTGTATTATTGTGACAGCTGTTTCGGCATTCATGGCCATTTTCAAACTGCGGTTAATCCACATTGTAATGACTTATTTACATGACTTTATTCACTCCCACCTCTTTCTAATTTGGACGGGTTTTTAAAAATAATGATTTATTATCGGTAAAACCGATTTATTTCGAAAATAATTAAAATTCTCTATTCTGTGAGGTTTTTACATTTATAATGTGTTTCTCCTTATTTAAATGATAATATTTTCTTAATTAATTAATTTAAATGTGTTATATTGTTTTGATAATGTGAACATACTGAGAAGCGGTGAATACATAATTTTCCTTACTTTATTATCGATGATCGTTGATTTGATGGTCATCAAATGTGACGAGATGTTGTTATCCGGGTAAGTATGCAAGTAGAATGATTATGATGGTAACTCTACATCAAAATTCCTATCAAATTCGTCAAAAAACTTTCATTAAAAACATTTCACGTCCATTGAAACGGTGACACAAGAAGAATTAATTCAATATTTGCTCAAAAAACTATGATGTTATGTCGCTAACTTCAAAGCGTTCCATTTTCAAATTCAAATTGCATAGTTTCCGCGCTACTTCGCATAATATTCGAACATAGAAAAATAAGCGCGCGCATTCTTCAGCGCGCCGAATAACCATAGATAAAGAAATTACTTTATATGACCGATTTAACCATAGACATGTAATCAACGTAGACTTGCAACTATCAATGTATTTTTCAATGAAAATATTTTCAGTAGGTAGGTACTGTATTTTTTCGTTTTTATTTTACGCTGACCTCAAATTTACCGGCACGATATTTTGTGAAAGTGTTTATCGATTGATAAAAAAGGTAAGTACGACAGAGAAAGGTATCTACTTGATATTGAACAATAAACATCTTTTTTTATTATTTTCAACGCTTCAACTGGGTCGTAACGACGTACGAGTATAAATACTTTTGGGCACGATGCGAAGTCAATTGTGTCAAAATTTAACTGACATCTGTCAAACAGCTGTCAAACAAGAATGACGTTTATTGTATTATGACAAAAGATTTATAATTTATGTACTACATGATTTCGTTTTTATTGGAGCTATAGATATACATAAGTCTTTAGTGCAACGTCAAACAATCATATAAAAGCAAAAATATTCAGAAATCAAAAATTGTTTGAAATGCGTTATTTAGTGACCAGTTTTGAATAGCCAGGTATATCACAACCTTCATATTTCTCTACGCTTATCCTCCCTCACTTTATTCAGCCTCAAATCGTCTCAGTGCCAGTGGAACCGTGGCAACCCAATTTCAGGAATGATTGGGATAAACGACAGTGGCGTAAATTGCTCTATGGCCAAAGGTAAAAGAATATTTGAACTTGTCATCTTCTATTGATTGTTGTGGTCAACTGAATAAATGAGCGTACAAGTTCCTTACCAAATTCATGGAAAACTTACATTTTGAACGGGAATTCGAGGTATTTTTTTTTAAACATCTTTTAATATTTTCTAATTGTACGTTTTTCTTGGGTTTGGCATAGCTTTTTCACCAACATGGACTGCACGCCGCTGGTAAATTGGAATAAGTAGGAGAAATGCAAGAGGAAGGTTTGAAAGTATCTGCATATACAGATCTAGTCTCTAAACAGGGTTAAAGCCAATTAAAACAATGTTTTGTTTCTGAATTGTGGTATTTCAGGAATGAGGTGAAAATATATGTATTTTTTATGTTTATATTATTGATATATATATGTAGATGATTTTACACGACCTAACACAGAATCCAAAGAGCAAACAGCTCTACCACGATATTCATCCCTTTCTCCCCTTTCAGCAACAAACAAAAATTAATGACAAATCCAGAATAATTATTAAAACATATTTTTAAGTGCTCGATTCGATTACGTTCGAAATAATGATAAGTCTATGCAGAACGAGAACTGGTGGTGTTTCAAAACTCTTCGAAAGTGCCGGGACCGGTTTCGAACCCAGTTTCGTGAGGATAAGTATCACCCAACGGTCCACGGAGCTATTAAATAAATTCAACAAAGAACAATGACTCTTGCTTGCGTCATGGCCAATTTTGCAACGGTATTGCCCAAAGTGGAGCAGAGTCAATAAATTTTAATATTCAGTATTCAAAATCAGAGAAAGCATTGAAACAGATATCAAATTATTATTTTGACGCAGACTGTCTTTATAACTCCCGTAAGCACTCGGGACACAGAAACATTGTATCTCCCATGTTTCATCTAATTTCTTTGATAGTAGCCCACAGTTCCTTTAATACACGAAGTTCTCCAGGGTTGTCATTGGGTCATTGGGTCTTTGCCTGCTGGCGGAGTGCATTCCACACAGATACATAAACATAAGAAAATAAAAATTTTATAAAATTATTGCGAGTAATCAATCTTTCAAACATTCGCGCCATGTTCCAGCTATGAATCGCACCGTCGCAAGCGCCCCACCGACCGCCCTACTATAGGTGTCAAAGGCAGGAACTAAGTTTGCAAAATAATGAGCATGTTATATTCAAAAGTTGACACAAAAATAAACTTTTTTATTAAAATTTTTATATGAGTACCGCACAAGAGTTCCAAATGCTCCCAACCATCTGGAGCCAGTGAGACTATGGCATCCCCGATTGGGGGATGTTGTGAGGCTGAAGGTAATGAAGAAGGGGAGGATATTGGGAAAAAGAAAGGTAGGGGTAATACCTGGCTATTCAGACCTGGTCACCATACACCACTAAAGCCATTTCAAGCAACGTTTCGATTCTGAATGGTGGTCTTTCATCAGGGCGATACTGAGACTATCTTCCACTCTGGAATGTGGCGCAAATATGCTATGTATTCTTTTAAAGAAATAACTTTTGAAATAACACAATTTAATGAAATAAAATTTTCTTGCGCCCGCCGGGATCTGAACCCGCGACTTCCGGATTCATAGTCAAGGATGTAACCACTCAACCACGGAGACCGTCGTGTATTTGCAATGCGCATTAAAAGGAAGACTCGTTTGTGTTAGTATCGAAAAAGGTCGTGCCTTTCTGTAAAATGTTGCAGTCAGTGCCATATGTCGGTACCTCTATTATTTAGTACAACTTTACCGACGAAATAATTATCATATTATGTTGTTTTTCTTTCTTGTGTTAAAAAAAGCGAATTTATGTATCCAGTAATTGGCTTGTAATATACGACATAAATGAAGCTGTTATTGGATATTTGATTTAGCAGGTAATCCCAACCAACATCGGCTAAAGCCAGCATCTTCGCCATTCTTAGCGAAAACTTACTAAGTCCGTGATAAGTGTTTTTTCTAGTATCAATTAATTCACCGGTTTCCCTACTGCCCGCCTGGAATAAACGCAATGCACGCCACAGTCTCTTGGGGGCCAAGTCTGTATCTTTTACATTAGATAACGCAAGTTAAATCGGCTAATAATAAAACATTTTGACGATTTCGTTACGATTTTATCTCTAAACGTAAACGCAAACTTAATTTGTTAGCACGATACGGACTACCAAACTGTCAAAATGTGTTGTTTATCTTCGATTTAACTTGAACGATAAGATACAGACTTGACCCCGGGTACCATAACATGAAATTCAACTCCCGGTGTTTCTGTGTCTTGTTTCCAACAAAACAGGACATTGTCACTTAATATTAGGAGTATCGTCACCATTTTCACAATTCCTATGGTTATTGAAGCCTTCTGATCTCCTAGGGACGGCAATGCACTGTTAATATAGCTTTTAGTTACTTTTAAAATAAGTTCCCCAGGGTTTTCATTTGGTGTACGGTGTGTTCAAAAGAAAAGGTGAATTTTGAATTCGATTATCGATTTTTTTTTGTTATGTTGACTGTGGCATTCGGCGAGTCTACTTTGTCTCAAAAAAGTGTTTATAAGTGGTACAAGCGCTTTACAGAAGGCCGAGATGTTAATGACGATGAGCGTCCTGGAGTTGCAACCACGTCAACAAACGAAGGAAACATCGAAACAGTGAAGAAAATGGTTTTGGAAAATCGTCGAATCACTATTAGGGAAATTGCAGGGGATGTTGGCATATCAATTGGCTCATGCTATGCAATTTTGGGCATGAAACGTGTAGATGCGAAGTTTGTTCGGAAATTGCTAAATTTTGAGCAAAAGCAACGTCGCATTAGTATCGCTCAGGAGTTGTTGAATGACGTCAACGACAATCCAGATTTGCTCAAAAGGGTCATAACTGGTGATGAAACGTGGGTATATGGTTATGACATCGAAACCAAGGCCCAATCATCCCAATGGAAGCGGTCAGAAGAGCCAAGACCGAAAAAAGCACACCAAGTTCGATCAAATGTGAAGGTTTTGCTCACTGTTTTCTTCGATTACAATGGCGTGGTGCATCATGAGTCTTGCCAACAGGTCGTACGGTTAATAAGGAATACTACAAGGAAGTTATGCAACGTTTGCGTGAAGCAATACGGCTCAAACGATCGGAATTGTGAAGAACGAGCTCATGGCCATACCGAAAAGCGCATTCCAGAAGTGCTTCGAGGATTGGAAGAAGCGCTGGCATAAGTGCATTATATCTGAGGGGGATTACCATGAAGGGGAGAAAATGGATATTGATGAATAAATAAATGCTTTTCGAAAAAATTCAAAATTCACATTTTCTTTTGAACACACCTCGTATCTTTATTCTACAACATGGAATTCAACTTCCGAAGCATCTTAGCCTTCTTCCCATCAAAACTAGACATGGCTACATAGATGAATCGGTATTTCTTCAACCTTTTTACATTTCTTATTGCTATTGGTGCAGTACCCCGATTCGATTAATGTGGTTTACTGGGGTTTCAAATGGTGTTTAGCCATGTCTCCTTCTACAACATGAAATTCTACACCCCAGACAACTGAGCTTTGTTCCAATCAAAGGGGAGCATTAGCACTATAGCTGAAACAGTATACCTATCTTTTGTATCCCCTTTACATTTCTCATAGCTATTGGTGCTTTTCATTCCCAACAGTTGTATGTGTTTCCTGAGTTGGCAGTGTCCTGTAAATAGTCCTACGAGCTCCCTCAGAGAATTTCTATCCATAGTGATTAGTTGCCTGACTCGCTTGGGATTTGGACAATATAAAATATATGAAAATGATTTTCTTAATACTGGGTATCTTTTAAATGTGACTGGCTCCAGTTTCTTTCGACTTAAGGCGTCAAAAATCAATCTCGTAAACACTCTGTTTGAAATGTATACTCGTTTTCATTGAATGTGGCTAGTAGACCATAAATCAAATAAACGACTAAAACAATTCTCACGTCACGGACATTGCTAAAAGAAAGGCAAAACTTAAATGGTATTGGGCAGGCTACGTTGTTATAAAAATAATATATTGTTGAATCTTGACCAGATAGAAACCAGGAGAAAAAAGCCACCAGAAAGATAGACCAAAGAAGAGATGAATCTATAATCTAAAATTAAAACTACGTCATTTCCCAGCAGACATAATCATGAAAGATGGAACGCCGCAATACTTCGTCTTTGACAAAAGGGCCATCACTGCATTCATATTGAAACATCGTCTCATACGTACAGCGTAGAAGCGCGCATTTCACATTGGTTTGACAAGTGGATTGGAACTCAATGTTTCGGACCACTCTGCTACAAACCCGTCATATCTAAGCATTTTTTTGAGCCAAAAATACAGTTCATCATACTTTGTTATTTCTACAAAAGAGAATGCAATAAAAAAGTATGAATTGAGACATTTTGACCCATCATAAAACATTGGCAAATGTAGGAAACTCCATTAACTGAAGACTGAACGCGGTTGGCTCTAACAAAAAGTTGTCAAAAGAAGCGAAGCAAGCAGTTCACAATGGAGTGTTGATACCAACCCTGATGTATGGCAGTGAGGCATGGAGCTAGCTAGAGGGAGGATGAAAGTAGACTGAATCCTGTAAAAATGAGATCTCTGAATCGAATGTGTTGTAAAACCATGTATGATCGTGTGAAAAATGTTGAAATTCATAAAGAATGCAAGGTTGGTGTAAGCGTAATGAGTAAGTTTAAGAAAGGGACACTTAGATGGTGTGGGCATGTAAAGCGAATTAATGAAGAAAGGAGTGTAAGGACGCGAATGTGGCATGATCAAGTGAATCAAAAACTTGAGTTGAGCCATATCAGAAGTCAGAATAACAGGAGAAAATATATGGATATGAATGAAGCAAGAAGCGTATGCCAAGATTGAGTTGTTTGGCCGTCCGTCCTCTCTGCATACCCCTGAGAAGAAATGTGATGGTTAATTAGTTAGTTAACAATACATTGAGCCAAGTTTCTTTCCAACTTATTAAATCTTTGAAATGTTATTTGATACGGCTTTAGTACCATGAAACGCCGCATCTTTTGAAGGTAGAAAATGAGGCCAAGTGTAATGCCATAGTTGTTTTTATAAGGTTTTTTTCTGTTTTGTATGAAGCAGTCATTAACTTACTGTTTTAAAGAGATAGGCACTTGACTACGTCTTTACAATTTTGCCATCACGTATGGGAGAGAAATTTATTGTTTTTTTTTTGTTTTCGTTTCGTTGGATGAAAGATTCGTTTTTAATTGCCAAAGTGAGTTTTATACGTGCAAGAAGAATCAAATGTCTTTTACGTGTTGTTTTTAAGGTGAATTATACGTATTTGTTACATTCTTTTATTGAAAAAACTTTCTGCGTTGTGTGATGGAATGTGGAATAATATAGGTTAATAGATAACAACACATGGATTTTTTTCGTGAATACCACGCCAGAGTCCCAAATGCCTGAAGCCAGTAAGACTATGTATGGCATCCCCAATTGATTTTCTTTTAAAATTACACCGTTATATATATATATATTTTTTTTTTTTTTAAATAACGACAAATATTCCATGGTTACGAATAACCTGACAATATTTGAAAATCTCCTACTACCATCACAGTAAACGAAAGATGTTGCTTGTGTCGTAATGGATGACTTATCCAGCCGAGGAATTGAACTCACGACGCCTGGGTGAGACCCAAACGCGATGTCAACTCAGCCACTGCCTATTATATTTATTTTATCTACTATGTCTGTTATTATATCTATTGTTTTTGAGAATTTTGTATGGGGTGTTTATTTTTAAATTATTTATTGAGTTGGTTCATATTACATTTAATGTATATAAACTAATATGTATATTGTTACATTTCATCGTTTATATAATTATAGTTTTACAGTAAGCATAACAATTGCTTTTAAATTCATTCATTCTTCAGACTTTCAGTCATCTCATCATACATTTTCAGTCCTCTATACATTAATCAGTTCTGTGATTCTATTTTTCTCATATGCGGTAATCTAATTCTATTTACAGTCCCGGGGCGCTATTCCCGTTCTTCTTAAGGAAGATTCCTTACGTTTCTCCTTAGGGTTAAAGACTTCTTTATTAACTTTGGAATTCCGGTGAGACACATAGTAAAATGATGCTAAATAGATTGTCAAAAGATTATTTGAAAACACAAATTGATGAAATAAATATCTTCAAGTGATATAAGATTTTGAACTAAAACTTTTAAAAACAATTACATTATGTTATAATTCATTTTAATACATTTTTATTTTATTTTTAAATACCATAAATAAGCCCTTAACGCAGAATCACGTTTTATAAAAAGGTACCTACCTCATTAGATAGTAATGACCTTTTTATGTTTCTAGTTCTAAAAGTGAAATTGAATTTGCGCTTGACGTGAATCGTCAAAGATGTCAACATCTATATAATGTTTAATAATGTTTACTAGCTAATTATGTTTTAAGTAAATGTCGCTCGCTGAATTCAGCTGACAGCTGTCATCCGGGAGAACCGGAACCGTAGTTAAGTAAGAAGGCTTTAACTCTAAGGAAAAGGTTAAGGAATCTTCCTTAAAAAGAACGAGAATAGCGCCCCTGATTTCATAATTACTATGTACATTTTTTTCAAAACATTTCATCAATAGAATATTTAGGCATTTGGTTATTCTGAATTTTATGTATAAAAATGAACACATTGCATAGCAGTCTCTTTTCTATTGGAATCCAATCCAACTCTTCTCTCATTTGATTGAATCTTGTATATTTGTCTTTCTATTGTATACATCTCATAGATCTCTTTTGAATTATTTCTAGCTTGTTTAGGAGCTTTTTGAAGAGAGGAACTAGTAAACAACTAATAATAATAATATTTTTATTGTAATTAAATTTAACTATAACTAAAATACATGTATAATATAATAATCTAAGTGTACAGTGGTTTTTAAAGTAAAATTGAAAATAATATAATAACAGTTATAGTGGTAGTCTTGAAAGGGTCATGAAGAGACCCATGTTGTAGAAGAGAAGAAACATAGAGACTGACAAATCGTTCCACAGGCGGGCTGCTTAACTCAAGAACGAGTCACAGAAACGACCCGTTCTCATGTGACAAATGTCGGGCGCGCGTTTGGCGTGTTTCCCTACTATGCACCGGTGCCGAAAGGATTAATGACGCTAGTTCCTTAGAGCATCTTCTATTGAAATACCGGTAGCACCAAAACATCTATCAAACGAACCGCCCATTTCTGCAGTCAGAGATTTTTTCAAGTGTTTTGGAGCTCCAGACTAGAGGTGGCTACCCAATTCAACAGTGGGCTATGTTGTGAGGCTGAAAAAAGTGGGAAAAAAAGGAGATGGATAAGCCGAACGGTGGAAAATAATTGGCTTAAATAAGTTTAGATTCTGAATGGTGGTATTTTATCAGGACGAGTATTCTAAAAATAAAAAAAAATTGATGCTAGTTGTTAGTTATTACTACTCTCAAAACCCTGTTTCGCAAATCCCTTTTTTTCTTAAAGATAAACTGGAAAGGCAAATGATTTCAAAAATCATTTCAAAATCTGGCTCAAAGAAATCAAAGAAGAGGAGTTATTCAGCATCTTGAAAAGAACTTCGAGGAAACTTAAAAATATTAAATTTTTAAATAAAACCTAGTTCGTCTCAGCACAGAAACCCCTAGTGAGGAGGACTAAGAAAAACATTACAAATTCTCTTATTAGCTTTGTTAAATTTTATTAACTTAATCAAAAATATATATGTACTGAATTTAATTTAAAAAACAATAATAATGATAATACGGCGTCTGTCTTACATGGAAAAAATAAATATAAAAACAAGTACTAATATTTTTTGATTCTAGTTGCAATTTGATGCTTTAGTTTTGTTTTTACAACATCCATCTATATCTTTCTATTTCGAATTGATTCCCAATCGTCACGGCCGATCAATTGACACCTGCGGAGATTGCCACGATTAATAGTATCTACATGTTGATGATAGCCTACTAAAAGCTTGTTATTAATGTTATATACAATGCCTTATCCTTAAAAAGAACCGGAATCAGTCTACCTCTCCCGCATCTCCCTCCTCTAACCAGACCCTTCAGCCTCAAAACGTACCCCAATCGGGGATACAATTGTCCCACTATCTGAACAGATGGGAGCGGCTGTGATTATTGTTCGGTATTCACACAAAAAAAAACTGACTTCTGCTTTTTGCTAGACTTGCTCAGTGGATTCATAGTCTTTCAAATGTCGAAAGAAGTAGTGCATGGCATGCCTAATGTACTTGTATTTAGTAGGTAAGTAAAAATAATAAGCTACCTACTTCTTGAGTATTGAGTTCGTTTAGAGTCTGGGTTTACAAAAACACCTGATTCTAAGTCGTTACGTTTTTGATTGCGGGGAATTCTAGCACGCTCGTTACCAAAATCATCAGGTTTGAAGAATTTGAGATCGAAAACCATTCGGTTTACTGATTTTAAGTGTGTTTATAGGTGGATTGATGTGCAATAAGATAAGCGTTCCATCATTAGTTATAAACGTGATCAAAGTAATTGATAATTCGTGGATAAAAACAACAACAAAAACATGTATGTACGTTGTAAGGCGATAGAAAGCCTGCCGAAAGAGCCGCAGCTTGCCACATCAAACTACATATTGAAATGTGGGTTAAATTCTAGCACTGGAAGGAATGGGAGAGGGCACCAGGAATGAGACAATCCAAAGTACTCATAAACGGACCTAACCCTAGATGAACCAAGTAACTACTCAATATCAATATGGACGGAAACTAACTGAGGAAACTGTGGGACACTGTCACCTCAGGAGATACGTGCAGCTGTTGGGAGTGGAAAACACCAATAGATGCAGGAAATGTGAAGAGGATGGAGAGATTTCAATTCACCTATGGTGCCAATGTCCCGCCTTCATGGGAAGAAGGCTCAGCTACCTGGATAGACATATTATGGAACCAAGAGACATAGTCAAATATCCAATGACTAGCCTGATGAACTTTATCAAAGGCATTGGATTACTGTCAAAGGAATAAAGGGAAATGGGAAACGGAAGTTTTACAAACCACATCCGTATTAATCTCTATTTTTAAAAAATTATTGTTTGTCTATGTGTCCTTGATTTTATCGAAAATTACTTGATCTGTTGAATGAACTAAAAATAGCACAGTTTGTTTATATTACTGCCAGGGAGGTTTAGAGATTAGTTCGAATGAAATACAATTTGTAAAACTATTGCCATAACGTTTTAAAATTAGTATGAAAAACATTGAACCTGCCGTGTTGTATTGAGGATAGCCCGGTTAGCCACTCCGGTTAGCCACAGATTACATATTCAAAATAATAAGGTTTGTTTGGGTAGAATATTTCCAAAATGGAAAACACAAATGGTTACCTAATTAAGAACTTTATTATTTAGACAATTTTGAAAAAATAAATGTTTGGAATGAAATAAAATTTTCAAATAAATGCTTCTTTGTTTAGAGATAATAATAGTCGTCACAATGCTTTACTTTTACTTGTCAAATCAATTATGGCACCCAAACGTCAAGCAAGAATTCACAACTTCTTAACATTATTAAAAAAATATAAAATAAAAAATTCCGAGCAAGGCCGGTACACAACATGAATAAATAAAATAAATAATACAAGGAGAAATAAGACTTAGGTTGGATTGTTCCAAACACTCGTCACATTTGATTTCCATTAAATCGCTAATCAGTACAATGTAGATTTCTTTACATTTTTTGCAAGATAGTACTGTTACGATGGCGCTATACCCTGCATAAAAATAGCATAACACCTACAAGGAGAATTCGTTGTCTTCAGTGTTTAGGTATAAATATTTCGAATATACCTAATTGATATTCACCTCGCTTCTGTACCTGATATCTACTGACATATTTCCAAAGCCCAATAGACTGACATTATACAATACTGTCCGCATTCCCTGCGAAGTAACTCAAATAACGTATTCGTTCATTGATTTAATTGTTATTTGACACTGTTTCTATTTCAATAATTGTCATTATATTTTTTTCCAACGAATGTTATTCACTCTGTGGCGTCATTATTAATTAATTAATTTTAAAAAATATATTCCTGGTGATGACAACATTGCTCTTGAAACAAGTAGATATTTATGTATATTTATAAAGTGGTGTAAACGAAGTATATTTTCAATTTTTAATTATTAATTATTTTTATTGAGATTTAAAAACCTCATTGTTATATTTAATCCTTGTAGAAAATAATATTAACATAACCTAAATGAAACATGAAAACGGAAGAAACGTAAAAATTAAAAATAATATTGACAAGTCTTGAATTATCGATGAAGATGACATAAATTGAACTGGTCTCATTAGCTAAGTTGGTTAAGCGGTTGCCTAGGTTAGGCAGAAGTCCTGGGTTCGAGTCCCAGATGCAACTGAAATCTTTTTATTTCTGTCGATTTTTCAGTTTCGTTAGTTTGAAAATGGCCTTAAACGCCGAAACAGCTGTCACAATAATAAAAACTAAAAATACTTGCAGAACTTAATAATAACATTATAAAATTTTATATGCATTAATTTTAAAAAAATTAAATTGAGTGCTACGAATTAAACACAAAAACAATTAATAATTAATTTCCGTTTTCATGTTTCATTTAGGTTATGTTAATATTATTTTCTACAACAAATATCAATTTTAAATACGGTCCTGTTAATATTATCTGCCCGTATATAAAATTAATCACATGTATATTTTAACGCGGCATCACTATCATTATCATGTTCAACTGCTCGGAATACAAATACAAACAGACGATTATTCCATACATCCTCAACAATTATTAATTATAGTATAAGTATCAGTGAATGTTTGGTATGTTTTGAATATTCGCCTCCGTAGAGCTAATTATTTGGAATGGTACTTACACAATGTTATTCCTGTATTTGTTCATGAGACAAACGAAATATTTAGTTGTTGTATTTCATGAAGGCTATCTATTTTATCCATGTACCTACTGGCATGTGTTAAAAGCCCATATAGGGCGTACGTAAAATAATAAATAAATGAATAATTAATCAAAGGCTATATATAACAAGAGTATCTACACCAGAAAAAATCTATCTTTTATTAATGTTATTTTAAATATTCTCAATTAATTATTTTTTCTCTCTTTTCAGGTAAGCTGTCTTTCAAAGCATTTAGTCAGAGATTATCTGTCCAAATCCAGTCAAAAGGTAAAAAACATTTTTTTTTACTTTCACGCAATATTTCGATGGGGTCACCATCGATGATGAACCTATAATTATTATATTATCATTCACAACTCGTAAGGCTGGGATTAAATTACGAAACAAAATTTGATGCCGTTACTGTTACACCATTGAGGCAATTCGTCATGGCAATAGATTTAAAATATCTTTAAGAATTAATCACACATTATACATAAATGGTACGGTCAGCACCGGATCACTATTACAGGTGCATTTGGAACATGTAAAATGCACTCTGTGTAAAAAATTTCAATATTGTAGAAATATATCTATATTTTTTGTTTAAACCTTAAGAGGAACGGCTGCTCGGCATTTTTCATACAAAATTTTGGATTTGAAGCCAAAATACTCACCTAAACCTAATAATCTTTTTTTTCACCAAAAAGTATAGTAAATATCTAGTGAGGATTAGAAGTAATTTATTTATTTTTGTTTTACATTATGAAATATAGGTCATTAAAGGAATTGATTTGATCACAATTTTAGAGGCACCTTTAACAATTATTTGGGGGATAACGGTAATGTAAAAAAAAAAAATTGCCCCGGTCTACCTTGAAAATACAATGAAATCTAAAATAAATAAATTAAAAATTAAAAATATACTAAAATTAGAATTAAGGTGGACTGTAAAATAAATTAAAAATTACCGATTTTCTTTGGAACACAAATTTGCGGTACATAATTTAAAATATCGACCCGAAAAAAGGTTTTTTTTTTTTTCATATTTTTATTAACGTAATCATGTTTACATATTAAATAAACCCGCAAATTAATTTCTAAGTTACCTCTAAAATTAAGTTTTTTTTTTCATTGTACTTCATAATTGACGGCCTCCATGGTCGAGGGGTAAGGCTCTCGACTACGAATCCAAAGGTCGCGGGTTCAAATCCCGGCGTGCGCAAGTAAATTTTATTTAATTAATTTGTGTTGTTTCACAATTAATTCATTTAAAAATAATATATTATATTTGCGCACGTTCCAGAGTGGAAAATACTCTCAGTATCGCCCTGGTGAAATACCACCATTCAGAATTGAAACGTTGCTTGAAATGGCTTTTAGCCGTGTTTGGTGACCAGATCTGAATAGCCAGGTATTTCCCCACCTTCCTCTTCCCCTTCTCCTTCCCCTCCCCAATACCTTCAGCCTCACAACATTCCCCAATTGGGAATGCCATAGTCTCACTGGCTCCAGACGGTTGGGAGCAGTTGGGACTCTTGTGAGGTAGTCATATAAAAAAATAATAATAATAATAATTTTAAATAAAATACTTCTCATGCGTACTAGATATTTACTAAACCTTTCATTAAAAAAATATATCATTCAGTTTGGATGGGTATTTTGGCCTCAAATCCAAAATTAACTTATGTATAAAACAGGCACCGCAGCCGTTCCTCTTAACGCTTATGTTCATAAAGATTATATTGGGAAATCACAGTTTGCATTTGTGAAAACTTTATTAACCAAACAAATATCCTCAAATTGTAATCTTTTAAATTCTATTTGAATTAGGTACCTAATGGAAAAACGATATAAACTGGTAAAACGTTCAAAATTTCCTTCCCTGGTTTTCAAGCTGTAACTATTTTCAAATATTTTGATTTGTATTTGACATGTTGTTTTGATGGCCTCCGTGGTCGAATGGTTACGATCCTCGGCTACGGATCCGGAGGTCGCAGGTTCTTATCCCGGATCTCGCAAGTAAATTTTATTAGTTATATCTTTGCTATTTCACAATTTATACATTTAAAATAAAAGATAGTATAATTGTAACACGCTCCGGAGAATGGTAAAAGTACATCATTCGGAATCGAAACGTTTGCTTGAAATAGCTATTTGGTGACAAGATCTGAATAGCTAGATACTTCCCTACCTTCCTATTCCCCATCTCCTTTCGCTTCCTAACAATATTCTCCAAACGGGGATAACATAGTATCACTGGCTCCAGACGGTTTGATGCAGGTGAACACTTACGCCGTGCTCTCTTAAAAAATATGTATTTAACAGAATTTAAAAGATTACATTTTGGGAATTTTTGTATTTTGAAACCTTATTCATTTTTCAAACTTCACGAATAGAATTTACAGATACACCATTTATAATATTGCATGAGTTAGCAAACTAGAAAAGTGACGTTTAGGGCCATTTTTGAGAGCTGGCCGAAACTTGTATAAACTGGACTAGTCCATTTTCGCCACCAGTTAATAATTAATAAGAATTAATTCAATGCCCACTCCATCGTCAACGCGTTTCCTTTTCTCGCAAACAACATTAATACTATAATGTCATACGAAAGTAATTGTACAAATGAAGGCGTCACCAACGTTGGTCAACGCGAGATACCCGCCTTTAAAGTAATAATTAAATATTTTTTCTAAGCCAAAAGGTCAGCGAACAAAATTTGAATATAATATAATATGAAACTGCAATGGTGTCAGAATAGCGAAAGAACTACATGGAGGGATGTGTCACTGCGTAAAAACATATTAACACATCCCAACTGCTCCCAACCGTCTGGAGCCAGTGAGACTATGACATCCCCAATTGGGGTATGTTGTGAGATTGAAGGTATTATGGAAGGGAGGGAAATGAGAATGAGGAAGGTGGGAAGCACCTGGCTATTCAGATCTGGTCACCAAACACGGGTAAAGCCTTTTAAAGGAACGTTTCAATTGTGAATTATAGTCTTTTACCAGGCGATACTTCCACTCTGGAACGTGCATAAATTATACTATATATTATTTTGAATGAACTATATATTATATACAACATCAATTAATTAAATAAAATTGCGCTCCTCGGGATTTGAACATGCGACCTTCGGATTCGTAGTCGAGAGCCTTACCCCTCGACCACGGAGGCCGTCTACCTCACAATGCTACCCAGCTGGGTGTATTTACACCGTAGAGACAGGGGCGATCTTGTAAAGCGTAAAAAAAATCGTCGTTTTGTGAAAAACTACTATGAATATATATTTTTTTTAAATAAAAATCCAACCTCCACAGTTAAATTATAAAATCTATACGTCTCGTATTAAGTGGGATACCATTATAATCAGGTTTTGGACAAATGGACGACAGGTTTCCTAGCGAGACTTATTTGCATAATCGTTCATAAAAACTATGACACATTCTACTTTTGCAACCTTAAGACATAACAGTACAGTATGTTCAGGAAGTAGCAGAAGGTTAGACACGTATCTCCTAAAAAAATAATTGAATCTACGAGTGTGCGTTTGAAAAAAAACTTGTCCATTTTGAAAGTTTTTTAAGGTCCGCTCAATAACGTTTTGAAGCCCTCAGATTGCATGTCAAAAAAACAGATATTTAAAAAAATTCAAATAGTGCAATCGTTTTGAATTACGTAGGACTTGCGGAAATGACAGTTGAAATCGAAACATCTAACTGACAGTTAAACGTTTGTCAATTGTTTTGGGTAGATTTCGCAATAAAAATACCTGTGACTAGTAAAGTAACTTGTATGGGAGAGACAAAAATACCAGAAGCTAACGGATAGCTTCGGCTGACCTGGAAATACTAAACGAGATGACGCAGGAACAACATGCATACGAATTTTTTATCGGTTTCGGGTATAGCTTTTTTTCTTCCTGAACGTACGCAATACGGCTTGTTTCTTTCATGCGATAATACAGCGGCCGTATCACTTACGTTCGTATGTGTAGGGTGGTTAACTAACTAACTAACCATCACGCCGTTTCTCCACAAGGGGTAGGCAGAGACTACAATTCTTGCTTCATTCACTTCATCGTTCTCTTCTGTTATTCTGACTTCTGACATGACCTGACTTAAGTATTTAATTCACTTGATCGTGCCATGACTTCGTCGGGCGTCCCCTGCTTCTACTTCCATTCACATTTTTATTATGGGTATTTTTATATTATTTATGTTTTTTTTTGTTGGGCAATGACATTACAAACGAAAAAATTGTTTGTAATGCCAATGGGGTATAAAGTACAGAATGAAATATTTTTTCGGCATTCATAATACGCAAACTGGCGATGTCCCCTAGTGGAAATGTTGGTGTGTTGAGGTATACAGGAGTGTCAAATTAAAACGATTATTTGAATTGAGGCCTCAATGTGATTATTTGAACTGGTCAATTGAACTGATTATTTGAACTGAGACCTCAATGTGATTATTTGAACTTATCAATTAAACTGGTTATTTGCACTGAGGCCTCAATGTGATTATTTGAACTGATCAATTGAACTAATTATTTGAATTGATACCCAATCGAATATTTCAGACGATACTACATAGTATATCTGTTTTTTATAGTATATATAATGTTTATATATATATATATATATATATATATGCAATTTTTAACTATTAATTATAATATTCATAAGCAGCAGACTTCACTTATATGCACAATTTAGAATAAACTAGGGATATAAATAATCAAATGTAAAGTACAAATATGAAATAGCAATAAAATCTACACTAAATAACCAAACCTAATATAATTAGAAAATAACATGTATATTAATTACATGCATGCGAATTAAAAACCATAATTTAAAATATTGACTATTGGCTGATTCACACAGATGAACATTTTCGATATTTTGATATAAGAATTTACCTATAAATCCCAGGAATATCTTTTGACAGTAGTTAGAGTGTTGTCAATTAAGTCTTGTAGTCTCTACATCAACTGTAGCAACGCCTCCGACTGCATAGATATGTTCATAAATCTGCATAGTGTTATTAAATTTGCGTTAACCCTTTCGTACCTTACGTATAAATATATAGATTTACAAAATATTTTCTCCCTATCTAGAGAGAGTAAAAACTGGCGGTTTTCGTTTTCCGAATTCTAGTAATACTAACATACTATTCTAGCTAGTTGTTCATTATTATTATTATTCATTAAACATGTTTATATTTTGCCAGATGACATTTCCGCAACGTGTAAGTTGTTTTTTTATGTAAGTAATGAAGGGATATTTTTAATGTATAATTTTTTAATATTTTTTGTTTATTTTAAGTGAACCACGCTTATAACAAATACCAAAAATTGATAGTACGTCCAGCTTTTGACATTTCATGGCAACGTGCTACGCTGGCGCATCTAGCGATGGAAGTTGGACGAATTGATTTTTTTAATACATTTTAATAGACACTATGTGAAATATACTCTTTATAAAGTGTAGAAATTAAAAATTGATAATAATAAATATAGCTAACCTAAATATGTTCATAAATGAAAAAATATTAAAGAAATTATTAGATTTGTACTATCAGTTATAAGCCTCGCCGCTCGCCGCTTGCGCTCGGTCTGTTGGTTTAGAAATGGAATAAAATACTTATTTAATAAATTGTGAAAATTTTCTTTTTAATTTTATTATTTTTAGTCTTTTTTGGCTTAAAATAAAACTCTTTTAATAATTTTTCTTTATTCATACATCCTTTAAAAGATATAAACAATTAGATGTCCTCATTAAAGCATGACGTATTTAAAAAATCGGCACAGGTAAGTATTTATATTAGTACAATGGTATTAAATTAGCGTTTACGGGTGAAAAACCATTAAAGATTATCTCAAAATAAGCTAAATGCAGTTAGAACCATTTCATAGTAAAATTAGTTACACCAAACGAATTCACTTGGTTTTGTTATGAGATTATTGCTAATCTTGTACAGTTAAAACGCTATTAAAGATTATCTCAGAAAAAGCTAAATGCAGTTAGAACCATGTCATAGTAAAATAATTTAAACCAAACGAATTTACAAGGCTTTGTTATGAGATTATTGCTAATCTTGTACAGTTACGTAGGTAGCATATAATACGGGCTTGCGGTCAGCGTGACTCGAGTATAAAGCATGTTCATGTAAAATGGACGGATTTATTTTCTGATAACCAGATCTGCGTAATACGCAATGTTATAGTTATTTTGTCAATAGGAGAAAGTGGAAATGTGTAACTGATTATAAATTAAATATAAATACAACAGGCCATTTGTAATCTCGTCGACTGTAATATGATCGTGTAAAACAGGCCTTTACAAACATTTAAACGCGAAAGAAGTATTTAGAAATTGTGTTGACAAAATTATTTGTACGCTATATCAGTGAAGCGTCCGCTTTATAACAGCCAACGATTGTATGAAAATAAGTCTGAACTAAAATACCATTGGGTAATAAGGAACTCCAGAACAATTTGTTTTTATAAATAATGACCTCCAAACATAAATACCAGTATATTTCTTTTTTTTCTAAAGTTTGTTTCCATGATTAAATTATTTTACAAAATTTCAATTTTTCAAAGCTAGCCAAAACGCTCAATCAGTTTTGAGGTTATAATGGCAAACGTCAAAACAAGGATGAGTTTTACCGTACATAATTTTATATTCTATTCATGGTGAACCATAACTAAACATATCTAATAAAATTATGTACCTTTTTAGAAACTTGAACTCAGAGAATAATAATAGTATTGATCATTAACATTATCATAATATTCGTATTGATAATTGGTTTGCTCATGAATACTCTAATTTCTTTCATTATAATAGTTGTTTATAGTGAACATCAATGATAGAGCTTAAAGTCACCCAAATTAAGTTTAAGTTTAAAACTAAAAAATACGTATTTAAAATACAAAACAAAATCGAAATACAAAAATGTTTATACTAATCCAAAAACAGAATGCGCACGTGACGTCAGATATTCCAAATGCAATGCTACCAACATAAGACGGTTTTTTGATGAGATGATTTTTTATACACTTTTAAATAAAGATTTTAAAATTATACATATAATTATATATAATGAAATTTGTATATTCAGAATCGGCGTTTGCTGATCTACATGAATTTATATTTTTAAAACCATTATATTTTTCACTGGAGTTCCTTATGGCTCATTAAAGCCGTGAACTCGCTACTACCGTGATCGTTACAACCAAGTTTGACTGCAGTTTTATTATTATTTTTATATGTTTATTATGAGGCAGAAAACCCATTTTATTTTTCTCGCTTAAAACTCAAAACGGTGAGCACTGGCGTCATTTTTAAATTTGGACGACTTTATCGGTCTGGAGTTTTGAAAGTCAATTCAACTTATTTTAGCTAGTTAAGTCATTTCAATCAGGAGATATAATATGTATATAATTAATCGTCATGACGCAACGCAACTTCAACTTAATTTCCATAAATTAATAATGAGGTAATCTCATTGTTTACTGTCACAAAAAAGATGCCAAATGATTTTTTCGGAAAATGAATGGTAAAATCTCGGGTGTAGCCGGTTAGTATATTCCTTGCAGGCCGCGGACCGTATTTTGTAAAGCCCTGATCTACATTAACAGCTAGGCCATAAAGTATTATAAATTAATTCAGCCATAACTGCATTAATGATTTTCAAGTCGTAATACGAGGTGTGTTCAAAAGAAAAGTTGAATTTTGAATTTTCGCGGGTTGTGTACATTCGATTATCGATTTTTTTTTGTTATGTTGGTACACATATATTTATCATATGTAAGTATTATCAGCTATTTTGGATCAGTGGTTTGTTTTTGGCAACTGGAAAGGTTAGTCACTTTTTGTTTTTTCTTCAATTTTTAACTAAAAAAAAAATTTGTAAAAAAATCGAAAAACATCGATTTTTTAATTTTTTTGAAAAAATGCTGATAAGGACATAGAAAACAAAGCAAATCTAAAATTTCACTTTAATCGAACTAATGATGCCCCACAAAACGGCTATCAAGTTCCGACCAAAACTAAGAAATTCCTCCATAGGATTAACAATTATTAACAATTTTTTTCTAAACAGAATAAAAAATTTTTTTTGAAGAAAAGCTAATGAGGACATAGAAAATAAAGCGAATCTATAATTTCACTTCAATCGGACTGATGATGCCTCAGAAAACGAAAATAAATAAAAAAATCGAAGAACACCCAAAAATGTGACTAACATTCCCAGTTGTCGAAAACAAACCACTTATCCAAAATGACTGATAATGCTAACATATGATAAACATATGTGTACCAACATAACAAAAAAACATCGCTAATCGAATGTACACACCCCGCGAAAATTCAAAATTCACCTTTTCTTTTGAACACACCTCGTATATTTTATTCTAATTTAGTTTTACTTTAGACTAAGGGCAGGTAGGTACTATGACGTATTACGTTAGAATTTTCTTTTTTTCCACAGTTTTGAACATTAAATAGAACATAAATTATATATATATATATTTTTTTTTTTAGATGGATGATTGTTTAAATTACAATAGTAAGAAATGGGAATAGGTGCTGCCTGTGTGTGGGTAATATAATAAATTTAAGTAAATAAGAATAATAGAATATTAAATATTTTAAATATTGTGACAGCAAGAAAGTGAAATATTTTATGGAAATTTTAGAATTATAAGTAGAATTTTTAGTTGATACATGTTGAAGTTATAGTTAAAGTAAGCAGAAAGAAATAAAAGAGATTTTATAGAAGTAATGTTTCAAAGTACGTTTCATCATTCAGCCATAACTTTATTTCTTTTACGTAAAAACATAATTTATTTCTCAATTTTTAATTATTGATTATTTTTATTGAGATTTAAAAACCTCAATTTAATATTTAATCATTCTAGAAAATAATATTAGCATAACCTAAATGAAATATGAAAACGGAAAGATTTCAGTCGCATCTGGGACTCGAACCCAGGACTTCTGCTTATCCGGGGCAACCGCTTAACCAACTTATCTAATGAGACCAGATCAATTTATGTCGTCTTCATCAATATCATATCTCAAATTCAAGATTTGTTAATATTATTCTCCATTTTTTTATCCCATATTATTGGCAGCTATCTTTACCTTTATAATGATTAATGCCACTGAAATCTTTTTATTTTCTGTCATTTATTCCGTTTTCATATTTCATTTAGGTTATGTTAATATAATTATCTACAATTACGAGAACGAATTCAATTTAGAGTGGCCTAACAGAAAAACCAGACAAAACCACATACTCAGCCGACCACAATGCAACGCTAACTCAAAACAAAACACCTTTATTCAACGCGCTTCACACATTTTTAACACTTCATATAGTGAGTCTGACTTATTCAACTTAGCCCCTTATAATTTCAAACCTAAAATTAATAAATAACATTCACACAATGCCTATTACTCTACACAGACTAGATCCTTTCCCTTCCCCTCCCTCCCATCATCCTAACCTCATCAGCTAACCTTGTAACCTTTCTTTTTTAATTGAATAATTTAAATACTTAAGTGAACACCTGTTTTTACTTCATTTTTTACATATATTTACCATACATAATAATTATTGTAAACTATTGGTTTTCCAAATGAAATAAAATATAAGTATATCTACCTATATTTTATTCCAATTGTGACGTGTCTCGACTCGAGTATTTAATCAACTGTCTTATTCGGGCGTCTCCGACTTCTTCATCCATTCACATTGTATCTTTTCGCCTTTAGAAATAGAAACCATACCGTTATCCGCGAAATCTTTTTAAAGGCTTACATAAACTTAATTCATTTAAAAATTTGTATTCTATAATCGTACTTTGCTGTAACCGGCCGAAAGTATCCTGATTTTTAAACATGCTTTGGTTATTTATTTAAAATGTTGACCAACTGTACGAACGTTTGCAGTAGAATGGATTAAACCAACCAATGCTGGAAGCAAACCATGCTTAATTTATAGACTTGAAAATTTCGCGTTTGCGATAACGCGAATTTTGACATTTTCAATTTTTTGGTTAAATAATGCAAATTTTCGTATTTCTCATCCTATATTCTGGTATTTTGAAGTAAGAAAGCGATATTATTCGTTCTAATTTCTTTTTTAACGGTTTTGTTAAGCTTGAATAGCTAAAAAATAGAATACAGCAGAATAGAAAAGAAGAGAATAGAATTCTTTTTTCGATTTTCAAAAAAAATATGTACGTATATATATATATATGTGTGTGTAATTTTGATATCAAAACAAATAAATAAAATACTAGAGGGAACATAACATCACTTTTGTCTCATAATAATAATAATAATAATAATAATAATAATAATGTTTTTATTTAATTTCTAATACAATTACAAACATGTTATATTTAATACGTAAGAGAAATTACAGGTACTTATTTAATATTTGTAAAACAATGAAGAAATATACTAAAAATAAAAAATAAAATAAATTCAGAGATATTTAAATAAATTCAGGCAGTGGTGAAGATCGCGTCAATGAGAAGAGATTCTTTCAAGAATCAATAGAATTTCCCTTTTGAATCTTTCCTCACTGACGCAAAATATGTCGATATCCTGTGAGATTTTGTTCAGGAGCAATATACTCCTCCCCACCGGGAGAACCATTGGCAGGTTGGTTCTATAGGTAGGAAGATAGAATAATCTATGACGACGCTGTCTTAGATAGTCATCAGGAACATAAAGACTTATGCGTTCCAAAATAGCTGAATTCTCTATGGAGCCTCGCAGCAGTCTAAAAAAGTGGGTAGCGGCATACCCCTCTCTTCTGAGCTGCAGGGAGTGAAATCCAAGCATGCCCAGAAGAAAGTTAGTTGGATAAAGCCACGGATAGAGTCCGTACTCCCTCATGTAAAGAAATCTCAAAAACTTTTTCTGAACCCTCTCTAACATGAGGGAGCACCCCGTCTCGTGAGGATTCCAAATAGCCGACCCACTCTCCAGCCTACTACGGACTAAAGAGAAGTATAATATTCTAAGAGTACGAGTATCCCGAAAAACCCTCACGGTCCGAATGACAAATCCTAACATTTTTAATGCAGATTGACATACCCCTTCGATATGAACACGAAACGTAAGTTTACTTTCATACACGATTCCAAGATCCTTTATAGTAGAAACACGTTTGAGATTATGACTGAGCATAGTATATCTGTGGTAGGTGAGACTAAATGCTCTGGTGAAAGACAGGACTACGCATTTTGAGATATTGAAATAAAGCTGATTTCGTAGGCTCCATTCAGAGATGTTATCAATGTCAGCTTGAAGATGTAGGCAATCTAAAATATTTCTAATTAGTAGAAATAATTTGAGATCGTCAGCGAAAAGGAGAAAGCGAGAAAAACGGATGACTTTTGCAATGTCATTAATGAAAATAGAGAAGAGAAGAGGCCCTAGGATTGACCCTTGGGGGACCCCAGAAAAAACAAGAAAATCAGCGGATTGAAAAATTCCGTGTGTGACAAATTGCTTCCGGTTTTTGAGATAACTTCCAAAAAACTTTAGCATACGTAGGGAGAAACCCATTAGGGCAAGTTTTGTTAGTAAGATATCGTGATTCACGGTATCAAAGGCTTTGGAGAAATCATTATACGAACAGTCTACTTGGTATCCACTATCTAGGGACCTAGCAACATAGTCAGTGAAAACCATCAGATTGGTTTCCGTAGATCTTCCTTTTCTGAAACCATGCTGTTCGGGGATAATATATGCGTCTATTTGAGGTACAATGAATTTATGGATTAGTTTTTCAAATAGTTTAGCAGGAGCTGAAAGTATGGCAACAGGTCTATAATTCTCGATTGACTTTTTGGAACCATTTTTAAAAATAGGACATATTTTTGAAATTTTCCATAATTCTGGAAAAGTGGAGGTACTAATAGCTAAATTAAATATAAAAGTTAAAGGTGCTTTGAGGAATTCAGCGCACCCTTTAATAAAGAATACGGGAACGAAGTCGGGGCCGATAGAGTGCGAGTTCTTCATGTGTCTTATGGCATTCATAACATCAGATTCCGTAAATATACATAAGTCAACGTTAGAGGCTCCTCTGGTATTAAATGCGGCAGCATTATTAATATCTAGAAGTGGAGGATCTCTACTGTAGACAGATTGAAAATGATCAGCAAACGCGTTTGCCACACCCGAGCCATGAAATTCCTGATCACCTTTCATCATGGTATCTTCAAGACCACCATCCTTCCGAAGGGTTTTTATGTAATGCCAGAACATCTTGGGATCGTGCATGATGTTACCTTCGATTTCAGACACGTAAGCTCGATAGGCCACTCGAACCTCGCGCCTAACTAATGCCCGGTAAAAACTAAAAAGATCGTATAATAATAACACTACTTTCCCAAAAATAAAGCCCAATTCGCAAAAATTAAAACGAAATATGTGAGTTTCCTAAAAAGAGTGTTAGAACTCACTAAAAAACCAGGTAGTAAAAGAATTCTATGGAAGAGAGAAAAGTAACAGTAGAGAATGAGATAATAAAAGGGAAGAATAGGGGTTATTATTATTTTGTTTAAGGCTAGGTAGGTTTAATTAGGATACATTTTTTAATACATATTTGAAAAAAATTATCGCAATTTTTTTGTATGAAAGGTTTTCAATACTAGCGATCTCCGTGGATCATAGCTCATTGGTCCACTGTTACAGAGTTATGTCCAAATTGAATAATCACAAATGAACCTATGTTAAATATTAAGTACGGCATTCATCAAAGCAAGTAAAGAAAACTTTCGTTTTTCGCATGAGTGCGTAATGCCAAACGGCCCATAGTCTAGTGGTAGTCCACTTGATTGGAATCGTGATGTTACTGGTTCGAATCCTTATTATTTTTAATAAATTTGCCTACGTTAACATGGATTTTTTTTACCACACAAGAGTTTTCAGGCAGAAAGTGGGAAAAAAGGAGATAGGAAGGTGGAAGGTTGGAAATTATCTCTGGCTCTTCAAATCTGGTTACCACACACGCCTAAAGCCATTTCAAGCAACGTTTCGATGCAGAATGTTTGATTTTCAGAAGGGCGATACAAAGTGTGGTAAAACCATGAATGATCGTTTGAAAAATATTGAGACTCGTAAAGAATGCAAGGCTGATGTTAGCGTAATGAGTAAGATTGAGAAATGAACGCTTAGATAGTACGGGCATGTATAGCGAACGAACGAAGAAAGGAGTGTAAGGAGAATATATGACGCGAATGTGAATGGAAGAAGAAGCCGGAGACGCCCGAGGAAGACATGGAACGATCAAGTTAATCAAATACTTGAGTCGGGCTACGTCAGAAGTCAGAACACCAGAAGAGAATGCATGAGACAATGTATGAATGTTAATGAAGCAAAAAGTGTATACCAATATCGGGTTGCTTGGCGGTCCGTCCTTTCTGTCTACCACTGCGTGGTAATGGTTAGTTAGATAGTTAGTTAGCGATACTGTGTCGGTATATACCACTCTAGGAAATCTGTTTTCTAAAACCGCACAAATATTCAAATGATAAGATCTTAATTTTTAGCCCAACGAAATTATGTTCAACTTCAACACTTCCATCATGGTCTCCGTACATTTAAATATTTATTCAACTATTTACTCTATATTTTTGTCCCATGTTTCTCAATAAAATAGTTTGCTAACTAAGGCAAATTATTTCAAAAATTAAATCAGAACCTGCCTCAAAGAAATCAAAGAAGAGGAGTCATCCAGCGTCTTGAAAAGAACTTCGTAGGAGCTTAAAAACAGTCAGTTTTTAAATAAAACCTAGTCCGAATCAGCACAGGAACCCCTAGTGAGGAGGACTAAGAAAAACATTACAAATTGTCTCATTAGCTTTGTAAAATTTTATTAACTAAATGTAAAAATATGTTTTAAAAATAAGTAATATAAAATAAATCAAAAAAATAACAACAACAACAAAAAACTAAACTAGTTTAGAGAAAACTATTTTTTATTTATAATAATTTTACATTATATTAAAAGAAGACGAAGTTAAAGAGCCATACTGGATGTATAAATCTACTACAAAGGTTATTTACCTCAATTTCGTATCCAAGGATAAAAATTTCGCACGATAATGAACGCGTTAATGTTATTTTAAACGCTTTTTGTAGGTTGACTTACGCCATTCTGCTAAAAACACGCTACGAACTCCTTGATCTAGCGTGACCAATCGGAAGGTCACTTATCAAACAACCAATCGGAAGGCTTCATTCCTTAAATGGAACCGATTTGATCGATATGTTTTCAAAGAATATTGATTTTTTTCCTATAATAGAATAGGACATAAAAATTATTGTTATATTAAGAATTTTGTGTTTTGTTTTGATGTTGAATGTGTTTTAAAAAAATTCCAATCTGCAATTCGTTTTGTTGATGGATGAATAGATGGATCAAAAAAAAATTACTGCGACTTAATTTTTTTTTTTTTTATATATATTTCTGTATTTTATAATTATTTATAATATGAACGATAGATCAATGAATTCCAACGTATTCTATGATACATGCAATACTTTTTTTAGAAGAAAATTGAATAATCACAAATGAACCTATGTTAAATATTAAGTACGGCATTCATCAAAGCAAGTAAAGAAAACTTTCGTTTTTCGCATGAGTGCGTAATGCCAAACGGCCCATAGTCTAGTGGTTGTCCACTTGATTGGAATCGTGATGTTAATGGTTCGAACTCTGATGCAGCCCATTAAATTTACCTACATTAACATGGTTTTTTTTTACCACACAAGAGTTTTCAGGCAGAAAGTGGGAAAAAAGGAGATAGGAAGGGGGAAGGTTGGAAATTATCTCTGGCTCTTCAAATCCGGTTACCACACACGCCTAAATCCATTTCAAGCAACTATTAATACCCTTTAAATTCTTTTAAAAACATACATGCTATTACTTTGTTTAGACATTGTGCACTTTGTCTAATGTTTTTCTGTGTAACATAATTATTAATTATTTTATTTATCGCATAAATATTTTTCTAAAAATTATATTTAAGTATTTATTTATCTGCTACTCGTGTTAATCTGGGAGAAATAGTTAGGATGCAGACGAATTCTCTAGTTAATGTATATTGTGTTACTAAATACTGTCTCTACGTGTGTTTTCGTATTAAAGAAATTTATTTCATTTTTTTAATTATACATTTTTTTTGTTTAATTCGTAGAACTCCATTTTTTAAATTTAATGTCAATCAATTTAATATAGTTATTTTATTTAATAAGAGTATTTTTATTTTTGTGACAGCTATTTCGCCGTTCAAACTGCGATTAATTCACATTGCGGCCACTTATTTATATGATTTTTTTTACTCCCACCCAATTCTAATTTGGACAGGTGTTAATTACTTATTATCGGTAAAACCGATATATTTATAAAATAATTAAAATTCTCTATTCTGTGGGGTTTTTTTACATTTATAACGTGTTTTCCCCGTATTTCAATTACAGTTTTATTTAAATTTATTATAATGTTTTGGTAATGTGAACATACTGAGAAGTGGTGAATAAATAATTGTCCTTACTTTATTAATTAATGTTATATTATGATCATTCATTCTTTATATTTCCAAGTGTTCAAGCAAAATCAAGCAGGACGTGATTATTCACTAATGTTCTTGGAATCTAGTTGAGAAAGCCCTTCCCGTCTGCCCGATATAGGTAGCGTAGCAGTAGGCGTGGTCACAAAAAAATAATTAAAAATGTTATTGTAACCATTCCGCTTATGTTTGTACCTACATATATGGAGGAAGTGCTTAGTGAACCACGTAAAATAACGTATCCATCATACTTCAGAGAATTCACAATCAAATAGGTAATACGAACGAATTTTAATTGAGTTGAATGAACCACGTAATATTTATCCCACCCAGTTACCATAAATTAACATGTAAAATACTTAACTGCTGTCAGGAGCCTAAAGAACCAAGGCCGCATACCTTCCTTTAGGCCTCATTCTGTTCTACAAATAGTAATATGGGAGTTATAGGAGTACATAATTTTATATTTGAATGTACGAATACTTGTTCGCATTGATCCCGACCAAGTAATTGCACATTATCTGACCTTGTGGTCACTTTACGACTTTTCGAATCATTATTATTGTCAAGTTGTTACTTTTTGAAAACCTGTTCCCAAACCCGAGGACCTTACTAAGTAGTGAAGGTAGCCAGTTTATTCAATTGTATAGTTAGGTGATTTGTTGCATTCATATGAATTGAGTTACATGATATATAATGAAGAAAATTGCAGATACTTAAATCTATAACTAAAGACGACATGAGCAAAGGCTAGTGGATGAATGCAGTTAAGGTTACTTACCACTTTCCCACCCCGATATAAGTAACTTATGGTTACTCCTTCAGTTACAGACTCTAATGTTTTTAATTAAATTTTTAATTAAACGAAGCTATAATTTTTAAAAGACTCTAAACTTTCAAGTGTCCCTGCATAGATTTTGCATAGAGGGGGGTTAGTTACAAATGCACATCAAATCGGTTAGTACAAATACTGAGGACGACAAAATATAGCCCTTAGTGGCTCATTCTATCGATAATCGGAGTAATACAAGATGGAATGCGGGAGTGCACCAACAAACCAATGGATAAACAAACAAGAAACACGAAAACAAATTATGTCCAGAACAGACCGTAGCCACGAAACCGGGGCAGTCCCTCCAGAGCAGTGCAAAGCGACTTCCTGCTTCCGACACTCTTCCCAGTGTAGCAATGCACCAGTCACCCGGAGTATCCCTTCAGTAGAGTGTATATGGGAGGTGGGGTGAAAAATACCTGAAGACCCTAGGGTCTAGATTCCCTCTATATCCCTAGGGACATAGAGGGAATCCCGATAGCCGGGAGCGTACCGCTAGGTTGAGGAGACGGGGAAAACAGTAGCCAGCAATGCGTGCCCCATTAGGAAGTGCACAAGAGTCCGGCCGGTGTCGGTTCCGGCAAAAGTGATATATATCAAGAGTAAAAATAATAAGAGAGAATTGCGGGGACAGGGGTTAGTTTCCACTCCCTTAAAGGGGAAGACAATACAGAACGAGGTCAGTTCAGTTCCTGTGGATGGATCCACTCGAAATGTGGTGCTAAGGAAGAATGCTCAGGATTCCATGAACAGCCAGGCATAAGAATCTATCCATTCTGGGAGATTGTAAAAAAAAGTTTATGTCTAATTAAAACCTCTTAAGCATTTTAATGGAATTTTATAAATATTCTCAAGTCCTGAAAATTACAAGTATTACAAATAAATAACAACTCTTCTTGCGCCACCAATCTTTTTATAAATGTAACATCAATAGAAATATCAACTGTAAAAATCATATCTTCTCTAAGCTCAAATAGTCTAATAAAACTGTGTTCATCTGAAGCGACCTGCCAGCTAAGTATGTTTTTTCTGTATCTGTTTGTACATAATTAGTTGCAGAATATGAAGTGATACTCGTATTTTCGCAGCGCCCTTGACGTAATTTTTTACATAAACGGCGTTGTACAAATCATCCAAATATTATTATTATTAAATCTTCTATTAAAATATGGGTTTCACACTTTTTTGTTCATTTGGTCACTTGTGTGGAGAGCTATAAATGCATTAGCATTTTACTATCGTCTAATTTATTAAGTTATTACTTTGGTTTAATCAACTTATTTTAACATCGGGACTCGTGTAATACAAAAGTGTATACATCATATTGTCTCTTTTCCATTGGCAGGTGTTGATAAACCTTGATTCCGTGTCAGTAGATCGCAGATCAGATTACATCTGGTTATTATTCGTATCGTCAAATAAAGCCCGACATAATTTCATAACTCAAGAACAATAATACCGATGTTTGGTCTAATCGTCGTCGCGAGTGTAATATTAAACATAAAGCTGGTAGGTACTCGGTTAATGCTGCCTAGTCAACTTAATGTCGATTGTGCAACGTAATGACAGTGAGCAAAAAGGTTGTTGGTACTTAAACAATATTATTTTCTTATACTATTAGTGATGTGCAATACAATCGAAGCATTATGATATTCGAAACATTTCAATAATCGAATTTTTTACTTGCATGACTTTACTTATTGATTTATTTATTCATTTCTATTTATTTACAGTGAATTATTTTTTTTTTCTTAAAAAGAAAGACAAATACTGCATGTTTGCGAATAACCTGAGGGAATTGGAAAATCTCCAACTACCATCACATTAAGCATAATATGTTGTTTGTTTCGTAATGGGGGACTAATCCAGTCAAGGAATTGAACTCACGACGTCTGGGTGAGACCCAAACGCGATGCCAACTCGGCCACTGACTGGTTATTATATACAATGACGTGTATGTACTGTAAATTATTAATATATACTAGCGTATCGTGAACGCCTCACTAGGAGAACCTGTTCTGAGGTGTTCACGTATTTATGTCATAGTATTATTGTAAGTTGTAATTCAATTATGTTAAAGAAAAATAAAATATATAAATCTTGTTAAAAGGATAAAAAGCCCAATTTAATATAAATGTTTTATGTTATTTTCAATTTGGGGTAAATCGGTCCCTTTTGTTTTTATCGAGATTGAGATATTAAGTTTTATTAAATGTGTTGGTGTATTTTCTCTTATTTATTTCAAATATGTAGACATTTAATTATCTTCTTCAATGATTAAATTTTACAGTGAGGTTTATAAGCTTCAATAAGTTATTAAAATGTATTGAAGAAAATTATCTACCAATATTGGTTTTCTTTGACTCCGACTACAGATCGAGATATTTGATAAATTAGCAGTCAACCGAAGTCTGAAATGTTTATTCCGAATGACATGTTTTACTGAAGTTAACATATCTGAAAAAAAAACACTTGAGCATTTCAAAATGTTTCGAATCGTAAATAATCGATCATTAAGAATTGAAAATTTCGCTGATGCCCATCGCTATTAAAGTAATATTATCCAACGGCCTTGTCACCAGCTACCGGCTATTATACAAGGCACGGTAACTGGCAGATTGTTATCTGCAAGTTCCGCCTGCGGTTTATCACTTCTTATCTGTGACTTACGTGTGATTTGTGTTATTTGATCAAAGGTGGGCAATAGCCTGTTCAAACTGAATTATAGACTATAATGCTTTATTGAACACGTATTTAGCAATAAAAAAATAAAAACTTAAAAAATAATAACAACACAAAACCGACCGTCATTTGCCAAGTCCTCCCAACCTTTCTCTTCACACTGACTTATAATAAAAAAAAAACGGTCGTAAGATCCTTAGATAACCTGAACCAAATTGTACAAAGATAATTAATAAAGAACATTAAAAAAATTACAAACAAAAAACTTATCGTACTAGTTTGGGCGTAGAATCATTTACGGTTCTCACAAGGTCAATCTATTTTTCAAAACCTGATTTCGGTTCAAAATTAGAGGAAGTGACAGGTGCTCCAACCGATGCTTTCTTCTAGGTAACTGAGTAAGTACTTCCCGTCTGCCTCTGGGACGGGATGACCTTAATCAAACTTTGACGACGCCCTAGGTCGAAAGTGACACTACATTCCGACGTGTCAGTGTCAAATAATGTGGTTTTTAATGTCACTGATTACACTAGCCTTTAGAATTAGAATAAACTTGTCATTAACTTTGATTGTGTGGTGAATTGCTTAGTTATGCAAAATGTTTTTGAATTATTTCATTAAATTAATGACCTAGCTATTGACCTATGTGAATGACCTAGTAATACGAATATTTTAAGCTTTATGAGATGTAGACATTTGGCACGTAAATGATATTTGTTAAAATATTTCAGTTTTTATTTAATTGATTTCCAATTGAATCATTTTAAAACTAACTTATATGAATCACCAGTATGTCATTTCTCCACATAAGTCGTCAGTTGTCTGAGAGGATTGAGCGCCGAATAACTCTGTTATTACAAATACACTGTTTGCTTCATTTACATTCATAATAAAGGGACGCTTAGATGGTTTGGCCATGTAGAGCGAATGAACGATGAAAGGAGTGTAAGGAGAATATATGACAAGAACGCGAATAGAAGAAGAAGCCGAGGACGTCCGAGGAAGACATGGCACGATCAAGTGAATTAAATACTTGAGTCGAACCATGTCAGAAATCGGAATAACAGAAGAGAATGTATGAGATGTTGTATGAATGTGAATGATGCGAGAAGTGTATGCCAAGATCGAGTTGTTTGGCGGTCCGTCCACTCTGCCTACCCCTGCGAGGAAACGGCGTAATGGTTAGTTAGTTACATTCAAACATAATTTGACATTATTTCCAGGGCATCTCCGACTTCTCCCTCCATTCAATTATGCGCCATATATTCTCTTAACACTAATACAACATAGTTTTACTACGCACACACCTCAATGATCTTAATTCTACTGTATTCAGTTTATTTTCATCATTTTTATGTCAGTCATAAATCAGGGTTAGTAACAAAACGCCGCTGTGGACTGCTAACCTGGCTTTTTAATTTAGTTTCCCGTATTCACCCTCTTTATTATAGTATGCATTTGACTGCATCCTTTAAAAAATATCTTTATATTGAATTGACGTACAACATTATCGTTTTCAGCGGAAACGTAACTCAGAAAGAAAACTCGATATTAAGACGCAGCAATACCCTCTAAGCTGAAACTGAACATTATTTTAAAAGGAGATATGTTAATACGGAAGAGAGGGGGAGCGCGCTAATATAAAAAGTGCTTAGACGAAAACGATCGCTTAAAAAATATTTATTAAAACACGACTTATTTAGAATAGAGTAAAAATCTCAAGACTGCTGACTTAAGTAGCATTTAAAAAAACGCTTTTATTTTTTTTATACCTATAACATGGTTAATAACAGAACCACACGTGTTTTATTTTTATTTTTCGGAGAATACTTTGCGATTTTATTTTTCTATGTGGGGAATTTCATATAATTACTTTTTCTGAATAGATTATCTATAAAAAAAAATCATAAAAACTTCAAATTTTCAAGGGATTTTTTTAACAGTAACTCTACACCGGAGGCCCTAGGGGAAATAATTTCCTTCAAGGCCTATATCATCTTTGGGGATGCTGTGTGGAGGGTCTTTTAGAGGATAGGAAGGAGTGAACTTGGGTCTTGAAGAGACCCATGTTGTAGGATGGAAGAAACACAGAGGCTGGCAGATCATTCCACAGCCGAGCTGTTGAATGCAAGAACGAATGGTAGAAGCGACCCGTTCGCATGTGACAAATGTCAACCGTGTGCAAATGATGGACGCGCGTTTGGCGTATTTTTCGAGTATCCACCGGTGCCGAAGGGATCAATGACGCTAGTTCCTCAGAGCACCTTCCATTAAAATACCGGTAGAACAAGACAGCATTTCCACCTGACGTTTGTGCTCCAAAGATTGCAGTAACATAGAAATTCTGAATGCGGAGGCTTAAACTGGAAAATATTTGCACGGTGCTCTATTCGTGAAGCAGACAAAGATACAACAGAAAAAATAGTACTCATAGTACAGATGTCTAAATAATAGTTTATATGGCACGTTCCATGAGTGGTTTTTTTTCACATAAACTGGTGGGTAGAAGCCGGACAAGTAGTGAAATCGCTTGGAAAGAGAGAGGGCTGTTGGACCACTACTGATTGGCCTTGAGTGTCGCCTTGTCCGAACATTTAAATATTAATACTTAATAAGTGCATTTAAATTTAATAATATATTACTTTATAATCATATTTAAGCTTTTAGTTTTCTTATTAAATAAAACAAACACTTTATTATAAACCATGGATTTATTGTATTTTTACGCCAACCAGTTTCGCTTAGATCAAGCTTCGTCAGGGCAAATATAATAATTAAATAAAAATACAGACGAAACAACAGATTGTCTGTTTCCAAAAAAATACAATAAAGCCTTGGTAAAAACGTCAAAGTGTTTGTTTTATTTAATATGATATCAAACCACAAAATAATTTCTCCTTATGAAAAATTTTTTGTTTTTCTATTTTGCTGATTTTTTTCTTATTTGACATTATAAGTGAAAATTCCAACTTAATAATTAATTAATATGGACAAAGAACTTTAGATCACATGATTCCTAGCTGTTTAAATATGTTACCAGCTGATTTTAAAAAAAATATTAAAACTAGACAGTAAATGAATATATTGAAAACTTGGTTAGCTGAAAGAAACTATTTGTATTGATAAGAAAATATTATTTATTTACGATTTATTGTTGTCATTTATTTTATATATATATATATATATATATATATATATATGTGTGTATTTTTTTTTATAGAAATATTTTTTGGGTAAGATTTTCAGAAATATTTATGCTTTAAATTTGTTAATATGTTTTTATTATTATATATATTGTAACCTTAACTCTAAATTTAGGATACTGTTTTGAATAACAAGCTCCCGTTAGACAAACTACAAAAAAGTGAAGAAGACAGTTTAGCCCACTCGGGTATTTATTCACTTCAATGCAATGATTGCCCGACGTTCTATGTAGGCAAAACGTCGCGTAATGTTAATATCCGGGTAAACGAAAACTTAAGATGTCTAATTAATAATGGTTTCTCCGAATTTGCTAACCATCTCTTAGAAACAGACCACACATTCAATAAAAAAACAGGCACTAGTTTACTACATAAAACTGGAACCGGCATTCGACTGGATAACTTAGAGGCATTAGAAATAAGGAAAGTCAAAAACACTAATAGTAGACTCATAAATAATCAAATAAATTTAAATAAAAGTCCAATCCTTAAATTATTCCCAATAAACAAAGTACACGCCCTTCCCGGTCAGCAGGTACCTGCTGATATCCCACCCTTGGCCCTCCACTCGCCTGTTTTTATCAATCTATAACACATGTGTATCTTAGTTTATAGTTTAGTTGTACACTTCTCTGAAGAAGCTAAAAGTGATGTAAATAAAGTTATTGTTTTATTTTTTTAAATTATAATATCACATCACCAAGTAACCGCTTCATATGAAAAAAAAAATACAAAAAAGTAGTTTTTCGTGACTTTTTTTAATTGTATTTTTTTGTAAAATGTTTTAAATCAAAATTAATATTAAAATAACTAACTAACTAACCAACCTTGATGCCATTTCTCCGGAGGGGTGGGCAGAGAGGACGGACCGCCAAACAACTCAGTCCTGGCACACATTCTTCTTACTTCATTCGCATCGTGTATCGTTTCATAGTACTTTCACACAAACGAAGTATTACATTCTGTAATCATCATCTCATTCATGGACAGACTTGAATAAACCTCACCCCATGAACTCGGGCACCCTTGGTAAGGTACCTGTCATAGCAAACCACTCGAGGTGACCTATGGCAGAGGTGGTAGTTATCCAATTAATGGTTCCAGGGGCGGTGGTACCCATGCCTGCCTCTCAAATTGTAGTAAATGTAATATTTCATAATGTAATACCGAAACGATCTTATCAGATCTGGTCACTAAACATGGATAACGTAATTTGAAGCAACGGGGCACTACTGAGAGTAGCTACAACTACTTATAAATATTAAACAATGCATGTAACATACCGCATGTTGCTAAAATAACTTGTCTAATTTGAATATGCAAAATAAAAAGTGTGGGAAAAAAATACAATTCATAATTAAAATATTTCACGCGTGTATGCTCTGATAAAAAACTTTCTACCGATTGAGCCATACGAGTATTCATTAAATTCAATTACTACTAGCCATACTAAATATTTAAAATGGACCTCAACTGTTTAATTCCTTGTTAAATATTGATAACTAACGAATTAAAAATTACTTTGTATTCACCACTTTATTGATATACACAGATATCAACATGTTTCGAAAGCGATGCTTTCTTCATCAGGAATATATAGAATACTAAAAAATAATAATGTCAAGTATAGACAAATTATAAATATAAACAAAAATTCATTAAAGTGGGTAAGTAATTAATCAAAAATTATCACAAAGCATTGAATGACTAATTTGTATTAGAAATTAAAAGGGAAGTTCATTTTTATTTTTAATATTATATATGAAAATAAACTTTAGAGAATTTAAACAGAATTTTTTTAGAGCTATTTAAAAAATATTTGATTATTAATTCAATATAATTCACTTTTAATGCTTTTTTTAATTGTAAACCGGTTGCATTTATATATTAAAGTTTTAAATCTTTATTTATATCAAAAGAATGATTGGTTCCTAAAAAATGTTTGGCAAATTCAGAAAAATAATTATTATTTAAACACCTTAGGTGTTCCTTAACTCTTATACTGAAATTTCTAGAAGTCTTTCCTATGTGAAAATAGTTGCAATCGTTACAAATTAATTTATATCCCCCCGATTTATTTAAAACATTATCTTTGTCTTTGTTATTTTTTTATTGTTAATTAATTACTTACTAGAAGTTAATACCCGGCTACCCGGGAATTTTCTTCACTCTCTTATTAAAAGCAAATAAAATAGAACGTTATCATTACCATCATCATTAACACGTAGAATATTATATATATATATTATATGTATGTACGAGTATATTATCCTTAAACTAATCGGAGGCATACAAATGGCATACAAACTCGCCCCACTGCTGTTCAATATCAGGTTATTTTCTGATTTTTTGAAAATAGTAACATTTTGTATCACACATAAACACGTTCCATTGTTGTGTAAATTATCACTGAAAACATGGGCAACAATCATTACGTAATGTACTTTAAAATGTAAATATGTTAGTTGTAAGTCTCTATTCTTAAACCATAGATGTTAACCATTCAACAATATTGTTTAAAATACTCACCTGTTCTGAATTCAGAATGCGCATTAAAAGAGGGGTGCAATTTTTCGTGATGGTAGAACTAACTGTTCGAAAGTTTTAATAAGACACACAAACAGATTTTACGATTTATGGTTAATGGTTTAGATAAGTACTTCATACCTAAGCACCTCCCTATATAATATTAAAGGTTTTCTTTAAATAATAATAGTTCTTTATTACAGAAGGCATGCAGGGGTAGTGCAATGCAATACGTTCCATAAGTGATAATAATACAAACAAAAAATTACGATATGTACGAAAAATAAGAGGAAGAAAAAAGAAAAGAAAAACTTGGAAAAAGATAACTTACTAAAATATGCAAAATAAGTTAACTAAGAGAGAAAAGAAAAAAAATAACAAATTTATGGTGAATATTTGATGGTTTCCCGTCTCAAAGGGCCATCAAGGGAAACTCCATCCATGTAGCCGTGGCAGTAATGATGCTATTCTTGGATTGGCGTACTCTGCACCATAGGCTTCCTATGCGGTGGCGGAGAATTGCCCTGAAAAAGTGCACTCGTCCTTCCACGAACATTTCCAGCTTGGTAGACGAAATAGTTGACGATATGCATTATTATAGGTAACTTTTATCTTTTGCCATTGGGACGCATTGTAATGCACCCACAGTTTTGACGTATACAGAGATGTGCAGAATTTGTTGAACACTATTCTTTTGTCGTTTGCGCTGCAAAGGTAAAAATGCCGTGACAGGATACCTACTCTAACGGATATCGCTCTTCTTTGTCTCTCTATATCCTCAATGTCCTTCAGGTCGCTACAAACAACATCAATTTTCCTTCAATCTAAAAGTTGTTTGAAATTATATTATAGACAGAAAACACTTTCGTTAAACAAAAAAACAAAATAAAAACAGAAAAAATGATAAGATATCAAATTGTTTAATAATTCCATTAGGCAGTTTTTTCAATTTTTGAGAAAAAAATATGAAGGACAGACTTAAAGCAAGGTTAGGTTAGGTAAAACAATACAGTATATAATGATATGTATCAGTAGACTGGTACCACCCATATAATAATTGTATAACAGTAAAAAAAACATTTAAGTAATAATTCTACTCTTACCAAGACAGTTAAAATTAATTGCTTTCTTATTGGGTTCGGGGTCGTTTTAATTACATTATGTTTTTCTAATAACAAATCGTAATAGAGACAAAAAAGCATGTACAGTCAACCTGTCGCATTCGTAATGTACAGGGTTTTTATAAAGTGACGTTCTATAATGGTAGTAATTCTATTTGGATGTAAACATACAATTATTGCTAATAGCAAAAAAATAGAAAAAAAAACAGTATAAACAAGGCAGATACAGTCTGGCATTTAAAAGTAGATAAAAATTGAGCGCACTGCGGTAGTTTGAAAGTTTTTAAATGGTAACTTAAAGATGGCTCATAAGAAAATCAAAAAGGTTAAAAAATTATCAAAGTGGATATGTTTCACTTTATACAAACGGTGCTTAGAAATTAGTGGTACTTTCTGAAAGACGATTCTGTATTTTATTCGATTCGATTTCTCTAATTTTATATATCGAAATAACCGTGAATTATATATATATATATTTTTTATGATTTGCTTTGTTTCTATAAAATGCGTATATGTTATCAGTTACTCAGATATATCTTATCCCCCTTGTCCTTACTCGGGTCACATGAACAAGGTGCCCCCAGGTATCCCTGTCCTGTGCTACGCCTACGGCATCCGTCCATAGCAGGTCCAGCCTTTTCTCGCACCGCCTCTGCAGTTGCTTCTCCCACCTGTGTTTAGGGCGGCCCACTGAACGTCTTCCAACTGGAATACCACTCGGAATTTTGCGCGGAATTCTACCTTCTGGCAATCTTAAGACGTGCCCAAGCCACCTCGGTTGCGACTTTTCTATGAAGAGTAGAGCAGTGGTTCGATGTTTAGCTCCTTCCGGATCATCGAGCTTCTTATTCGATCCCATCTTGTGACTCCTGCAACTCCTCTTAAAATGTCATATCGGCAGCTTGGACCCTGGAATGGGTTCTCTCGTTCAACATCTAGATCTGATGACCATAAGTAAGTGTGGGGAGATACACTGATTTTTACACTGTCAACTTTGTTAAAGTTATTAAAAATTGTGTACCTTTTGTTTTGCTCCAGACAGGAACGTCTTGTTTTATTATCGTATCTTTGAATATTTAAGTGGACCAACCTAAATATTTATCTATGTATATTTAATAATTAAGTTAAATTATGTGATACCTGTAATGATTAAGTTAAATGTAAGTACATATTTTTGAGTTTAATATATACCTATATATCCAAAAAAATCTATAAATTTATATATGTTTTTTTTATATGAATACCGCACAAGAGTCCCAACTGCTCCCAACCGTCTGGAGCCAGTGAGACCATGGCATTCCCAATTGGGGAATTTTGTGAGGCTGAAGGTATTAGGGAGGGGAAGGAGAAGGGGAAGAGGGAGGTGGGGAAATAGGGAAATACCTGGCTATTCATACCTGGTCACCAAACATGGCTAAAATCCATTTCAAGCAACGTTTCAATTCTGAATGGTGGTCTTTCACCAGGGCAATACTGAGAGTATCTTCCACTCTGCAACGTGCGCAAATATACTATATATTATTTTCAAATTAATTAATTATGAAACAACACAAATTAATTAAATAAAATTTACTTGCGCACGCCGGGATTTGAACCCGCGACCTTCAGATTCGTAGTCGAGAGCCTTACCCCTCGACCGTGGAGGCCGTATGTATTATTATTGGGAAAAAATAATTTTGATAAAACGAGCAGACAAGCTGTCATGTGACCGCTTTGTTGGACTATATCTTTTACTTTATTGTGCTATGCTTGTAATTGTTTTTGTTTGAATAAAAAATAAAAAATAATTTAAATTTAATTTTTAATTTTTTTTTATAGAAAGAAAGGTTTAATACTCTTCTAGCGTTGGAAGGGTACTTACGATACCAAAGTAAAAGCATTCCTCTGCAAATAATAGTGACTACGATACCAACATAATGAATTAGTATTTTATTTGAATTTCAACCTTCTAAACACCCTGTGTTATGTTTAGTCGGATACAGCTCAAATAAGCCCAGCTTGCGGTGGGTAAGTTAAGTTCCTACTTGCAATTATTACAGTTATGTTGGTATAAGAAATGCGGTTTGTCTGGATAAGTAGTCGGGAACTGAGAAAATACAAGAAAATGCTACTGGGATGAGGATTATAGTAGACAAAGTACATTACGAAAAAAAAAACACTTTCAGCTTGGCTCTTATGAGAGATCGCCATCCAGAATCGATTTTTACTTTAACCCGATTTTGACAAAATTTAATGACAACATGTAATATTAAAGTTTCATGTCTTATCCTTGATATTTCAACAGAATGATATTGTTTTACTTGTGTAGTTAATTTGAATGTGAACTATAGAAGCACTGCTTTTTCAACATGCAATACAATGGAGTACCCCACAAATATATTCTGCCGTGCAATAGTTTTTTTTTTCTTCTTTTTTTTATCTTGATAGAACATAATTACGCAGGCGTGCAAGTTTCTCACCAAAAGTCATGAAAAAATACATTCGACCAAAAATTTTGAAACCACTATTTTTGTGTTTATTTTATATTAATACCGCACAAGAGTCCCAACTGCTCCCAACCGTCTGGAGCCAATGATACTATGGCATCCCCAATTGGGGAATGTTGTGAGGCTAAAGATATTGGGGAGGGGAAGTAGAAGGGCAAGAGGAAGGTGAGGAAATACCTGGCTATTCAGATTTGGTCACCAAACACGGCTAAAAGCCATTTCAAGCAACGGTTCAATTCTGAATGGTGGTCTTTCACCAAGGCGATACCGAGAGTATCTTCCACTCTGGAAGGTGCGCAAATATACCATATATTATTTTTAAATTAATTAATTGTGAAACACCACAAATTAATTAAATAAAATTTACTTGTGCACACCGGGATTTGAACCCGCTACCTTCGGATTCGTAGTCGAGAGCCACGGAGGCCGTCAATTTGATTTATGTTTAATATTTTTCTTTTTTTGGATCGTTTTTCTTAGAGTGGGCACAGATTTGTGTTTTCTTAGAGTGGGCACGCCACTTATATTAGGTAATAGTTATCGATTCAATGATTTATTTATTTTATAATGATATGATTATTAATGGCTTTTTTTTAAATTGTTATTTTTTTAATGGGTTAATTCTAATAATGTTTTATTTCTTCTTTACAGGTAAGAATCATTCACACTCAGTCGAAGTAACAACAATCCAAAAAGGTTTTTATAAATTGTTTTACATATAAAACGTAATAAGAATTTGTCCCCGTATGACCATGAGTCTGAAAGAGAACTGACGTAGAAAGTTTCCACGTTTAATGTATAATACATTTACAGGTAAGTAGGTAAAGTGGTATAGTGGGTAGAGTGGTTTCTAAATAAGAGTGCGGCGTAATCCATAATCTGCTGATTGAATCTACCATCTGACAAGTATCCAGAAGGGTAGGCTGAGAAAATAACTAGAGTTTGAATTTAATTAAAATCGGAGTGAAGCGCATCTGCCTCGTGTGTTCCAGAATATAATTTAATATGTCCAGTAATTCTGTCGTACTTTATTTATTTATTACTAGCGGATGTGTGTGTACCCGGCCTTGCTCGGGTTTTTTTTTAATAAAATTATGAAGTTGTGAATTCTTGCTTGTCGTTTGGATGAAATAATTGTTTTTTTTTTTGTTATTTATCAGTTAGATTTTAATAGTACAGATTGTTCTTAAAGTTAGTTTATTTTAAACAGTATTTAATATTTGGGCAAATAAGTTACAGTGTAAATTTAGGTATTTTTAATCTCTAGCATTTTAATGCCATTTCTATAAATATATTTTGCTAATAAATTGTAATTTTTTTTTCATAAAGTCATGAAGTTGCCAATTCTTGCTTGTCGTTTACGTGCCATAATTGATTTGATAGCGAAATAAATGTCTTGTAACGACTATTACTACCTCTAAACAAAGAACAATCGTTTTAAATTTTTATTTCCTTCCTAACATTATTTTTTTTTAGATATATCGAAGTACTAAAGTTCGTAAGTAGGTACCTTCCATTTAGAAAATATTCTACCCAAACAAACTTTCTTCTTTTAAATATGAAATCTATGGCTAACCGGAGTAGTATACCTATGGGCTAACCGCAATACAACATGGCGGGTTCAATGTTTTTCATACTAATTTAAAACGTTATATCAACAGTTTTACATATTGGATACCATTTAATCTACTCTCTAACCCTTCCCGGCACTAATAAAAACGAACTGTGCTATTTTCAGCGAAAACGGTCTAGTAATTTTGGAAAAAATCGAGGACAGGCAGACAAACGTTCATTTTGTTTATGTAGAAATTATGAAATATTTATAGAGTATTAACATTATCATATTTATAAAATGAACATTAGGAAGTGCGTCGGTGGTAAATAATCCAGTTAAAAAGGTTCACAAGATGAATTGTTCTTGGTTTGGTTATTTACGCACTTGACCTACAAATCAGCATTGCATTCTTTACGAATCTCAACATTTTTACACAATCATAAATGGTTTTACCACACATTCGCCTCACAGATCTCATTTTTACAGCAATCAGTTTACTTCCATCCTTCCTCTGCCAGTTCCATGCCCCACTGCCATACATCGGGGTTGGTATCAGCACTCTATTGTGGACTGCTAGCTTGCTTCTTTGGATATCTTTTTATTAGCACCAACCGCGTTCAGTCCTTCGTTTATAAAGTTTCCTGCATTCACCCTTCTTTCAATATCAATTTTTCCAGCTCTTGTAAACATACTTCCCAAATATACAAACTTATCTACCTGCTCCAAGTATTTATTATTCACAACTATATTGCACAGTGTTTTCGTACTCTCTCTTTCAAACACCATGACTTTAGACTTACTTACATTCATCACTAGCTCATTTTGAATACATACTTCGTTCATCAATGATTAAAAACAGGGAGTTCCTTGTTAACTTTCTTGTTAACTGTTTGTCAATCAACAATACCGATCGCTGAATTAATTCACTGCCTACCCCTGCGGGATATAGCGTGACTGCATTATAATAACAGCTTGCATAATGCATATTTTTATGATGTTATCGCAGTCATCTTCTGTAATATGATTTCAAATAAAACCATACAATGAAAACCGTTAACTTCATTAGAACTAGGAGGAATGGGAAAACTAAAAAAAATGTCTATTTTGCACAGTGCTTTGAGATTATATATCTGTAGTGTGTGAGAAGAAGGACGAGCGTACCTTAAAAATATGGTACACCCATCTACTGGTAGTCCCCTTTAGGTAATCTGCTCATAGTATTCAATTTCTATGGGCAGCCTCAGTTTCTAGATGAATAGATTAAAAAACACATATTTACATTGATAGTCAATTTATCTGTTCACCCACTAAAATTTGGATTTTTTTATATTAACTTCACACGGGAGGATCTTTAGGGATGCTGTGTAGAGCGTCTTTTAAAGGAAAGGAAGGAGATAAAGTTCTGAAAAGTTAAAGGGTATGAGGTAAGAATTTGGGGGTCAGTGTGTCCAGGAGTGACGGACAAATTAATCCATCCCTTCTACTGCGGTGCAAGGCGATGAGTCAAGATTGTCTGGCTGGATAGGTCAAGGGGTCTCCATCAACTGTCCTCTCGATCCGGCCCACCACGCAGTTGGTGGGCAGACGCATCCGCCACCAAGCCCTGGACAGACTTCACTCCATGATACCGGGCACACCTGCTAAGTCACCTGTCGTAGCGAACATATTAAAAAATATGTACATTTTAAACTTTTTTTAATAGTGCCAACAGGTACCCCTTGAGAGTCATACTTAGACACTTCTACAATACCATTTCAACTTTTGCGAACATATTCTCCGATTATCTGCGGCCCCTCAAAACGCTTCTTATATATTTAATTGATTTTGCCAGCTAGCAAGCACTGAAAAATTACGGTAGTATTCTGCTATAAAACAACTGTAAATAATCACCCATCTATCTGTCATCGGTATCTATGGTTATGTATCTATACCGGCTGTCTATGGTCTGCGTCGGGTTGTCTATGGCAATATAGGTGAGTTTATGCTTTAGCGAACAGTTATCCGTGACTTAGCAAAAACTGGACTTACAACTAGGTGACGTATAGGCTAACGGAAGGTTAAAAATTATCTGACGCTTTTAAAATTACGTAAATAAGTTAATAGCTGTTTTCATATTTAAAAAAAAAAAAAAAATTCCAGCTTGTATACATTGGTCACAACATTCATGCACCTATATCATCCAAATTTTGGGCTACATTTGAATGATGGTTGTTATTTATTGTTGTATTATATAATATTGTTGAACTAAACTCCTGCTGATAAGCTGCTTGCAGTGATTTAGCGGTTATAAGTTACCATTGTATAAAATCAACATTATACAATTTAAAAAAATGTATATTTAAAAAAACGTATTTGGCTATGTGTGGTTTTCTGTCTTTCTGAAATGCAGTTTTCTTTGCAGGCCAATTGGATAAAAAAATATGCGAGTAAACATAGTAACCACAATGAAATATTACCATCTTGATCTCTGATTCTACAAAACATCAATTTGACTCTAAAAAAAGGATATTTATCAATTTCGTAAGTTTCAGTAAGAATAAATTGGGATCTAACTCGGTTAAAAAATCTGTTAAAATATATGGGAACAAGTAAAATGGTCTATTGTCTTCTTTTGGGCAGTTGAACTGATATTCAATATACCATAGCTCATGATGAAAATGACGTTACCAACTGAAAAACTTTGGTTAATCTATAAATCCTATATCGAAAATGTTGTGCATGTTTCATCACGCCAGACCTTCTTAAACGACAAATGTAGTTGCTTCAAAAATAAACGAACGGATTAACTACACCGTTTTGAAGCACGAAATACCGAAACTGACGCAATCATCTCATTCTGTGTTTTTCTGTAAAGTTTGCGCCGTAGGCAAATTTTTTAAGAATTAAGCACTTTTTTCGTAATATCGCAGGGGGGCAATATTTTTACCATAATTACCAACCGATGCGCAAGCAGAAACTAATTTACAGCTAAATCCAGAGTAACAACTAGAGTTAAAATTTTACGATTGTTTTACGCTACTTCTGGACCACCGTGTACTTCAATAAAATAAATCCAAGCAACTTCTTCAATATTAATTGAATCGCTTGCTATCAACTTTGGGATGATATCTTTGACATTTTCATAACTCCACAACTCACAGCTCACCGTTAAAACGATTTTACTGCCGCCACTATAAATTCCTATATTATTATAAAAAAATAAACAAAAAAAACATGATAAAACATACAAATTTAAATAAGACAGTCATTAATAACACAATTCATTAGATAAAATTAATTATTAATAATCATATAATTTATCCATTAGTAATTAATACCTGCATATCTTATGAAATTTTTCTCTTTAATCAATCTCATAATTTCTCATAAACAGTATTATTTTATAATTAAAAACTCAGATAAAGTAAAAAGTTTTATCAGATTTATTCTCACAGTAAAAAAATATTTTTTATTTATGAATATTATCGCAGTTATGCATTTTTATATTGAATCATTTGAAGATTTTTATTTCCCATGATTTTACGATCACGAATAAGAATGCAAAACGAATTATATTAAATCAAAACCGATTTGGACCAATCGATTATTAATTGCGGTTGTATTTATCGTGAGAAAAATTATTTTATTTTGTGTTTGCCGTTCCCATCCTTTTGTCATACGCATGTATCGTTAATTGGTTCTTCTTGGCCTTATGCCTTGGTTACACTTAGCTAGTAGTAAAGACAGTGATAACTGGTAACTAAAAAAAAACGTTATGAAAATGCGAAACAACATCGACAGTAAAAATTTTCATACAAATCCAAAACGAGAATACGCGCGGCCGACAAACGTTCCGAATGTAATGGTACCAACATAGCAACTTGTTTTTGTGACATGATTTTTAATTCACTTTTTAATAACAATTTATAATTTCTACGTGTAATTACATTTTTTTTTTATATGAATACCTCACAAGAGTCCCAACTGCTCCCAACCGTCTGGAGCCAGTGAGACTATGGCATTCCCAATTGGGGAATGTTGTGAGGTGAAGTTATTGGGGAGGGGAAGGAGAAGGGGAAGAGGAAGGTGGGAATACCTGGCTATTCAGATCTGGTCACCAAACACGGCCAAAAGCCATTTCAAGCAACGTTTCAATTCTGAATGGTGGTCTTTCACCAGGGCGATACTGAGAGTATCTTCCACTCTGGAACGTGCGCAAATATACTCTATATTATTTTTAAATGAATTAATTGTGAAACAACACAAATTAATTAAATAAAATTACTTGCGCACGCCGGGATTTGAACCCGCGACCTTCGGATTCGTAGTCGAGAGCCTTACCCCTCGACCATGCAGGCCGTCCATACAATAAAATTTATATATTCAGAATCTAATTGCTGATCTATAAGAACAAATTTTTTTAGCCGTAAAAACTTTCAGCGCATCTCCTTATTCTTGTAAGATTCGTGTTTGAGATCGATCCTAATGAAAACCAGAGTAAAAAGAGCCCTTACCATAGAAAATAGAAACCAAGAAAGATATGGCATGAAAGCGTGCCGACTGTCGCCGAGCTACGACTAAACTGCACGGACCATCAAAGCAGCTATGCAATTAAAGTTATGCATTTGGTATGTACAAGTAGATAGAACAGAAGGGCGCTGCTGTACATAGATGCGATCTTTTTATTTATCGACGCTTAGAAAGCTTTTAAGTATTGATACATTTATCTCATAGTTAGTTATACAAAGGATTATAATAATATAATACATAAAATAATAAACGGAGTATAAAAGAAGTAACCAGGTACAATATAAGTATGTAGTTACAATGTAATGAATAACAGTTTTACCTGTGGTTACATCATAACAGCAGGTTGTACAAAAGAGTTTGAAAAGCGTTTAGTGCATAATATAATTACATAAGTGTAATTTTGGAGTGAGCGTGGTATCATACTGATTATGGTTCAGGGTTCATATTCCTTGCTTCTATTATCTATGCATTAGCCCATTGCATATGCGCTAATTACAATCGATTAAATAACTCGCTCATTAGCGAAGGGCCTATCATGTGATCAGCATCATTTCCCACGATCTCGGAAATAACGTAATCATCATCTGACTCTCCATGCAGCAGGTGAAGTTCTCTTCAACAGTAAAGTTATCCGGGAGTTTTTGCCGTACTAACTAGCAACTAACAACACTTCTTGCATTTGCACACAATGAAGGTCGTGGGAAGAGGCAGAGGTTCAATCCGTCTGCAAACACCTTGCTAGACTGCTGTTGATGTCATTATAGTTTCTGCGTTTGTTATACTGGCATTTCTAAAGAAGGTGCTCAGGTGCAAAATTTCTGAATGATTTTACGCACTGGGTATTTTATTTTATTATTTTGATACATTGCACCAGACTCCTAACAGATCAAAGGCAGCAGACGTTGTAATGAATAGCAAAATCTGCTAACCATTTTGGAGGCTGGAGGCAAACCACAATTTGGGACCAGACGGGTTTACGCATTTCTCGAATACAATATGTCTTCATTCGTGTATTGACTGGCGGCGAGCGATCGTTAATCAAACGTTATAAAAATAGAAGTGGTAAAGAAAATAATCAAAACTATCGCATCATATTCCACAGATGAACGGTTTTTTAACTGAATTTTAAGGTTATTTAAAATATGTATAATACACGACCAGTATTTAGTGATACTAATTCACTTCCGTCCACGTTTATTTCACGTGATTTTAACTGCGGTTAGCAAATTTAAAACATTTGTAAAAGGGTCAAACTAAAAACTTTAACAAAATATTCGGTTTTTGTAAATAAGCCGACCTTTTTTTTACTTATTTGCTGTGTTACTTAAATTTGCGGTTTGAGTTAGTTTGGAATCTGTTACCACTATTTTTATCTGTTAACACTATAGTGAAAAGGGTGAATTGATCATTAGCGGATTTGCTTTTCGAAAGGTAAATAGTAACACTTTGCAGTGCAGTGCGAGTTGCCTGCAGACCGTCGGGACGCATTTATTTGCAAATCAAATGAAAATGACACTCCTAAGCTCATCCCCCTAATTAAGGTGTCTTCCCCTTCCATGTTAGAAAACTTCTCATTATTCTCATTAGAGGACTTGACGTTGCTATACAACTACCTAACTTATTGAAAGGGTAATCACTTAAAAATATATGACAGAGTTTTATCAGTTTCTTGTGCTTTCACCACAGCTGATTATGTCACAATAATCCATTTATATATTACATTTCGCACATACTTTCTCGCTGTTGGGAATATTTTATAATCCAAACGTAAACAAAGTTTTTTGTTCTGTCGCAAGAAGCAAAAGTTTCAGCCGTCGCCATTTTGGACAGGAGAAAGGACGGGAATTTAACGTTCCATTGTCAAAGTCAGTTCTGAATTCAAAAGTTTAAATATTTTGCAATTTGAAATTTTTCTGCGAAAAAGAAGAAAGTTTTTTAATTAATGTTGTCACTGTTTTACGAAATTATGTAATTACAATAATTTGACCGCGATTACAGATGACATGATATATATATTGTTTTGACCTAATTTTCTTTCTTAGGAATGCTTGTTTTTCAAAAATTTCCAAAAAAATATTACAGCAACAATGATTTTTTTACCAGAAAGTATACAGGGAAAGTTTCGTGAAAAACCTTCCATAATTCAAAACAGAATTAGTAAGGATAGCTCCCTTGTGGGTCGGTAAAGAATCAGCATGAAGCGGGTGATGTAAGAATGTGCGATAAATATTCACATACCTACTAGAACCACTAGGAAGTACGTCATATTCACACTGTGGATACAAGAACAAACTATCAAATGTTTTCTACCATAAAATGACCTAGTCTATGGGCGTAGTTTACTATTTTAATATGTTCTTGGGTCGAGTAAAAGCCTATTGAAGCATATTATGTTAAATATGTGAAGGACTTTATTTTTTTTATTTTTTTTTTATTCTTCCTTTTTGCCTTGTATGTCCTATCTGTATGCTCTATGCTGTATTTAATGTATTCTTAGAATATATATACTGGTATATATATATATATATATTTTTTTTTGTTCGTAAATAAATACATAAATACCGAGAGCACTCCTTTGCATGTATGTCTATTGGCGCCCGTACACGGGTCGGGGCGGTGCGGGAGCGGTGTTGAACTTTCAGTATACAGTAAGCTATACGAAATTTCAGTAGCTTCTCGATATTATCGCGTCACCACCGATATCACTTTAAGAAATTTTAATAATTAATTGTTTGTGTTAATCACATTTCTTTTTGTTAATGTTAATGTTACAATGTTGAATTCCACAACCACGATTTTACTTGACTCACCGACGATATATTAAGTACGGGACGGTAACGCAAAAAATCTGCAATACCCACAGTATACTGACTACAAATATACTGACATGTACAGACCCATATGCGAGTCCGTAATCGAGACAAATTACCCGCATTTTTCGCACGCAGATATTGTTCATTTCATACCGACTAGTAAGGGAGCCATATAATGATTAAAAGTAAACAATATATGGGAAAACGAAATAAATACATATAAGAATCCAAATCCCTTATGAAATTTGAGAACAAGCGATAAATGGTTGGATTCTTAAACATAAAAAATTAGGTGTCTGACGGCCTCCGTGGTCGAGGGGTAAGGCTCTCGACTACGAATCCAAAGGTCGCAGGTTCAAATCCCGGCGTGCGCAAGTAAATTTTATTTAATTCATTTGTGCTGTTTCACAATTAATTCATTTAAAAATAATATGAAGTATGTTTGCGCACGTTCGAGTGGAAGATACTCTCAGTATCGCCCTGATGAAAGACCACCATTCAGAATTGAAACGTTGCTTGAAATGGCTTTTAGCCGTGTTTGGTGACCAAATCTGAATAGCCATGTACCTTCCTCCTCCCTTTCTCCTTCCCCTCCCAAATACCTTCAGCCTCATAACATTCCCCCAATTGGGGATGCCATAGTCTCACTGGCTCCAGGCGGTTGGGAGCAGTTGGGACTCTTGTGGGGTATTCATATAAAAAAAGGTAGCTGCGTTCAAAGTTAAACATGTCAAACCACTAACTGCTGTTTGTTTTCTGCTAATTGACAGCCCTGCCATCGTCGCCATTATTAAATTACATGTACCGACGAGAAACACAATACAAAATGTTAAAAAAAATTACAACTCGTACACAACCAACCATCATTCACACTCGCTAACCAATCGGATGTATGATCTGGGCAACAAGGTTGGAGGTATTGTTGATATGTTTGCTAACTCCATAATACAACACTTTGATGAATCCTACAATTAATTATTGTAGCTTTAATGATATTGTTTTAGTTTTCTATTTTATCTCACTGTTAAACGTTTTAAAAATATTTTTTAACATTGCTTTATGGTTTAAAAAACTCATGTACCTATTTATAATTTTCGATAGCTCATTATATTATCAAAACAAAACATACGGACAAAAAACTTCTTATACTATGGTACTAAACTCTACAACAAAATCCCACTCTCCATTAAAAATCACAACAACCATAATAAATTTTAAAATCATATAAAACACTGGATACGTTACATAGGGATATCTGAAATAGAAAATATATTAACACCAAATACAGAGTAACACCTCACCTTAGAATTAAGTCAAGCACATCAATTTAATTTAATGTAATTTAATATTCTGTAAATGAAATCCTCAGCATGGAAAATCTTAGTGAGGATATCATCGCTTGTTATTAAAAAAAGAACATAGTAAAACAATATTATTATTAGGTTCTAAAATTCCATGTAAATGCACAGAACGTCGTAAAATCAATAAATAAATAAGTAAAAAAAACAATGTTTTTCAAGAGGTAACGATAATCGCGTACTGTGCCGCAGACAGGTAGCTGTTTTCACAATCAACGAACATTTCGTAATTAACAGATGCATCACAACTAGATATAATCTCTCGCATCATGATGTTTGAAGAAGGTAATTACAAGGCGAGCACTTTCATGCTCAGTAGCTCAAAAAAAAGTGGTCGCGGTTTGTTAGTCGCAACACGTTTACGGTTGGAGGAATTTTATGAAGATTTTTTTTAATGTTGTTTTCTTAATCTTCCTATGAAAGAATTTCGTTGAATCGTTATCATTCGTGGCTTAAAAAACAGGAAACGCAAACGATAATATGTAATTCTCAAATTATTAATTTCTTTATTGATACTGAGACGATCTGCATAACTCTCGTGAGCACTCACTCATCTCACATTTTACCTTATTACTTTGACAGTAACCCAGTCCCTTTGATAATGTTCACCAGGGTTGTCATTGGATATTCGACTATGTATCTTGGTTCCACAATATGTCTTCCCAGGTAACTGAGCCCTCTTCCCATCAAGGTGGGACATTAAAACTAATGTCAATCATTGGTGAATTGGAGTTTATTCATCCTCTTCACATTTCCTGCATCTATTGGTGTTTTCCACTCCCAACAGCTTCATGTATCACCTGAGGAGACAGTGTCTCCCAGTTCCCTCAGTGAGTTTACGTCTACATTGAGTGGTTGCCTGGTTCGTCTGGGGTCTCATTCCGGGTGCCCTCTCCCAATCCTTCCAGTGCAGGGATTTTATGAAGAATTTTTAAATGTTGTTTACTTAATCTTACTATGAAAGACTTTCGTTGAATCGTTTGAAATGTATTGCAAAAATATCGCCAACCGGTTTCGCTTAGCTCAAGCTTCGTCAGGGCAAATATAATGACTAATAAATCATACAGAGTTATCGATTATATATAGTTACGGAATACAAAAGAGAGAGAAAAGAGAATAACATATTAGAGGGAGACAACAATAGAAAAGTATTATATGTAAGAGGGAGACAACATTAACATATATTAATAATAATAGATAGTAAATACAGCAGTGTAATGGGAACATAATTAGGTCATTAAAGAGATAATCCTACAATATTTATACGCGAAAGAGCAGTTATGAATGAAAAATTGACTACTTGATTACGTAATAATAATTAAACGGAGGAAATATATTCGTGGTTTATAACAGATTGTTTTATTTAATACAAAATTATTTTTGCTATGCGTGGCTTAAAAAACAGGGAAGATAAACGAAATTTTGTAATTCACAAACTTTCTAACTAACTAGCTATCATGCTGTTTCTCCGCAGGGGTAAGCAGAGAGGACGGACCGCCAAACAACTCGGTATTAGTACTCACTCCTTGCTTCATTCACATCCATGCATCGTCTCATACATACTTTTACTGACTCTTGAGATGGCCGACTCAAGTTGTGGTTCACTTGATCGTGCCATGACTTTCTCGAACGTCCCCGGCTTCTTATTCCATTCACATTCGCGTCATATATTCTCCTTACACTCGTTTATTTTTTCTTCCGTTCTACATGCCCAAACCATTTAAGCATCCCTTTGTCAATCTCACTTATTACACTTACATCCGCCTTGCATTCTTTGCAAATCTCAATAATCTGAACTGGAGGTATTTTACACACGTACCCCTCAGAAACCTCATTTCTACAGCATTTAGTCTACTTTCATCCATCCTCAGCCAGTTCCATGCCTCACTGCCATACATCAGGGTTGGTAACTGTTCTCATTATCTCAGTTGGCAGAGAAGTTGTCCCGGTAAGACAGAGGTCCTGGGTTAGATTCCCAGATGCGACTGATACCTTGTTTTTATTTGGGTTTTTTTCGGTTTTATTTAATGATTAAATATTTAAAATGTCTCACAAACAGTTTTTTTTTATATGAATTGGGGAATGTTGTGAGGCTTAAGGTATTGGGGAGGGGAAGGAGAAGGGGAAGAGGAAGGTGGGGAAATGCCTGGCTATTCAGGTCTGGCCACCAAACACGGGTAAAAACCATTTCAAGTAACGTTTCAATTCTGAATGGTGGTCTTTCGCCAGGGTGATAATGAGAGTATCTTCCACTCTGGAACGTGCGCAAATTTACTATATATTATTTTTTTAATAAATTAATTGTGAAACAGCACAAATTAATTAAATAAACTTTACTTGCGCACGCCGGGATTTGAACCTGCGACCTTCGGATTCGTAGTCAAGAGCCTTACCCCTAGACCATGGAAGCCGTCAAAATCAGTCAACTAACGTTCTCTTTGTATAATTCAATTCGATTTGCAACAAATGCGAATAATATCTGAATTGCTATTTCCGCTTATGTATGTTAACACGAGTTGGATGGTTTAATTATCAAACAGCTATATGTATGATTTTTTGAAATGGAATTAGAAATAGACAGACTTTTAAATCACGAAACACTCCCACATCGCATTTCTTGTATTCTCCTTTATTCTATGTTTAAAGCGCATATATTTTATTCTAGAATGTCTACTATATATAGTAGGTATTATATTATATTTCAATAATATAAAAACAAAATAAAAAACTCTAAAATAAGGAAGGAGTAGTTTTTTTTCCTTCTGATACACGGTAAAATATCACATTTTCCCTAGTTACATAGCTCACGTTTTAACACATTTCTCACGGATTTCTTCTCTGATAACATCTTAGCATGCAATCACACCTTATTCAGTTTCACGTGGTCTCCCCACATAATTAATATTACGTTAATATTTTAATAAAACATAGATAATTCCTTCTAGTATGTGATTATATTATCATCTAAGCCTCCTGTCGCCGTAACAATGGGTAGAAATGATAGCGCCAAGACAATGCATAGAGTTGTCGGAAGCTGGAATATATAACGTGAAGATTCGTGTGGTGAGCTTATTGAATAAGAAAAATGAAAAGATTGTATCTTTTCTTGGAATATTAACCGTGAAAAGACCTTTAAAATTAAATAATTTTAAATAGGACCGCATCATCGTCGTCACAAGCAATTTCCAATTGACGATCCTTGCCATTTTTCAATTTAGGGGACAGGTATGGGCAGAGTCGCCCCGTGAACCTTTAATTGGATATTCTACAACTTTGCCATATGGCAACTCAAGGATTCGCTACGGCAGGTAATTTAGCAGGTGTGTCCTGGTTCATATGGTGAGGTTTTTCCAGATCTGTGGAGGGCCTGATCGGGGGAAGCCGTTTGAGGAAGATCCCTTGATCTCTCATCCCATAGCTTTATACCGCAGTGGGAGAGATGCATTAGTACATCTGTCACTCCTGGATACACTGACACCCGGATTCCTCCCCAACCCTCATACCTTTTTCCTTTCGAGAACTTCCTCCACTTCCTTTCCTTTAAAAGACCTTTCACGCAACATCCCCAAAGATGACATATAGTTGTTTTACCGAAATTTTAATGGAAGTTGCTCTAAGGAATTAGCGTCATTGATCCATTCGGCACCGATCCTCACTCAGGAAATACGCCAAACGCGCCCGACATTTATACATGGTTCACATTTGTCACATGGTTCACATATGTCGGACCGGTCGCTTCTACAACTCGTTCTTATGTTCAACAGCTCGGCTGTGTAATGATCTGCCGGCCTCTGTATTTCCTCCCTCCCACAGCATGGGTCTCTTCACGACCCAAGTATACTCTTTCCCATCCTCCAAAAGACCCTCCACACAGCATAACTGTTTCCCTTAGGGCCTCCTGTGTGGATTAATTGTAAATAAAAAGTTAAATTAACTTTGAAAAGAGTTTGAACCCTTCTACAGTATCACTAAAATACACAAATAAAACTAAAACAACATCAATGATTTTGTGATCATTTTGGACAATTAAATCATTCAAAACTTTATTAAAAATAAAACAAAGTAGTTGATGACAAATCCTGTTCGGTTAACTCAGAATTTCACCAAGATGCATATCGTTCAATGCATTGCGTACGCACATGAGAATAGTCCGATTCACATTGGGTAAGGTGGACCCCCCGCCCCCGTCGCGGGTTTGCTGCGTCGCTTCACACGAACTCGTGTGAACTGTTACGTAAAAGTGAATACTTACAATGAATGACTCCGAAGTCAAATGATCACAACGAAATGTGTGCTAGAAGAAATATTTTGGTAATTAGAAATAAGTATTGTAGAGGAATAACTGTGTTTTGGTACACTTTATCTGTGCATAGCTCGTGGTCCTACTTTTGGATTTATTTTAAATTGAATATAAATCAATTTTAATAATTAATTTCTCTGAGCATTTTAGTATTTTATTATTGTGAAGCTGTTTCTGCGTTCAAAGCCTTCTGCAACTCTGATCAAATCACGTTGAATCGGATTATTTATATGATGCTATTTACCCTCAACCAATTTTTAATTTTTATGCTGCCTAAAATGATTTATTACCGGTGTAACCAATTTACTGAGAAAATAATTATCATAAAAATAATAATAATAAGGTTTTATTATCTTCTTTTATTTGTAACAAATAATGATATCCTCACTGGGACTTCCCGTGTCACATCGTATACATTATATTAAATTGTGTGATTGATGAAAAAAAAAAATTCTAAGGTGAGGTGTTTTAAGTGCAGTTGAGTAGTTTCGGTGTTAGTCTGTATTTGTTGATAAAATATTTTTGTTTCAGATCTCCCTATGTAACGTATTCAGTGTTTTATTTGTTTTTTTTTTATTATTATTATGGTTTCTCAATTCTGCGAGAAACTTATAGTTTAAATCTGTTTTCCCCGCATTAAATTCCCGGCAATATTTTTTTAATTAAGTAACGTCAATGTGGACTGACCACAGTTTGAAAATGTCTTGGAACTTCGAAACATAGTACAAAGGTATTGTTTAAAAATATTTTTTAAATTTAATATTGATATTTAGATTTATCATTAAGGGGAACGGCTGCGCGGCCTGTTTCATACATAACTTAATTTTGTATTTGTGGCCAAAATACCCATCGAAACCGAATGATATTTTTTTAAATTAAAGGTTTAGTAAATATCTAGTACGGATGAGAAGTATTTTATTTATTTTTGTTTTACATTAAAAAAATAATTTTCATGATTTTAGAGCCAACTTAGAAAATTATTGTATTTAAAAAAAATAATACAATATTTGGAAAGTAAATATGCATACGTATATAAAAATATAAAAACAAAACGTTTTTTCGGGTCGATATATTAAATTATGTACGGAAAATTTTTGTTCGAACGTAAATTGGTCGTTTTTAATTTAATGTAATTTTAATTATTTTAATATTGTTTTTTATTTTTGTATTTTTTTTATTTTGTATTTCATTATATTTTCAAAGGAGACGGGGTAAAACCGGTCAGATGCTCTACCGTTGAGCTACGTCGGCTTATCGCAAACCCGCCAAGTTAATCAATATATACTAGTGTTTCATTCAATAATTACTGTTTTTATTATATTTCACCTGTAAAATAAAATTTCGTAGCTCAACGGTAGAGCATCTGACCGGCAATCAGAAGGGTGCAGGTTCGAGTCCTGTCAGCGACATTTATCTTTTCTCGGAAGGTTTTTTCAATTTAGATGAGTGTTTCAGGCTAATAATTATTGTTTATAAAAATAATTGTTACCCTTTGCGCTATGCACAAAAATCTTGTCTTAAAAACTTTAGTTTATCAATTAATAAAAAAAGAAGATTTATTTATTTGTAAGAAACAAACATACAGATTTATATACAAAGGAAGTTTTACAAAAGGTAAGCCAACAAAGTTTCTTATGCTAAAAGTGGTTAATAAAGTATGTTTTATTACAAAAAACAAAATAAGTAAAGGAGGAGAGGAAGAGGAAGATAGGATCGGGACAGGAGATGCTCTCGATACATTTTACAGGCGTGCATCACAATTTGTGGTCGTACGTATGATTGCGGTTCGACATTTTGAGAGGGTATTGTGAAGAATGTCGATATTGTGAAATTGTGCGTTATATTGCGCACAAATATGGGGAATTGGAGAATTTATCCTGAGATTGGTCCTGCATGAGGGCAAATAAAAAAAATCGGTTTGTCGGGTTGTTCTTGATGGTATGTGAAAGTTTATAAAGTTAATGAGTTCTGGCGAGTCCGGGCTATTATTAATAATTTTAAATAACAAGATTTGATCAAATATTAAGCGTCGCGTTTGAAGCGTGATAAAGTTATGGAATTTATTTGCAAAGTGTAAGTTAAATTTATAATTTATATGCTTAAAGAATTTGCGTTGAATGCTTTCGATTCTCTCCATATGGTTTTGGTATAAAGGTGTCCATATCGGTGTGCAATATTCTAAGTGAGGGCGGATATACGCTGTGTAAAGGGAGTAAAGAGTCTTTAAGATGCTCTGAAGTACTAGCTATTGATCCCTTCAGTACCGGTGCAAAATCGGGAAATACGCCAAAGGCGTGCTCAATATTTGCACACGGTTGACAATTGTCACACGAGAACGGTCACTTCTACGACTCATTCTTGTGTTCAACAACTCAGCTGTGGAATGATCTGCCGGCCTTTGTGTTTCCTCCCTCCTACAACATGGGTATTTTCAAGACCCGAGTATGCTCCTTCCTATCCTCTAAACGACCCTCCACACAAGCATCCCCAAAGATGATATAGACCTTGAGGAAAATTATTTCTCTCAGAGCCTCCTGTATGGAGCAACTGTAAGAATAAATTATATATTATTCATTTCCACCAACCATGAAAATAAACAGTAAAGAAAAGTGATTTCAAAAATCAAATCAATACCTGGTTCAAATAAATCGAAGAAGAGGAGTTATTCAGCATCTTGAAAAGAACTTCGTTGGAGCTTAAATATAAAACCTAGTCCACCTCAGCGCAGGAACCCCTGGTGCCTTATCAGCTTAGTAAAAATTTTATTAACTGAATGAAAAAATATGTATTGAAACTAAATAAAAAAAATAAAAAATTGGCGTAATTAAATAAATATATCATAAAAAAATTGGACAATTTTCCATATGTGTGAGTATTTAATTAACAACCTATCGAATGATGTAAACTGCAATATTTTATGGGCACATAAACTTTGAGATAAATGATTGATCTGCGATTAATTAAAAGCAGGAAATGAAAGTGCATTTTCGACATTAAAGTTTATAGCATTCTGAGAGAGGAAAACAATTCCAATCTGCAAACAGATACTTGACATTCTCTATAGTGGGAAACCTCATACTCAGAAATAGATTCAACGAGAAATAGTTATGACCAAATAGTGCTTTACTTGATTCTATGCAAAGGAGGGCGGTCCATCTGATTGACAACCAGTGTTGAGAGACCGGTTGCCATCTCTAAAGCACAGAAGCAATGTAGGTATGCTGAGTCTGTTCTTCAAATATTTCAATGGAGACTGCTCTAAAAAGCTAGCAGCTTTGATCCCCAGTGCACCGGTCCACGTAGGCGAACATCGACCCGTTCATAGTTGGTTTCAACTTCATGAGAACGGGTCGATTCTCCGACTCATTTTTATTTTATTTATTGTTTATACGCCCATCTGGGCTTTTTTACATGCATTTTAGAACATAATATAACGAGCTCTCAAGAATAACAAGTAAGTTAAGATTCTAAACCATAAAGCGATAAATAATCCTTTTCAAACGTTTAACAACAGTGACATAAAATAGAAAACCAAAATAATATTGTGACGCACACTATTAACGCTATGTTACCCACGCTACAATATGACATATTTTAGGATTCATCAAAGTGCTGGTATAGAGGACGCTTTACTGTATAAATGGAGTCAGCAAATTCATCAACAACACCTAACTCCAAACCTGTTGCCCGTTTTTTTTTTGGTGTAAGGCGGCTCGCATGTGGAACGAACTACCGGCATCTGTATTTTCTTCTTCATTTAATTCAGGCCTCTTCAAAACCAACATTAATAAATCCCTTCCTACGGCCCCTACCTCGATCTGCCTCAAAATGCTGCCCAGCTGTGTGGCGGTATAGTTCCCCTGTCTTTACAATGTATAAACAGGGACGCTCTTGTGAGATAAGATATTAAAAAAAAAAACAAACAAATAAAAGTACAAATCTGCCAAATGTTTTAATGACCGTGTTAACAATTCGTGAATTTACGTACATTATCATATTTATATATTGATATTTTGTTTCTTGTATCACTTAAAACCATAGATAAATAATAATAAAAACTAAATATGATAATTCACGTGAATACAAATAAATTTAAGTAAAAATGTTATTCAATTTATTGGAATAACTTATAAACTTCATTGTAATATTGAATTATTGAAGAAAATATTAACAATCTGAAATGGAATATGAAGCCGAAAAAGAGACAAAATATAAAGGTAACGGTTGCATTTGGACCTCTATCTTGCCGGGACAACGCTCTAGTACTGATCTAATGAGACCTAATTATTTTCCGTCAGTTTTATCGATGAATTGTTTTTGTGTTTAATTCGTGGAACTCCATTTATTTATTTTTTATTTTAATATAAATCAAATTCAATAATTTTATTTTGAGGTTCTGCAAGTATTTTTAGTTTTTATTATTGTGACAGCTGTTTCGGCGTTTAACTGAACAGTTTGAAAATGGCCTTAAATGCCAAAACAGCTGCCACAATAATAAAAACTAAAGATACTTGCAGAACTTAATGACATTATTAAATTTGATTTATATTAAATTTAAAAAAAAAAAAAAAAAGTTTTATCGATTATTGTAAAGGTCTAAATTTTTTTTTCTCATATAATAAAAAATCAGAAAGGTATGTCCGAGACAATATCTAGATTCAAAGCGTTGCTTGAAATGGCTTTAGACATATTTTGACCAGATGTATATAACTAAATACTTTCCCACCTTCATCTTCCCCATTTCCTTCCCCTTTATCAGCGCCTTTAGCCTCACAATATACCTCAATCGGAGTTCCCATAGTCTCACATTAAAAAAATATATAAATATCTAATTATATTCTTGTAGACTTTGCAGTCATTCAAAAATCTAACGAATACAAATAAATTGGCTCAGAATCTTGTAATTATAAAATTATTACTTCCAAAAAATACATAGGAACTAATTCAGGATGATATTGACCGATCTTAGAAGGCGAAGTATGTTAACGATAAAAATGACGGACTGAATTGTGGTAGCCGTAGCTCAGTTGCCATAGAGCGCATGTCCCGGATAGACCATGAGGTCCAGGGTTCGAATCCCAGCTGCTATCGTTATCTTTTAATTTTCCCATTGTTTTTGGTTTCGTGTTTTGATTTGGGAGTTATTAATATTATCTACAATTAATAAAAATATATTTCAATGAGCTTCATAAGCTTCAATAAGTTATTTTAGTTATTCCAAAAAAAAAAATAATAAAAGGACATTTTAAAAAGCACACTTCATCTAGAATCGTGCAAATTTAATACAATGCATTCTAAAATAAATCCTAAAGCTGTACAAATCATATAGTTTACTCGCGTTATCAATCTAAAACTTCTTCACCTTGAAAATCGCGCAATAACTAGGTTGCGTTTGTTTTCAACCACTCGTTGAAGTCATTATAATGATCTTCGAATCAACTAACGGTAGGCCGTATTTAGCCGCGGTTCAAACGGCACCTGCCTCAGTTGGGTGAATGCGGCCGACGTTTTACGACTACTTTGAGGTCACTCAATCAACTATAAACTAAATAGAAATGTTATTAAAGTGACGTCACTCAAATCCTGGTGGCGTTCCATCAAAAATATTCAGAGTTTGGCATGCAATTTTTTTTTATTTATCGTGGTGTGGGTTGATATATTTGAAGTTGTTTATTTCTAGCGGGGCTTTGCTAAAGCACCGTATTTGTCAAATAGTCATCTACCTACCTACCTACCTACCTACCTACCTACCTACCTACCTACCTACCTACAGGCAAGTATTTGCTGCAATGCAATGCGAAGTAATGGAAAATCATGTATTTTTGTTTTGAAAATTTGATGTCTTAGAAATATCATGGATAGTTTAATTAAATACTGCAAGTAGAACACACCTAAGCCTTTTATTTAACCGGACATATTTTTGAACGAGACTTTTTATAAGCCTAAAAAAATGAGAGGGAATCTATGAAATGGATGCCCCTATTATGCGCAGAAATTTTTCCGCATATTTTGGGGCTCCAGACTTAATGTCTCATTTTACAAAGTTACAAAACAACGGTGTTTAATTATGCATAACAAAAACAAATTGCATTATTTCATTTTAATACGATATTTAGTATTACAACGTATGTTAAGTCACGACATACGTGTGACAAGTCTGTTCCCAATTCGCTTGAATAACTAAGCATGAACAATTGGCTAATTTCTAAGCGCACAGAACCGACTTAAGAAGCTCTAAAGTTTCCTAAATACTAATAATGATGGAACTGTAAAATTCGAACTCGAACACGCTCATGTAGAATTTAGTAATGAAATTAAAAATCGGTAGCTTAAGGCGATGCAATGGGAAGTAATACAAAAGCATGGGTTTTTGGTTTGAAAATTTGATGGCCTAGGAATATTATAGATGATTTAATTAAATACTGCAAGTAGAACACAGATTGGCCTTTGGTTTAAATGGCCATTTTTTAATGAGACTTTTTATAAACCTAGAAAAAAAGTAAAGTATCACATTTAAAAAAAATGTTTAAAGTGAAAAATCTCTTACTTAAGAACCCTTTTTCGGATAGTGTCATATTGTTCGCTGTTGCAATTTTTTTTTTATTTTAGAATATGTCCGAAAGACATTTTAATATTTACGCCTGGGCTTTATAAAATAAAATAAAACAAGAATTTTGGTGAAGTTTTTTTAGGTAAATCGAATCTGTTAAGCGGCAATTTCAACCTTTTCGCTACCTGCATAAGGAGTGCGTAATTTCTTCTAATTTTAAGAAGTGGATCCCCTTAACAGCCGTTTCCTCCGACTTTTCAAATGATCAATCTGAGGCACCAATCAGCCAAGTATTTTCGCGTGTTTCCAAGCATTGATGTATGGCAGTGAGGCATGGAACTGGCAGAGGAAGGATGAAAGTAGACTGAATGCTGTAGAAATGAGATCTCTGAGACGAATGTGTGGAAAAAACCATCTATGATCGTGTGAAAAATGTTGAGATTCGTAAAGAATGCAAGGCTGATGTAAGCGTAGTGAGCAAGATTAAGAAAGGGACGTTTAGATGGTTTGGGCATGTAGAGCGAATGAACGAAGAAAGGAGTGTAAGGAGAATATATGACGCGAATGTGAATGGAAGAAGAGGCCGGAGACGCCCGAGGAAGGCATGGCACGATCAAGTTAATCAAATACTCGAGTCGGGCCATGTCAGAAGTCGGAATAACAGAAGAGAATGTATGAGGCGTTGTACGAATGTGAATGAAGCAAGAACTGTATGCCAAGTTCGAGTTGTTTGGCGGTCCGTCTTCTCTGCCTACCCCTGCGGAGAAACGGCGTGATGGTTAGTTAGTTAGTTAGTTAGTTCCAAGCATTTTTTTTTCATTGTTCAACACAAGAGTGCCCGCCCACTTTCATAGACTATAGAATGACCTCAAGGTAAAAACTATCAGTGTTGAATTCACATAGACGAGTTATTTTTGTGTTTATTATGGATACACATAATTTGTTTTAATTACTGTAATACACGAATCAACGTTTTATATTTTACAAATGTATGTGATAAAAATATTTTGAAAAATATTATGTTAGTTAGACTTTTACTAATGCTCGAGCGTTTCGTACATTTGACATATGACATTTTTCCTGAGAGAAAAATAAGCCAAAACGTAGCTTATATTAAGAAGAATAAGTTGGGTTGTCTTCAATTTTATTTAAATCATGCAAAAAACATGTTTTTAACATTCGGAAACGGAATTAAATCTTTGCGATTCAATATTTGAAACGCGAAAAATAGATCGCGGACCAAATGATTTTTGAAACTTCGCTGGCGTTCGCCTTGCTGACACTTTTTATAACTAGTCCTTTATTGAGCAGAGGTTTCATCCAGTTGAATCAATATCCAAACTTGATCGTAAATTTGATCTTGATTGAACGATGGTTTTTTTGGGAAAAGTGCAGTTGAGCAATGTTGAGGCAAAATTTCGGTTCAACTTTCTGTGCAGTTTCTCAGCAGGATTGAGAAGAACGGCCGTTCATGTCCTTTCATTCGACCATCTCCCATATGCCCATTATATGAAAAAAATCGATGTGTTTTTTTCCCTTTGCGAGATTCAAACCTGCAAACTTACAACTTTTTCCAAGTCTATTGCGTAGGCCACTACACTTTGGTGATATACGTGGTGTAACCAAACAGGCAACGGTACTAGTTAAGATGTCGTAAAAACGACCAATTCCGTCACCTTGTTTTTTTTTTCAATATTCATTTGTGAAAAGGAAAATAATTATGTAAATTAAATATTAATTATTTTTCTTTCTTTCTTTTCAGGTAAGCTGACAGTTGATTCAATAAGCGAAAAGACAAATGATAAAGGTTTGAGAATATTTATTCAACAAGCGGCCAAAGCGTTGTCCTGGTAAGTCCTGTGTTCGATTCCCAGATTCGACTGTGCTACTTTTTGTTTTCTGTGCCTTTTTCTGTTTCATATTTTATTTGAGTTTTGTTAATATAATAATATCAATACTATAAAAATATTGTATATGTCTCTAGTGAGGAGTCATACCGAATACAATTCCATAGTTTGGTCTCCGACTTATGAAGTTCATTCACACTCTATTGAAAGAATCCAACGTAAATCCTTAAGATACGTAAATTTTAAAATGGGTATTCCTAGAGAATGTATAGACTATGATCATCTACTTATTACCAAAATTATCTGAACGTAGAATTATTTGCGATTTAAAATGTGTATTTAACTTTGATATTTCAATGTTTTATACCCCTGAACTGCTATATTTGATTGCTATTCATGTACCTGGTAGGACAAGACAGTACCTACCATTTTATTGTGACAATTCTACTTCAGCATCGCAATATTATACTCCTATGCGACGAATTCAGCATTTGAGGAACAAATACTTCGATGTTGTTGACATATTTGGCACATCAATGTTACAGTATAACTATTCATTAGTATGGTTTTTTCATCGAGTAGAGCTAGGTTATTTGAAACTATTTAACTCTGGATAAAAGTGTCAAATTATGTTGTTTCTTTTCATATTATCTATTATAATATGTACCATTTCAATGTTATTTTTAAAATTCTGTGTAAAAGCCTGTAATGAGCTTAAATGACGGCCTCCATGGTCGAGGGTAAGGCTCTCGACTACGAATCCGAAGGTCGCGGCTTCAAATCCCGGCGTGCGCAAGTAAATTTTATTTAATTAATTTGTGCTGTTTCACAATTAATTAATTTAAAAATACTACAAAGTATATTTGCGAACGTTCCAGAGTGGAAGATACTCTCAGTATCGCCCTGGTGAAACACCACCATTCAGAATTGAAGCGTTGCTTGAAATGGCTTTTAGCCGTATTTGGTGACCAGATCTGAACAGCCAGGTATTTTCCCACCTCCCTCTTCCCCTTCTCCTTCCCCTCCCCAATACCTTCAGCTTCACAACATTCCCCAATTGGAATGCCATAGTTTTATTGGAGCCAGACGGATGGGAGCAGTTGGGAGTCTTGTGCAGTATTCAAAAAAAAAAAAAAATTCTCGATGATTAAATATTACGATGAAGTTTTTAATATTTCATAAGTTATTCCAATCAATTAAACATTTTTTAGAGACTTATGTGAATTATAAACAGGTGGCAGGTAGTTTTTTTTTAATTCTGTCTTGATGTAGTATGGCCTCATTGAAACACTCACCGAAACTCAAAAATTCATGATATTCATTCATTCTCATAATAAGGCGTGACCCAAAGAAGCGGCACAGTGCGTAGGTTACACCGCTCATTATGATGTAACTGGAACGCTTCTGTTCCATCGTTCTAGTTCCAGATATTTCCCAGATCACAGACACGTACCACTATCAGATCGCAAACAGCAAACATCAAGTGGCTGTGTATATGTAACAGTCGCTATGACACTCACTAGGTGTAAACATGGGCAGATTCATTCCCAATGGTAAATGGAGTCAGTTTGATTCACTTATTCTTGTGAATTTATACATTTGATTATTTCTTTTAATTCACTTAAAATGTACATACATTTTAATGTAGTAAATAATGGTTTCGTTTTTAAAGACAATATTATGATCCAAACAAAGATGCATCCTACTGAGTACTGATTACTTCGAAAATTCCCACCCGACTATTAAAAGTGGTGGTTTGGCCGCGCTGGGACTAACACAAACGTAATCGCCGCGGGCATTGAGGAATGAATTAGGAACTTCTGACTAGTGTCCCGCAGTGACTTGACTGACTTTTGCCCTGGGGACCTTGTGCGGACAGACGCAATATCGATGAACCAGAGAGTACAACGAGAGAACCAGTAGTAACTACAACGTCTCGACTGAATATGAAATACATTTCTTAAATCCTTGAGTTAGGGAATACGGACTGCGAAAGCAAATACGCGCTGGTCGGAATTACAGACTAACTGACAAGAGGTGGTTTGCCGCTACTGACTAGTACGTACGGGTTTTTATGGATTGCGGTTCGGGATTCCGTACGTTATATGGAGTCCTGCACACTGCATAATATCTCCAGTTACTTTGGGATGACATTCATAGTATCCAAGCCGTAATTAAGGCGCCGCACGTTAAAAAATCGTACGGTTGCAAGGCCTAAGCTAAGGAATGAAGAATTAATCCCGTGTTAAATTGAGAATCAGATTGAGTGTGTCACAGGATTATATTTATTCATCCAATTTCGCCCATGTCCAGTAAAGCAGCAGTCATGAGTAGGTATGACACTCAAGTTTGTAGTGGTAGCCTGTATGGCAATAGTGTATTTAGTAGCAGCCGGTGTGCCACTCATACCGGAACGGATAACTTGTAGAATACAAATGGGCTGACACGGAAAACTTTTAAATTAATAGAATTTAGCTCTGCGGTGGCCTTGCCTTGAATTCCGGAACAGATTCTTGTCATTGGTCACAAATTCCACTGAAAAGAATAAGAAAATTAGACTCTTACACAATATCTACGTTGGTCTATTGCTTCCTTAATGGGGGTATGTTTTTATTTATTTATTTTGCAAAAATAATTATAAAGACTAATTCAATTCAAAAGCGATAAAAAATTACTGAAATATAGTTAGCACAATTATATAACACAGAGATAAAACAAAAATAGCTATAAAGAGTTATAAAAGAATATAATGTTATAACAAAATAAATTCGTGCTTAAAATTATTGGAGGTCATGTGAAAATATCCATATTTCCTGCGAGGCAGTTAATTAACCTAGTAAGTCTTCCCAGAGGCATCACCATTGGTAAGTTAGTTCTGCACCTGGGAAGAAACAGAAGCCTGTGTTGGTGGCCTCGCGTGAAATTATCAGGGACTTAAAATCCTATTTCAGACAGAATGTCAGGTATTGATAATACACCGTTCAATAGTTTATGAGCCATAAGCAGTAATGCTATATCTCTCCTAGAACTTGGGCTGCAGATACCTAGAATTCTCGAGATAAAAGCTGTTGGAAACAGCCATGGGTAAAAACCGAACTCTCTCATGTAGAGGAGAGGAATCGTAAGAATTTCTTTTGAATTTTCTCGACCATTAGTACATAGACGGTGTCCTCTGACCCCCCATACCTGAGATCCACTCTCGAGATTGCTACGCACTAAACTGAAGTAAAGCAGCCTTATAACTGCAAGGTTTGTCGACTCCTTTGAACTGTGTATTACAAAACCCAACATTTTTGTGGCTGATTTGCAGATCCTTTCGATGTGAGCATGAAATGTTAAACGAGCGTCAAACACAGTTCCCAAGTCCTTTCAAGTCCTGTCCTGTCCATGTTGTGAAGCTGGGGGTAGGAAGGGGGATGAGAGGTGGGAATGGTGGGAAAAGGAAGGGTGGAAAAGTACCTGGCTATTTGGCTAAAGCCATTTCAAGCAACATGTCGGTTCTGAATGGTGGCCTTTCACCAGAGCGATACTGAGAGGATTTATAAGACATTTAACGGGAGGGGTAGGATACAGGGTGAAATTCAACAATTTTAATATTTAAAAAAGTTCTGTCGTCTTACGAATACTTATTGCAACAAACCCTAGATGGTTTTTCGGAGTCGATAAACTCAGTGAGAAGGGATTTCTTTTTATATTTATTAGCGACTTATAAGGGTAAGCAGTTTCACATTCATATCCTACAGTAACTATTCATCAGAGAGGTGGCAGAGTGAATATTTCCCGTCATGTGTTTCATTCATTATGTGTCATGGGTTGCGATCTAAAATTTTTACGCTATATTTGTCATTTTCATGCAAATAATGCTAAATTTTAAATTGTCTGAAAAATAACGGCGAATTTTGGTATCTTACGAGGAACGGCTGGGAAACTGGGAAGCTGGCAAAACTTACTTTTGGATTTGAGGCCAAAATACCCACCCAATCTGAATGACTTTTTTTTTAAATTAAAGGTATAGTAAATATCTAGTACGGATTTGAAGTATTTTATTTTTTTACCAGTTAAATTATGAAATATAGGCCATTAAAAAAATCTATTTTTCGCGATTTTTTTTTAATAGTTAGTGATCTTATCTAATAATATCTTTAAAATGCCTTAAAATGTTATTTTTTTTATTTTTTTAAAAGGAATAAATAACTGAAATACATCAAATTGAATTGTATTTATTTGAATTGAATTTAATTGACAGAATTGGATTGTGTTGAAGTAAATTAATTTGATTTGAATTGAATTTAATTGAATCGAATTTAATTGAATGAATTGAATTTAATTGAATTGAATTGAATTGAATTGAATCGAATAGAATCGAATCTAAATTAATATAATCTAATCGAATCTAATCTAATCTAATCTAATCTAATTTTATTTAATTTAATTTAATTATAGTTAATTTAATCGAATCGAATTGATTTTGTTATTTTAAGTACCGTTCTTTTTCTATATCTCTTGTTTATCTCATTTCGTATTGTTTATTTTGTGTAATTGGACAATGCTTCATTAATTAAAAAATAACAAGAAATCCCCAAAAATTAATAATAAATAGACAAAAGGCTAAAAAATAAAATATAAAGGTCATTAATTATTAAATACGAAGCACATAAATGCAGTTAAGAACAATCTGTTCATTCAATTTATTGATACTTTGTATACATTTTATTTCGCAAAAGTAACGGCATATTGACACTATTGACAGGTGGAAATTTCTTCCAATCAACACATTTTTTTGTCGAAAAATAAATAAATGTTACGTTTTCCGAATGGAGTTAATGTAAATAAAAAAAGTGTGTCATCTATAAAAATAACGAAAATAATTATTTTAATGTTTTGAAGTAGGGTAGAAGAAGGATTAAATGAAGTGAAGTGGATATTAACCATTATATTTGTGGGAGAAAAATAATCAAAGATGGATATAGTAATATGTAAACATAGATAGAATTTGTTTCTATTTTTCTCATATCAAAGTATTGATCATTTATTGCGGTTTGATCAGGTCAAAGACAACAAAAGCGACAAGTTGTATCTAGATAAAAACAAATTAATTATAGAGGAAGGTCACAAAAGATGAAATACGTAAATTTAAAATTCAGAAAAAGTAATTGATGATGAAATCGAATAAGTGGATGGGAAGTATAAATCGGAGACGTTGCAGGAAGACACGACATGATCAAGTGAATCAATAGCTAGGTACTTGCTTTAGGAAATCTTAACCCTTCCCTTGCGTGCCCCTAGAAAATCTCCCAGTCCTGTGCACTCAATGTACAAGGTACACATGCAGAATTTTTTTTTATTTTACATTAAAATTAATATTTTTCAGTTATGTAATATTACTGTTCATAGTGTAACATAAATTACAGAAAAACGTACATGAATGTAATTGAAGCAAGGAGTGTGTACCAGAACATAGTTGCGTAGCATTTCATCCTACCTTGTCATATATCTCTTTATAAAACAATTACTCGCAAATCATTTTGGAAATGAAATAGTTTTCCATTTATCCATTTAGGTTTGAACAGGTCAGAAGCCGATGCACCATGGATCGGTGTTAAGTATAACGTCGCCACTTCTCACGTCCGCGTTCCGCAGATCCGATATGGGGACCCTGGCTTTCTCGGCCAACTGACCAGGATATTGCAAACACCACGGAGCTGTGGACGCAGCAAAACGATTAAAATACTTGAAATTTTAAAAAGAATGGTTTTAGGAAAACCAAAGGACGCTCAAAAGATGGATCGAGATATTCAAATTAATAGAATTCTTATTAAAACAGATGAACTTTATTTCACTTTAGCCACACGATATTTTATCAGAAAGAGAAAACAAGAAAGATTGTGACATGTAGGAATTATCAACTGCAAGTTAACGTCGCACGAACCCGAACGTCAACTATTTCTCAAGACAGCTGTTCGGCAGAGTCGCGGCTGTACGCGCATGCGCGCGTCAGTATTTCCACTCGGCAAAAGTTCCCAGTGGATCAATTCAATATTCATAGTCTACAACTTTACAAAAAAAACGTAGATCTGTTGTTTATACATAACCTGCTAAATAATAAAATAGATTGCCTTGAATATTTCCAACGATACGTACCAGGCACACTACGCTTCTTCGTGTACAAACCCCGATCCGATCGACACCTCTACTTCGCCTTCGCCTGCCTGCTTGCTTCTTCACTAGATCTTCAGCCTGATTTGGACTTCTCTCCTGCTCTGGATCCTACCACTCCTCTCCAAGCAAAAGTCGATCGCTTCTCTCAAGGCGCTCCTACCTAGCTCCTACCCTTTCCTGAGGCGTAGAAGCGGCCAGCCCGACCACTTCTTCTTTCTCGAAACGTGCGGCTGGCGTTAACAGAACCTATACCGTGAACTTACTTTAAAAAAAATAACAAACTTACAAATAATTTGACCTAATTTATAATCCATACATAAAACCATGCACATTGTGATTTTAGAACGGGGTACCCCAGTAAGGTCACATTTTTTGCGACTTAAATCAATAAATAATATATCGTAAAAAATTTAACGCTGGCGCATTAAGTGGGGCCACAAATAGCGCTTGGAGTAACACATCCTCCTTTACTTTAAAAACGTTCGGCGAACTACATAGATGAAAGTAACAACTTGGACTACGGCTGGTGACAATTCTTTCTTGAACTTTCTAAATCCATTATTTATCTACGGAGTGAAATATCTATTGTTTGCTTTTTCGAGAATTTGACATTGTTCAATTTATATTATGGCTTTCAAGATCCGTGAATCCATATTTAGTTTTCAAGGGCCGTCAATGTGTTTGTTGATTTGGTCGCGCTTGGAATCTCTTTCTCTGAGAAATCAACATTTAAATAAATTAAATAAATCTGCCCGGAACCAAGGAAATTATATAAACCACTGAACAAAAAAAACTACAAGTGTAACATTTATCTGAAGTTTCCGGCACGGTTGTAATGTGTTATCCCTAACCCTACCCCTACCCCTATACCGATCTACCCAGTAATTATTTTATTTTGAAAGTCAAGTATGTAAAATTTCATTAAGAAGTACCAAATTTCTGCTCTAAGGGGTGGGAAAGGGTGAAGGGATGGGTTTTCAAAATCTCATGTAGACAGTGATCTTACTCTTGTTTCTAAAGTCAAGTGTGCAAAATTTAATTAAGGTCAGAATAAAACTGTAGATTTGTATACAGAACGAACACACACCGCCCACCTGGGACATTCTCTTTATATAATGGATATCATTAATTAGTAAAATGAGGAAAATTATTTATTTCCCACATCTCAGTATGTTTACATACATGAACGAAATAATTAAATACATTTAAATAAATCAATAGCATTCACGTCATTATAAAACAATAACGAAAACATTGCCATTTAATGCGGAGAAACCAGATTTCAACTGTGATTACCTCACAGAATAGAGATTTTATTATCACAATTATTTTTTCAGTAAATCGGTGTCACCGGTAATAAATCATTTTAGCCACCATAAAAATTGAAATTGGGTGGGGGTAAACAAAATCATATAAATAAGTCGTCTCAATGTGGCCTAACCACAGTTTTAAAACGGCCTTGAAGACCGAAAAAGCTGTCAAAATAAAATAAAAAACTAAAATGCTTGATAATAGTATTATTAACCGCCCTACCTATACGAACGTACGTGATTCGGTCGCTATTTTATCGCCCGAACACAACAAACCGTATCCCGTACGTTCAGGTACAAAAAAGCTCTACCCAAAACCCACAAAACATTCGTATACGTCAAGTTTTTCCTGCGTCATCTCGTTTAGTATTTCGAGATCAGCCGAAGCTAACGGATGTGTTCGGGTATTTTCGTCTCTCCCATACAAGTTACGTCACTAGTCACACGTGTTGATATTGCGATATCTTATGAAATAAAACGATGTTTTTTTACCTACTTTTTGAATAATAACCCTTGGATGAGCGGTTAAATTTGATTTACGTTATTATTTGTGTAATGTACGGTACTGTAATTTAGTTCCACATATTATGTAATACCCTGAAATACAGTCAATTTAATAACTTATAATTTATTGCTTATATAAATGTCCTTTTCCAATTTCTGACAAACGATTATATTTACTTAAATTCTATCAAAAGTAGGTTAAATTGTTTGAAGCCGGCCGCATTCTTGACTGAGGAATGAATCAGGGACATTCAGCTTCATAAATGGCTAAACACAATATGTAATCATTGACCCCGTAGCACGTTTCAGTAGTACAATACTGTACTTACATCTGGTAAACGAAACGTGATACGCAATCACAGGCGCTAATTTAAATATTTTAGAAAGAAGAATGAAAAAAAAAATGAAAAAAAAACGCTTTTAGCAAGTAATGCTTTAAATATTGAGATGCATTGCTTGTTGGCGGATATACACAAGCAATATCAAAAGGAATATTTTTTTAATTGTAGGTTTAAAGCTCATAAAAATACTGTTTACATTATTTTTACAATAACATAATGTACTTTATTAAGTTTCTTGAAGAACCTGAGTTTTTAACTTACAGTAACAATTTATTTCATTTCATATTCCGTGTGTACACCCGCCAAAAAACAATTCATTTCAAAATTTAAACCATTATGCGCAAACTTTTTAATTTTTAAATAAGCGCCATCTTTGAGCGTATATTACGTTTCATTTACCCTTAATAGCAGGTTTCAAACGTATATGTCATTTTATAAAGCAACTTTATAATAAGTATAAAATATAAAACATATTTGTAGATGATAATATTTGTTTTTATTTTTAATATGCTAATCGAAAGGCTATATCTTTTCGAGATAAAAATTAGGGGTGACATATTATTACTCTAAGGGGTGACATAAATCTCAAGAAAGGGTGTTTTTGAGGATAGGAGGGAGTATTGTAGGAGAGAGGCAATACAAAGGGCGGGAAATAATTCCACAGTTCGGTTATTAATATCAAGAACGAGTCGTAGAAACGACCATGACAAATGTCAACCATGTACAAATGTTGTGCGGGCGTTTGGCGTATTTCCCTACATGCACAAGTGCGGAAGTGATGAATGATGCTAGTTCCTCAAAGCATCTTCCATTCAAATACCGGTAGAACAAGGACAATATTACCATCTGGTAATTTTGTCATAAATGACGGCCTCTCGCCTACATTAAGAATAATATATAGTATATTTGCGCACGTTTCATAGTGGAAAATACTCTCAGTATCACCCCGGCGAAAGACCACAATACAGAAATGAAACGTTGCTTGAAATGGCTTTTAGCCGTGTTTGGTGACCAGATCTGAATAGCCAGGCTTAGCTCCCTAATCAGATGACAACATTCCCCAATTGGAGATGCCGTAGTCTCACTGGTTCCAGACGATTTGAACGATTTGGGACTCTTGTGCGGTATTCAGATAAAAAAAGGGGGAATCTGTTGAACGGACAGAGTCTAGCATTTTTTTCTGGTATTTTGGTGCTCCAGACTTAATATCTCCTTTTACAAAATTACAAAACAACGGTGTTTAATTATGCATAACAAAAACAAATTGCATTATTTCATTTTAATATGGTATTTTGTATTACAACGTATGTTAAGTCACGACAAACGTGTGACAAGTCTGTTCCCAATTCACTTGAATAACTAAGCATGAACAGTTGGCTAATTTCTAAGCGGCACAGAACCGACTCAAGAATCTCCAAAGTTTCTTAAATACTAATAATGACGGAACTGTAAAATTCCAACTCGAACACGCTTATGTGCAATTTAGTAATGAAATGAAAAATCGGTAGCTTTAGGCGATGCAATGGGAAGTAATGCAAAATTTGAAAATTTGACGGCCTAGAAATATCATAAACAATTTTATTAAATACTGCAATTAAAACACACCTTGGCCTTTTCTTTAATCCTACTTTTATTTTGGTTTGTGTTTTTATAAGCCTAGAAAAAATAAAGCACCGGACACAAAAAAAATTATTGAAAGTGAAAAATGTCTAATTTACGAACCCCTTTTCCGATATTTTCGTATTGTTCACTGTGGCAAATGAAGTTTTTTAGAAAAAGATTTTAATAATTAAAACATGTGGCCGCTGTTAAGCGGGGATTTCAACATTTAAATATTGAATTAAATTATGTATTGGCGGGTGACGGAAATTTGAAATGGAATAAATTGTAAATGTAAATTTAAAGCTCGAGTCTTTCAAGAAACTAATAAAAAATATTATATTATTCAATATATTATTGTAAAGCTAACGTATACAGTATTTTAATAAGTTTCTTGAAGGACTTGAGCTTTAAATGTACAGTTACAATTTATTCCATTTCATATTTCATGTGTACACCTTCCAACAAACAATTCAACTCAATGTTTAAAAGCATTAAGGGCTAAAGGTGTTTTTTTCTAAAATATTTAAATTAGTGACATCTGTGAGCGATCGTGATAATACGTTAATAATTAAATACTGCATTCAAATTAGTAATAAAAATTAGTATTAAACTGTAAATTTTGAACTCAAACATGATCCAGTGCAATGCGGCTTTAAGGTGATTTCTTAATGAAAATGGCTCAGCCTATCAAATTATTATTAATCTTACTTTTTAAACGATTGCTAACTTCAGTATCTTAAGTCATGATGTGTTACGTAATTCCGAAATTGTATTTTAATTTTTGCATTAAAATTACGTCACTTATAAATTCTAAGCACTTTGCAGGTTGCTAACTCAGGAAATACTACGAATGATTTATCTGTAAAATTTATACGGTTAATTAGGAAAATGCATAAGGTTTCAAAAGACGATAATCCTCAAACTGTAATCTTTTAAGAAGATAACATGAACAAATCTCCGGTAGCGTAATATTTTAAGAAGCTACTCTCATGTATATCCATGACACTATCTAGATAGAAAATATATTCAGGTAGAACTTTGCAATCATACAAAAATTATAGCCGCCTATAAAATGGGAATTAATTTATAATAATATCGGTTCGTCTTAAGATAGAAGAAGCTCAATGGGTAGAGCCTTGTCCCGTTAAGACAGAAGTCCTGGGTTCGATTCCCATATGCGACTGATATCTTTTTATTTTCTGTGTATTTTTCTGTTTCATATTTCATTTGAGATTTGTAAATATTACAATTCCAATAAATTGTTGTAATTATATTCTATACCAAATACGTATATTAATATTAGACAAAACGTTAAAATTATTATCACTGGTTTTCAAACTGTACCTATTTTCAAACATTTTGGGATGAATTTCATAGAATTCAATGATTACAGTTTGAGGATTTTTGCCTTTTGAAACCTTGAACACTTTACAAACTATCCGTATTTATTAATTTTTTTGTGTATGTTATGTTATATTAACATAACAATAATTAATAAAGTAAGGAAAATTACATATTCACCGCTTCTCAGTATGTTCACATTATCAAAACAATACAACACATTTAAATAAAACAATTAAGAAAAGATTATCATTTAAATACGGGGAAACACATTATAAATATAAAAACCTAACAGGATAGAAATTTTAATTATTTTCTAACTAAATCGGTTTTACCGATAATAAATAATTATATTTAAAAACCCGTCCAATTAGAATGGGGTGGGAGTGAATAAAATCATATAAACAAGTCGTCACAATGTGGATTAACCGCGGTTTGAAAATGACCTCGAACGCCGAAACAGCTGTCACAATAATAAAAACTAAAAAATACTTGCAGAACTTAATAATAATATTATTAAATTGGATTTACATTGTATTTTTGATTTACAGGTAATTCATTTGTGGTATTACATGAGTTAGCAACCTGCAAAGTGATGCTCAGGGCCATTTTTGAGAGCCGGCCCTTAAGGTGATTTTTTCACGAAAACGGCGCTGTAGTAATAATTAATTTTATTAATATTGAAAAGATTGCTAAAATATGTACCTTAAGCCATGTGTTACCTAATACATACATTGATAATCATTTTTATATGTGCATTAAAGTTGCGTCACTTATAAATTGCTAACCTTTGAACTTTAACGATTGCATATCTGCAGTTGGCGGTTATTTTATATGATTTTCATCTGTTCACGTGATACTGCGCAGTTCCAACTGTCAAACAAAAATACAATTAATTAATACATTGAAGACTCTAGCTGAAGGAGATTGTTTGTATTAGATTATTGAGAAATATCATTTTGTTTTAAAAGATTTAATTTTATTGGTTATGTTTTATTTTTTACCGATACGAGTAGAAATATTTTGTATTAGTTTATTATTGCAATATTCAAGGTTTAAAGATTTAATATTGTTATAGATGTTTTATTTTATATAAATGTAATAGCTGATGTGTACCCGGCCTTGCACGGGATTAATTTTTTTATTTTTTTAATAAATTTATAAAGTTGTGAATTCTTGCTTGTCGTTTGGGTGCCATAATTGATTTAACAGCAAAAGTAATGCCTTTTGACGACTATTACTATCTCTAAACAAAGAAATAATCATTTGAAAATTTTATTTAATTTCAAACATTTTTTTTGTAATATATGTACATAATAAAGTTCTTAATTAGGTACCTACTTGTGTTTTCCATTTTGAAAATATTCTACCTAAACTTTCTTCTTTTGAATATGTAATTTATGGCTAACCAGAGTGGTACATCTATGGGCTAACCTCAATACAACATGGCCGGTTCAATCTTTTTCATATTAATTTTAAAACGTTATAGCAACAGTTTTACATGTTGGATTTCATTCAAATTACTCTCTCAACCTTCCCGTCACTAATAAGAATACACTGTGCTATTTTCAGCGTAACTGATTGAGTAATTTTCGTGAAAATCGAGGACAGGCAGACAGAATAATAATTGTTTATAAAAGTGTAATATTCAGTTATTTGCAATCCGCAATATTATGTTAATATTGAAAGATTACAAATAATTTTAAAAGGTTTTCAAACCCTTGGATTTCATGTCCTGCGGACAACCCCAAAAAGGCTCATAAGAATTCCATAACTTATCATTACTAGAAGATAGAAGAAATACATCAGACCAAAAATTCATTTACAAAATCATCAACAAGGTTATTGACAATTACTACCATCTAGAAAACATTAATTTCCACTGTCCAACACGAAACACACGCTCAATCAACTATCCAGATCCCGCACTCAAAAACTATCTACATAAAACACTCATTTTTCAGAAGAACATGCAAAAAATACAACAATTTAATTTGTCCCTTTATATAAATGTTTCGTATTTCGCTTATCGCAGTCAAGATCACGCGAAACAAACGTGGGCGCCAACCTGGTGCCAAATTGGTGTCGCATGACTTCTGCCTCCAGCCGTCGCAATCGTACTTAAGAGGAGTCTATCAATTCTAACGTCAGTGGTGTATTGTTTATTCTGGCTGTGATTTGAACTAGGTTATTTGGTATCACAAAACCAATCTTGAACTAGTTAATAAAATAATTTCGCATCCGGAAACACGGTTTGAAGTGAAGACACGTTGTCAAATTCACCGTCAATTTACAATCAATTGTTCCGTTCATTGTTCTACCGCCAATGCCACCTCGGACCCAGTCAATGCCAAGGTGGACTGCTTTCAATTGTTCAACTAAAAAGGCGATCAATCAAGTTTGCATTAAATGGCATGCAAAATTAAATTGTTAAGTAACACAAAATTAAAAAAAAACACACACACATTTTACAAACTTCATAAGTCGGTAATTTTGGGGAATTACTTATGTCCTATCATTATTTTGGAGAACCGAAAAGAATGCAAGGCCGATGTACAATCAGTATCTGAATCAATAATATGTTCAATAAGTATCCAATAAAGTATCTGACTTAAAAAATGGTTTAAAGGGCAAAATCTCCTACTTACGAACCCTTTTTCATAATTGTCGCATTGTTCATTGTGACAAATTCAGTATTTTAGAATATGACCGTAAAATGTTTTAAAAAATGTAACATCACCTAAAGGGCGCTGTACAATTCCATAAAGGAAGCCTCAAGTCTTGGCACTTTCCGTAAAACATGTGCTATATACATAAAGAAAAATTTATGACTTGTATTTCTATTTGTACTAACTGTATTTCTTAAACCCTATTTTTTTTTTTTGAACTGGGGTAACTGTATTTCTTTTTTTTTATTAACTGTATTCTTTCCGTTATAATTTTATGACTCTATTTATTTTATTATGTATCTTATAAGTTTTTTATTACTAGATGTATGAAAATTTGCTTACATCTAAATAAAGCTACAAAAACAAACAAAACAAATTATTACTTCCTATTCTTTATCTAATTATGTACACACAGATACAGAAAAACATACTTACCTGGCAGGTCGCTTCATATGAACACACTATTTAAGCTTATAGAAGATATCAATTTTTAATTGCTAATTTACTAATTAAAAATTATTAATTGTTTTTGTGTTTAATTCGTAGAACTACATTTAATTTTTTTTAAATTTAATGTAAATCAAATTTAATAATGTTTTTATTAAGTTCTGCGAGTATTTTTAGTTGTTATTATTGTGACAGCTGTTTCGGCGTTTAAGGCCATTTTCAAACTGTCCTGCTAATTTACCCTTTTTTCTATTGATAATACATTTATTACAGAAGATTGGTGGCACAAGAAGAATTGGTATTTATTTGAAATATTAATATTTAGGTCCTGATACTCCGAAATCCCGGTCACCATATTAATTATACATACATACATCTTCTTCCTCTTGTCCTACTCGGATCCCATCGCATCGACAAGGTCCCTCCAGGCGTCCCTGTCTTGTGCTACGTTTACAGCATCCGTCCATAGTAAGTCTATCCTCTGGAGTTGCTTCTTCCACCTGTGTCTGGGGCGACCCACTGGATGTCTTCCCTCTGGAATAGCACTCAAAATTTTCAGTGGAATTCGACCTTCTGGCATTCTTAACACGTGCCCAAGCCACCTCAATTGCGACTTTGCTATGAGTAATAATGGTTCGATGTAAGCCTCCTCCCAGATCATGGAGCTTATTATTCAATCCTATTCCATAACTCCTGCAACTCCTCTCAAAAAACTCATTTCGGCAGCTTGGACCCTAGAACGTGTACGCTCGTTTAACATCCAGATGTGGTGACCATAAGTAAGCGTGGGGCGATACACTGATTTGTACACTGCCAACTTTGTCTCGATACTTAGCTCAGCTTTTCTTATCACTGAGCTGCAAAGAGGACGCACCACACCGCTTGCCACACCTATTCTACGGTCAATTTCTCCGTCTTGCCGGTCGTCACTTGAGAATTCAACCCCAAAGTATTTAAATTGGTCAACCTGTTTCAACTGAGCCCCGTTCGCGAAGATATTACACTGAGTTTGGTCTCTCCTCATTTTATTTTTTATTTTTATATGAATACCGCACAAGAGTCCCAACTGCTCCCAACCGTCTGGAACCAGTGAGACTATGGCATTCCCAATTGGGGAATGTTGTGAGGCTGAAGGTATTGGGGAGGGGAAGAAGAAGGGGAAGAGGGAGGTGGCGAAATACCTGGCTATTCAGATCTGGTCACCAAACACGGCTAAAAGCCGTTTCAAGCAACGTTTCAATTCTGAGTGGTGGTCTTTTACCAGGGCGATACTGAGAGTATCTTCTACTCTGGAACGTGCGCAAATATACTATATATTATTTTTAATTAATTGTGAAACGACACAAATTAATTAAATAAAATTTACATGCGCACGCCGGGATTTGAACCCGCGACCTTCGAATTCATAGTCTAGAGCCTTACCCCTCGATCATGGAGGCCGTCTCATAACTTCTGCTTTTGCGGTGCTCATCGTCACTCCTGCCACCGTGCACTCTTCAATGAATTTTTAATAAATAAATAAAATAAAGTACGAAATAGTCAATTTTAAAAATCTATTTGAATGGTTTAAATTGAGAATCTCTGTGGGCGGGACATATCTTAACCTTCGTCCCCTTAAAAAGAAATAAATTCACTCGGGATAATAAGCAAAATAAACACTTTAAAAATATATATTTGTACGAGTATATTCGTTTTTGACACGCCAAGTAGGTACACTTTATTATTTTACAAGTTCCTGCTTCTACTCGTATGATCTGAGTCATCGAATTCTCCACTCTATTCTAGCGTGAACCGGACCTCTAGAGTCGAGTATCTATTACCTTGAACTTTCATCTTCGGATCTCTTTCGGAGAGAAGATGGTTATCATTTAATATTCATTAAATGCATATCTTCCTACAAGTAAGCAGTTTATCGACAGTATACGATATTAATATAATACGTTTTAACTTAAGTTTAACTTGACAACTAACCTAAATAATTATCTTGGGCTAGTTTTAACTGTGATTCAACCGTAGCAAAGCGATAGGACCTTTGGATTTAGGCTAATAGGTGTCGCGGGTTCAAATCCCGAAAAGTGGAATTAAAATATAATTAATAAATTTGATATGGTGTTGTGGGGCATATTTTTGTTCCGTTTAAAATATTACCGATACTGTCAACTGATTTAATATGTCTCTAATTATTTTAATATGCCTGTAAATATATTAAACACAGAGTAAATATGATTTTTTTGTTAAAAAAACCTTTGTCACTTTTTTGGGCTTGTTTATTTTCGACTGGACTGGTTTCATCCTATCACGGGTATCTTCAGACTGGCACTATTGAAACTAAATCTATGGTATATATAGCACCTATATCAGGAGTGAGTCCCATTGCTTTCTAATATTGTTTTTATTTATGGCTTGAAATTTGTTTAGTTGCTGATGGTACTGCTTTACTATTATGTTTTAAAACTACTTTCGGGTTGGTTTATTACCCTTTGGAAGACGGATTACATTGTGTTTGTTTACTGAATCTATGGGTTTTAAAAAATATATGTAATCCAAATTATAACAGGAAAATATTGAGAGTATCTTCCATACCAGAACGAGATACAAATCAAATATTAAGTACAAGTCACCTGTTTATTATGTTAATTGTCATCAATTGAATAAAATAAACTATTTTTCAACAACCATGCGAACTAAGAATTGAATAATTAACATTATTTGTTAATAAATAAATATCTAGATATTTTGAAACCAATGGTTCCCTCGCCAAGATAGAATATATCCTGAAAAACAAAAAATAATAATTACACATAAGCATAGACAAAAAATAACAATAAATTGTGAGGAAGGTAAATACTTGGGTATTAATTGTATAAAACAGATAAAATTATTATAAAATTATAATTATTATATTTATATTAGTAAATAAAAATTCAAACAATATTGAGATACAACAATAATAACGACAATTATTCTGAATTAATATTATTCATTTTCATATTAATATGAAAATAAATTTGAGAGATGGCTATTTTTTTTTGTTATATTTCGTTATTAATATTATTTAATTGAGTATTTCTAATTTCTAAAATTTCAAATTTATCTAGTTGTAAACCAATTTTTTAATGTCAAATGAACGATTTGTTTCCAAACGGGGTTGGCAAATTCAGAATTATTATTGTTACTCAAACACTTTTGGTGCTCCTAACTGTGGAATTAAATATTCTAGAATTCCTTCATTTACAAAAAGTTGCAATTGTTACATATTAATTTTTGGACCCTCGATTTGTTAAATCTATATATATCTAAAATCAATGTAAGTTTGTTTGTTTGTCCTCGATGTTATCGAAAATTACTCCACCGGTTTCGCTGAAAATAGTACAATTTTTTTTTATTAGTGCCGGGAAGGTTTAGAAAGTAGTTTGAATGAAATCCAATTTGTAAAACTGTTGCTATAACATTTTAAAATTAGTATGAAATATATTGAACACGCCATGTTTTATTTTAGCCCATAGATATAACACTCTGGTTAGCCACAGATTGCACATTCAAAAGAAGAAGTCTTTTTGGGTAGAATATTTTCTAAATGGAAAACACTAGCAGGTGCCTATTTAAGAACTTTATGATTTAGATATATTTTGAAAAAAATAAACGTTTGTAATGAAATAAAATATTCAAATGAATGTTTCTTTATTTGGAGATAGTTTTTTTCGTTGTCAAATCAATTATGGCACCCTAATGACAAGCAAGAATTCACAACATCATAACTTTATATAAACTCGAGCAAGGCCGAGTACTCATCAGCTAGTAGAAAATAAAAAAGAACAAAGATTTTGCTACAATTCAACGCAATATTTCTTTATTCTGTAATTATAACGTCATATACACACATATACGCATACGGGTAAAACTACCGACATTCTTGAATCCAAACTAAAGACATATAAACTAGAGTGATTTATTTATGGAAAGCAGCCGCTAGCATTTTTATTTTTTTAGTATCTGAGTCACGTAAAATGCCTTCGGGTATCATGTCATGTCCCAGAAATGTAACTTAGATCTCGTCATCTCAGGCTTTCGAGGTTAACCTTTTATTTTAAACGGCCTGGGGAGTGCCTGAAATTGGTATTATGAATCATAGAAACCAAATTATTCCTTAAAAACATCGATGAGGAACATATATTATTTAACAAATCAAGGACACATTTCTTTTTCAGCATTTTATTGAATGTGATTATTGCATCAGAGTTCCAACAGTCCGAAGCCAGTGGAAATTTAAAAAAATCTCCTTTGTACTCTTACCATAAACAATCACTATCCAGTTCATTATGCGTTTTTTAATCACCTCAAAAATGGCTTGTTAATTTCCGACAGTAAAACACCATCTACCGGCTTCAAACGGAAGCTGAAAACTTTATAATGATGTCTTGACCATGGCAGATTTATGGTTTGTTGTGTCAGCTATACCACATTGTCTTAACGCTTGGATAGGTAGGACCCTTCTCATTGTTGTGAACCTAAGGCACACAGTACATTGTAACCAATGATTTAAAACGTATAGATAGACCCTCAAACCATCACATTGGGAGAGAAAAAGCCCCTGGAACTCCCCGAGAGTTGATCCCCCGAACAGTTGATCCCCGGGCAGTTGATCCCTCGGATATTTGATCCCCCAAAGGATTCTTTTTGTTGTACTTCCTCCCTGGTAAAATATTCAGAGAGGATAAACGGTCGTATAACAAAAGTCGATATGTTTATATTTGCAAGCGTTTTGAGTGAAAATTGGCTCTATAAATATTTTTGCTAACAGTAATGACGTATCCTCGAAGGAGTATGCATAAAATATATGTGCAGTCGGCTTAAGGAAAATACAGTATACCATCCATATAATATAACTAAGTATCGCGGAAGGGGTATGCAGATAGGATAGACGGCCGAAAAATCAAAATTCAACCAAAATTATTATTCGGCGGTATACCCTCTCTGCGTACCCCTTCAGCAACACAGCATTATTTGTATAGCCGATTTCCACAAGACGCCTGCAAATATAAGTATATCGACTTTTATTATACAGGCGTATTATATCCTCTCTGCGCACGTTGCCAGGGAGGAAGTAAAATACGAGTATATGTATATAATTCTTTGGGGTATCAAGTGTGCGAGGGATCAACTGGAAAGGGGATCAACTCTTCGGAGGATTAATTATCCGGGGATCAACAATCCGGGGGATCAACAATCCGGGGGATCAACAACCCGGGGGATCAATTATCGGGGTTTCAAGTGTGGTATCAAGCGTCATGAAGTCGGCTCGATAAGACGGGACACCGAAAATGAATTTATCAAATGGAAGCGACTCAGAGGGCGAACCCGAGGAAAAAGTGGAATAATTGCATATAAAACTATTGAAACAGAATGTGAAGGCCTGAGTACTAGAAACGGTTGACTGGGGACTGGAATCAATGGAGAACATTTGTAGAGGCCAAATCATACTTTGGGATGTAAAACCAAGATGAAGATGATCGATTTATGGTAATTTTGTGAAATAACAGGACCAATCTTGTGCATTTTATGACGATGGGCAGTGGGTTTGTGTCTAAGTTACGGATTTCAACTTTTGCTGTAATATATCTGTCTTAAACCAGAATATTGATTTTCTCGTTTCAACTACAGTGTGGCAAAAAGTGGTGAACGTGTTTCACGCATGTTTGACTCCGAGTACAGGGTGACTCGTATAAAAACAAAAATTTTATTTTTTGATGATGGGTATGGCAACATTGTCACGATACTTGACAAACAATGGACATATTGTTACCTAATTTATACTTCACAATTTCTGGAGTTTCTTTCCATTAAAAAAAATGTGGCTTAAAAATTATATATTCATATTATCAACAAACGCCGATTCAGAATATATGTTTTTTATATATAATTTTACTTAGAATTTAAAGCCGTTATTTAAAAGTGATTAAAAAACCATCTCAACAAAAGGCACTGTTTCGTTGGTACCATTAGAATGACATCACGGGATTATTCGCGCCTAAATAAGTTCTTTGTAAATTCATTATATGTGACCGTATTACGCTCGTATGACGTCACGCGGTCACCGCTCGGTTTCTAACCGTTTTGAGGGGCTTTATAAAAATTTTACTTTGAGAATTCGTTTATGCATAAAAACGAACTTTATAAAAAAATCTGGTACTTAAGTTAGAAGGTTAACGTTAATTTAAAAAATGTACTGGATTTCCTCGTTTCAACACTCAATGGAACAATTGAAAAATATAGAACATACAATATGGGGTCTTGTCTTACTTATTAACAGAAAAATCGATATTTTAAAGCTCTATAGCTGATGATGGAAGTTAAGATGCTAATTGAAAATAGTTGATGTGACCAGAAAATACCAGCCTAAAAAATGTATGCAACTTTCACAACGCTATAAAAAAAATATTTTATTAGTTTTAGTAATCATGCGAAGCACGGTATTGTAACTAATTTTAATTAAATAACGTATTTTATTGTAATAATGAGTGGCTAACGTGTTTGTTTTATTTTTAAATTTAAGATTAAATAAATAAATATAATGTATTTTTTGAGACAGCCTGTACAGTTCATGTTGTCAGAGACATTTTCCATTAACTTGTACAAAACGTAATACACAACAAAAGTAAATTAAATTTTCTACTTTATTATACTTTGCAGACTTTCCCTCGAAGCAATACCCACCAAACCTCAAGAATTTACATAACCCGTTCCTGTAAATAATACCTCTAAGACATATCCCTAAAGGCGTAGGTAGATACTCTGACACCCTCTCTTATTTCTCATTCAACCAATTCAACCTTAACTTATTATAACTTCAATTTTAACTTGCTATAATGTCAACTTTAACTTATTATAACTTTAACTTGTTTTAACTTCAACTTTAAGTTGTTATTACATGAAAATGGTACTGCGTATGCAAAATTATAATTCTGAATTACATACAAAAATAAAATATGAAACAAGTGAACGTAATTTTCTTTGAACTCCTTTGAGACACTACTTAGGTTGCAATTGTTTTCGTGAAGAACTCTATAATCATCATAAAGATAGCTGCCAATAATATGGGATTAAAAAAATAGAGGATGATATTGACAGTCTTGAATTTGAAATATGATATTCATGAAGATGACATAAATTGAACTGGTCTCATTAGCTAAGGTGGTAAAGCGGTTGTCCCGGAAAGACAGAGGTCCTGGGTTCGATTCCCAGATGCGACTGATATCTTTTTATTTTCTGTTGTTTTTTTTTCGGTTTCATGTTTAATTGAGGTTATGTTAATATAATCTTCTTCGATGCTTAAATATTACAATGAGGTTTTTAAACTTCAATGAAATAAATAATAATTAAAAATTTTAAAAAATATTATTTAGGCCTATATTGATAATTTGTCACAGTTTGATGATATTTCAAAACCCATAGCTCAACATGGAAATGACGTTGCGAACTGAAACTTTGAGTATTTGACCTAAAAATATTGGCCAGAGAAAAGCAGTGTAAATTACATGATGGCAGAGCTCATTCGAGAGATTTTGCTACTCTAATCACAATGCTTGTTGCAATAATTTAGGTACATAATTATTTAATATTAAACGAAGGTATTTTGTAATAGACATACAAAAAAATCTATTTTATTCTGGTACTACTCATCTACGAAATAACGAGCATCCTCGTCTCTACTATTCGATGGTCATCTCCATGCCTCACTTACAACAGGTTTAACACTGGCTACTTTCTCGAGATATTCATTTTAATATACTTTGACCTATTGTCTACCTCTAGGTAAGTACCTAATTGTTACTTTTTCGTATTTTGTATGTTCATAAACGTAATTCTGTGTAAAACACCATATAAGATTCGAATTGCAGGGGGCCAGTGCGACTTTGACATCCCTAAAGATCTATTCGCATTTACCAGCACCGCGCAGTGCTGAACAATATAGTGCAGACACGACAACATTAGTTGTTACATTATATATGACTCAACTATACGTGATATTAAATTTAAATCCAGTACACGACCGCTCTCAAACTAGATAACTTAAACCTCCTTTCCAAGTACTGTTGTCCTTTTTACCTTTATCCCACTCCTATGTTTCCCTCCACCCTCCCTTCCCCCGACTGACATAGTTTAAGCTAACTGATGTAAAACTGTATATTGTCACACACTTTACTCAAAGTATTTACCATCAGCACTGGAAAATTTATAATGGCATGATTTGTTGTTTTTTATTGTTATATATATGTAAATAATGGATTTGATGTTAATTCTCCCAAAAAATAAATAAAATAAAAAAATTATGCATTCATATTATAACATACGTAAATGTAACATATCTGCGCATGCACGGTACAGCACCGGCCAAGATTATCGGATAGAATATTTTGACGGTGCTGGTGGCCGGTGGTGACGATTGCGCCTGCGCAATTAGTTTGAACGCCTCGCAGTTAGCACCGCCATCTTGGTGTCACCGTCACTAATAGACGCAGATATTGCTAAAACCAACAAGGTAAGATGGGTAACGAAAAATTGATTGAATTGGTGAGGGAATTAGGTTATAAAATAATATTAAATATAGGAATAGAATTGTAAAATCCTTAAACATGTTGTGGCGGACGCTAATGCTCAGTTGACAGTTCAGTTGACAGCCATACTCGCGTCTGTGCTATGCTGCACGGTGTAATGTAGATACTCGCGGCTGTGCTATGCTGCACGGTGTAATGTAGATACTCGCGTCTGTGCTATGCTGCACGGTGTAATGTAGATACTCGCGTCTGTGCTATGCTGCACGGTGTAATGTAGATACTCGCGTCTGTGCCGTTCCTGCACCGTACTGTTCTGCACTGCACGGTACTGATAGATGTGAATAGACCTAACAATTAAATAATATTGAATCCTTCCTTGCCGGTGTTGCCAACTGAGTTGACATGTCTCTAATTATTTCAACATATCTGTAAATATACTAAACACAGAATTCATATTTTGGGAAATCCTCAATTTATATGTACAGGCGTCAAGGTGGGAATGCTGTCCTTGTCCTTCCTTTATTTCAATGGAAGATGCTCCAAGGAACTTACGTTATTAATCCCTTCAGCACCGGTGTATAATCGGAAAATACGCCAAACGCGCGCCAACGTTTGCACATGGTTGACATTTGTCATATGAGAATGGGTCTTTTCTACGACTAGTTCTTGAGTTCAACAGCTCTGCTGTGGAGCAATTTGCTTACCTCTGTGTTTCATATTCACTCTTTCCTCTCCTCAAAAAGACCTTCTACACAGCATCCTCAAAGATAATATAGACCTGAGGAGGGTATAGAGTTAATGTAAAAAAAAATCACAGCAACAAAAAACCATCAGAAATGGATTTAACAAGATTTAGAGATCAGACCTAAATAGCCAATTACTTCCTAACCTTCCTCTTTCCCTTTTCATTTCCTCGTATATGTTTCTGCCCCACAACAACCAATCTGATACCAATTAACAACCGCGTGTTATAGAATTACCTGTTGCGCAGAACAGCTTTCACATTCCACGAGATTTTTATCCTACTCATAACATACCCGATCGTATTTTTCAATTTTAATGCCTACTTATTAACTAGGATCAAAAGTTAAAAATATAAACTTATTGAATTATAAACTTATATATATTAAAAATATATACATTTTTAAAAACTACACCATTTTTAAGGCTGTTAAACTTTCATATATTTTTTTGAACTAAAAATAACAAAATAAAAAGTTCAATTCATTGGAATACCTTATTGAAGCTTATAACCTCCCTGTAATATTTAATCATTAAAGTAGATAATATTAACAAATCGCAAATGAACATATGAAACAGAAAATACACAGAAAATAAAAGAAGTGGCGGTAGCATCTGGTAATGGAACCTAGGACCTCTATCTTACCGGGACAACGCTCTACCACTGAGCTAATTAAACCTAATTATTTTATTTTATTGTCACCTTTTTCGATATCATATTACAATTTAGGAATTACTGATATTTCCCTCAATTAATTCTCATATAACAGGTTGTGAGTAGTGGTGGGCGAAGCGGCTCGGTTTAGTGAGCCGGATCACTAAATCAGCTCTCTGTAAAGACAATCCACATGAAAACTGGACGAAAAAAGTATTGTGTAAGAGCGTCTTAAGGACGTCTATAGGAGGGCCAAGGGAGCAAGGGGGAGGGCATGGTGCGGGGGGACGCGAACTGTCGTTCGATCGAGTTGGATCACCGAACCGGTACACTACAAATAGCTGATTTAGTGATCCGGCTCACTAAACCGAGCCGCTTCGCCCACCACTAGTTGTAAGTTCGATTCCCAGGTGTGACCGTTACCTTTGTATTTTTTCTATTTCATTTTTTTTACGTTTGAGATTTGTTGATATGTATTATCTTCAATGAATCACTTTGTTTTTCTATTTTAATAATAAATACCAACAGGTTTTAGAACCAGTGATTCCTTCATCAGGATACAAAGTATACTAAAAATTACGAAACAAAAAATAATGCTTTTTGTCTTTTTTTTCAGGATATCAAATCGATGGATCAATTGAAGCTGAAAGAGTAAAAAGGGACGTTGCAAATGATGGCGGTAAGTTATCTTTTTCAAAATATTACTACTTGGTATGCATTGTAGCTTTTGTAAAAAGCCTCTTCTTCCCACGTTTCTCTTTCAAAATTTCTGTCAGGGAAAATATTTGACAAAAAATTAAACCATAAATTAAAATATAATCTTTCTTTTTTCAAAAAGCGTTTAATCGTTAATTTAAAAATTGACATATATTACAAAAAAATTTAAAAATCGATTAATTCAGAAATCGAAAAAGATCTATTACAATTGCTTTAAAACGTAATTTGATTTTTTTAAATAATCAATTAATTGCTCTATTTTTTTAAATTATGAATTCATTATTCTATTTTTTTTAATTTATCAAATTATTGTTGTTTTTTTTTTTTTTAAATTCGAAAAATGATTAATTAATTAATTGTACAAGTAATTAAAAGTTGAACAGTAATTTTCTTTTTTTCCGTAGCTACCTTTTAAATGCACAATTTTTTTAATTTCTCGGTTTTCTTTGGCACTCGTTTTGATTAGCCTGTATATTTTCTTTTTTGTGTTTTTTCTTCATCAACTTCTGTCTTTGTACACTTGGCATAAGTGCTTCAGTATATATTTCCTTGAAGGTGCTTCACTTAAATATACTATCTTTTAATTTCAAATACTTAAAAAATATTTTAATTTATATCGAAATCGTTGACTTTTTGAGTGCTTAGAAAAAAAAATTACTTATCCAATTTTAGTGAATTTACTTTCTGAAATTAAAACATTAAATTTATTGCTAAATTTATTACTCGCGCATCCCTCAAAGTTAAAGTTCTGTACTAGAGTAATCGCAAATACATTAAACGATAAAAAAAACTATACCAGATGTAACCACGGTGATTGCATTCAGTAAAAACAAGAACAAATACGTAGTACCTACCCGAAAATAAAGTGCAATGGTATGCAGCTGATGTCTAACAAATCTCATTATGAAGGTCTAAAATATTTGTAATAGTATCAAAATATAATTTCTTTCTTCCCTTGTGAACTGTACACAAAGCACATTCATTCCTGTATATAACTTTTATTTCGCCCGATGCCCTCATGATGCATCAGAGCAATCACACATAACCACGCGAGAAGATGCCTTCTCATTGAACTCTCTCGTTATTGTTTAAATCTATTAGAGCTTGTCAAACAATAGAATGCGCCTGATGGCCGATGCGCAGAAACCGATTTTTGTAGGAGGCGGGGCCAACCGGATAACATCACCAATCACCGTTCTGGATTCCTGAATAACTTCGGCAAAGCTGCGCAGTACACAAAGGGCCAGACGTATTTTGTAGTTTGCCAAACTCTACTTCTCACTTTTTCTATGCACTCAAAGATTAAACGAAATATGAAATATTATTTAAATATAAATACTTAATTAATATCTATTTAATTTAAATATATTCAGATCAATTTATTGCAAAGTATTTGAACGTTATTAAAAATTAGACACAAATGCTAAAAATACCATTTCATAGAGATTTTTTAAACATTGCTCGAACAAAGTTCGTGAGTAAAAAAAAATTAAATACTTATCATTTTTATACATTCATTTTAAAATAAATAATACGAATACTATGCGATTGATTACTGAAATATATTAATTTAATTTATTATATTTAATGAAAAATAATTATTATAAATTACTGAATATTTAATATAATCTATTGTTTATACTGTTATTATACCGATTTGTTTCTGTTTTTTTCCAATCTCAACTATAACCTCCTTCTACGGTGGGGCGTGCTACAAAAATACCTATTTACAACCTCAAAAACAATAATTGTACAAACGACTACCTACCAAACCACCAAATGCCGCAATATACCTGTATCATTGATGTACAAATACCAAAAACCAATACCAAAACCAAAAACCAAAAAACCCAAAATGGAACCCGATCTTCCCTAATGGACAAAACTAATGACGACCACAAATAACGAAAAACCAACAATTTGACGAAAATACCAACAATTTGACGACCGACCAAAATATTGACCAAAAATGGACTGTGACTATGAACTTTATGAACCTAACAAAATTGTGAAATTATGTGTTTAAAAAATGTATGTGTGTGCTAACCAAACTGTATTTTTAATTTATATTTATTGTATCTGTAATCTTTTTGTTCACTCAGATGTGACAACGGTTCTTTTAGTCGACAATCAAAAACTTAACAGAGATATCAATTCTCGAAATGGTAGATATCTTAACGTGAAACCAGTTATTGGACTTCTAACTTCAACGGCGAGGACTTTCATCCAAGATGGAGTCACTACAGAATACGCTACTGAGGTTGTAGGAACAACTTTAGATAATGGAAGAGTGTACGCTCAACTGTTGACTAAATCTTCACTTGTTCTTTACGATAGGCCATTAGATGGAGTACAGGAGTTAACTAAAAGAACGAGGCTTCCTTATGAAGCTGATGCTAAGAAGTGGAACGTAGAAGGCAATCTTGGAGACAAAGTCAAAGATCAGTACTCGTATATCATCAAAAACACTGATTATATTACCCCCAAAGAAGGAGGTGATCTCTTCACTGTCTTTGCTAGCAAGCCTACTCAAGAGTATGCTACCGCTTGGAATCCAGCCCCAGTTATCGAAGGAAGATTTGGAGAAGAATTCGCAGCACCTACTGGACAAGAACAACAGATTCCTGACGATCTGAGGGTTCAAGGACTGAGAGAAATCCCAAGATATTCAGAGTTCGAGGCTTTTAACTTCTTGGATCCTCTGCCAACGGCCAGGGAAAGGAAGATTTCAGCCTACAATAATATCAATGCTGAAATTGTTAACAAAGATGAAAAAATTGAAAAAGCTGTTCAAGTGAAAGATAATTTGAAAGAAACTATCACAAATAATATTAACCAATCTCAAGAAAGAGTAATTGAACCAGCTAAGATTAATCCTAATATCAAACTTCCTACTTTCACTGTCAAGAATGAATTCTCTCCTATCTTTTATTACATTGATAATGTTGAGGCTAAAACTGAAAAATCCAATGCTGTTCCAAGTTATCTGAAGAGTGCCAAGAAGCTTTTTGGATTTAAGGAAGATTTCAAACCATTGAAGACCTTCACTTATTATGGATTTGCTAACTTTACAACGACTGTTGGAGAGACCGTCATTGTATTTTCTCCAAGCACCGCTAGTGCGTTTATTAAGGAAAATGAACAAGAAATCACAAAATCTATTAAGCCTGTACTCCCTAATATTGCATCCAGATTGAAGACCTTCCTTTCTTCTGATTTGATGATCACTAAAACCTTTGGGCATCCACTACAAACCGCTCGCCCAGAGGCAACCCAACCATTGGATGCAATTCGTTCAAGTAAAGCTCTTTCCAATCAGATTGCCAACTTAAAGAATGCTTTGTTCGAAAAACCAAAGGCTGATGAAGAACAGGCATTAATTGATGACAGAGAAAAGTTTAATAGAGTTATTGCTAGCTTGAAGAATGGTCTCTTCATCAGACCAGCTACACAGTTTGGCCTTCATAAAGATGTCATCCAACCATCTGAAACTTCCTATAGTACCATTCTTAGGAACCATGCTACAGATCAAATTAACACACAAGATGAAACGACTAGAGAAGAAAGGATACCAGAAATCCAAGCAACAGAGCCTCTTAAATTCTTCAGACCAACAGCTGTTATTGAGACTACGGATGCTGAAGAAAATTCTGCGTTTACAGAGGAAACATTCAGTACTTATGAAGACGAGGTTACTGAAGAAGATGAAACACCTTCAACGACAGAAAGTTTCAGTGAAACCATGGAAAATACTGAGGAAACCCTCTCAACTCCTCAAATGGAAGAGACTAGTGATGATACTGAAGCTGATGTTGAAGCTGAAGCTGAAGCTGAAGAAGAAGAAAAGGAAGAGGAAGTTTCTATGGATGCCACTTGTACAGATGGAATCATCCCAGTTTCAACGATGACCACTGCCTATAAGACGTTCACATATCTGACGACTTACTTTATTCCTCTTGAAGGAACAGATACCACGACTTCTGTAAAATCGCACGAAGTGGTATCTACTGAAACAGGATTCCTGACAAACTTGCAATGTAAGACAGCTGCAGTCATTGACATCATGCCCACCACAGCGTTGAATGTGGAAATTGATCCGACAATCTCTGTTAGATTCGAGACGAGTACCGAGAAACATGTCGAGATGCACCGACAAGAAGTCGTCACTGAAGCCAGTTTACCAGTTCTCACAACAACAGAGAATATCCCCGAAGTTGAGAATGTTCCAGTAACAACTGAGAGGGCTGTAACTGAAGCAATGGAAGAAACCACAACAGAAAAAGCAACTACCCCGAGCACTCCCGAAACCACAGAAAACAGAATAACAACGGTTGATATGCCTGCCACAGAGCACATTACAACAAGTGAAAGTCATACTGAAGCAACAATAACAACAGATTCCAGTGACATTGAAACAACAACACAACCTAAAGAAATTATTGATAATGTTACCGAATCGAACGAAAACGAAATTGATTTAATTTATAAAACGTTATACACTACTTATACTTACTTCACAACTTATTTCCAAGGTTCAACCTCTACTGTAGCTAGCAAGAAATCCGTAGTAACCAACGTTATAACATCTACTTTAGATTTGTCTGAAATCGATCCATCTATCTTCAATGCCATAGAATCCAGCGATTATCTTTTCAAAGCAACAGCTAGGGAACAGTTAGGTGAAATTGCCCCAACAAGCGTTGGTGCCGGTCGCCCCACACAAACATATGCCATCAATAGTGTTTTAGATTTAGTTCAACACAAGCAAGTTATAGATTCAGCAGAAAATGATGCCATTTTAAGCTCAAAAATTCAAACTCCAGAGTTAAACGATGAAAAGCTTCTTGAAAATATTAACGCTGACGTTGTCAAAACCTTCTATACAACTTACACGTTCTTTACAACACTCTACGTAGAAGAAGATATGAATATTTGCAGTCGCTCCGAAGTTTACACAAACTACGTAGGACCAGCATCACTTATTCCAACAAAAACTAGCTCTGCCATCATTTTGAAGACAGATACTAATCAAATAGACTTCAACAATTGTAAAAAGGTCTCCGCTGACAAAATACCTATTAAACAAATTGAAGAAGAAAAGGAAGTAATTGTTGAAAAGGTTGAATCAGTTTCAAGCAAATCCAAAAAACCCCTTTATTCGTCAATTGATAGGACCAATAAGAAACCAGCTACGGATGACAATAATTTGTCAAGGGAAGAATCTAGAAACCTTGAAAATGAAATCGTTCTGCAACAAGGTGAAAGCATGTTTGTTACAGATGTAAAGAGCAGCTCTTCCAAAGGAGAAAGACAAATTATTGATAATGCAATACTAGATGATCAAATTAGTTCTGAAAGTAACATCGATGAGATAATACCGTCTGCAACTCTCTTGCTTCAAACTAGCTACACAACCTTTACCTATTTCACCACAATGTATCTGGGTAAGGATTCAAGTAAGGTAAAAAGCCGTCTTGAAACTGTAACCAATGTAGTCACAGAAACTCTCGATCCCAAGCAAACAGAAGTTGAAGCCTCAAATCTCCCAATTACGTATTACACAACGTTCACTTATTGGACAACTTTGTACAAAGATAAGACTACAACCATCACAAGCAGGGAAGATATTATTTCCAACGTAGTTGCACCAAGTGCACTTCCAGAGCCTGTCACGACTCCTAACCCAATTGCAACAAATCCTATTGACGTCTCTGTTATTAAACTTGAAGTAAGTAAAGCAGAAGTAGTGGACAATATTAAACCATCCAGCACTATTGGTCTCGAAGAAGCTACAGAAGATGATGGGAAAGCGACTTTCTTTACAACTTATACATATTTCACGACTTATTACGTAGGTAACTCGTCTGAATTAAGAAGCAGCCTGGAAACCGTCACAAACATTGTAGACAACACCAAAGATTTGGTCAATGAAAACCTACTGGCAAGAGCTGTTGGTAATCAAGCACCTGCTGGTAATCTCGTTGAAGATGGAGAAAAACCCGTCATCAAAAACACTAAGATGCCTGACATCATCATCGTTCCAACCAAAGTTTTGGGAGACAATGCCATCATTCAAACGCAGTTAGTTGGCACATACTCAGATAATTTTATTCCTGGAGGAGAAAATGATAAGAGAATAATTTCTTCTCAAGTTGCTGTTATCAGTGGAGATTCAACAATCATAACAAATGTGGAAAAACCCGCTAAAGATTCAATTAAGGTTGATTCAATCCAAACGACTAAATTGGTAAATGACGTAGGTGGAGAATCCACAATTACTAATCCTGGAGTGACCATAATTGAAGGTTCTGTCACAGATCCTACCACATTTCAAAGTGAAGAAGGAGAAGGTGGAGATGATGAAGATGATGAAGAAGAAACAGAAGACGAAGATGGTAACATCACCAGAAAGAAATCTCGTTTAACATTCCAAACTAGGAAACGCACATTCACCCCGGTGATTAGGCCATTCGTTTCTCGCAACAGACCAACATTCAATCCCAAAAGAGCATCACTCACCAGCGCAACGACAGTCACAAGGTCTGATTTCACTCCAACCGTGACTGCCACTCCTGCTCTTAAATCTGCCAAATCAACTGGTTTCGGAAACAGAAAAGCATCTTCTTCAGCTTACCCCGGAAGTTCGACGAGCGGTGGAAGACGATTCTCAAGAATAAGTAGCTCAGCAACCGCAAATGCACCAAGCCAGAGATCAACAGGTTTCCGGGGCAGATCATCAATTGGAGAAATTCAGCCAACCAATGCGAGAAGAGGTGGATTTAGGACAAGCTCTAACCGCGCAGGTGCATCTGAATTGTCGTCCAGTAGAGGTGGATCCAGGATTAGACCAACATTATCCTCAAGATATCGTGGAAACAAACAAACGACCACACCTAATAACAACGATGATCTCTCAACATTTGTAACGGAAGACCCAACAGGATTAACAAACTATGCTGAAACCGTCACTCAATCCGATGGACCTGTTGATCTAGGATTCAGAAGGACAACTAATTCTTTACTTCGTTTTAGACGCCCTCCCTTCACAAGGGCCCCATCAGTAACCACCCCTAGGACAGCTGCTCAGGGAACAACTAGAAGAGGAGCAGTAAACAATAGAAGAGCCGGAACCACAACAACTCCCAAACCTCCGACAAGAACCACTCAGAATCCACTATTCGCATTGAGAAATAGACAAAGGACAAATAATTCAATCTTCCCTCCTAGAGGTTTGATCAATAAGCAACCAGAATCACAACCAGAAGAAGAAACTATCAATCAGGATGTTGAAGAAAATCAAGATGATCTCGAAGGTGAGGAATTAGAAGACGACACAGATTATGACTCTTCAAATAGGCAGGAATCACAAGTAACTACTACCACGTTATCCCCAGCAGCGAGAAAAATAATTAACACTCCCGTTATCAAGCCATTCGGCTTCCGCAGAAGGGTGAAGAGGCAAGTCACTGACTATGGAGCAAGAAGAAATTTTTCTAATTTCCGAAGGCCAACAACTAGACCAGCAAAAGCAGAACCTAAAATAGACGTCGAAGTTGTTGAAACTACAACAGCGTCCAGAGTGAGACCGGCAAGTCGTTACAGCAATGCAAGAAGCGCAGGAAACAAACAAACAGCCGCTAGCAAACAAACTCCCGCAAAACAAGTCAAGAGTACTCCTAAGTCAGTAAGAACTACTTCAGCCCCTGCTAGTGGTAGACAACCTTTCATTCTTAGGGGAGAGAGCAAAACCCATCAACCAACAACGAGGCCAGGATTCCGGGCAAGAGCTTCAAGAACTTCAGGAAGGTCAACTTCTCCCACAGCTAATCTGAGACCCAAAGCTCCAAGACTTAAAACATACACAAGTGCTCAGACAGAACCTACTAGAACAAGTAGACCTAGCTCAAGGTCCCGAGCAGCCACGTCTAGAAGAGGAAGTACTACCAGACAAAGAACAACATCCAATGATATCGCTGACAACAACTTTGTCAATTACCAAGTGAAGAATGACGGAAAACTTACTGTGACCCATAAAATACCAATTGAAGTAACCATTCCTGTCGTGAACGGAAAATTAACTGAGTATAAGAATGTGATCACCGCAAAACCAAGCATTGAAGTTCTTCTACCAAACCAGTACAGTACCACTCAAAATGCTTTTGGAAGCCAATACATTGCTCTTGTGTCAGAGTTATCAGAGCCTGGAGACAACGGAGCTACTAAAGTAGTTCAGTTTATCCTTCACGAGACCCCAACCACCAGTGTAATCTTTACTCCAACCACTATCAGAGGACGTAAGACTTCTTTCTCTCACGTAATACCAAGCACCGTATATGATGTGGAGAGAGTCACTTCAACAATTCAACCACAAATCAATGCCAACGTGCCTCTGGCCAATATTCTACTTTCTCAGTTGCTTTTGGGCAACATAGGCATGCCTCAACCTCAGTTGAATCCGTTTTTGGCACTCCAAGGAGGTCAACAACAGCAGCTCGTCCAAGGTACTCCAACTACGGAATTCAAAACCAGAGCAACAACCTACGTCACAACGGTGACTGATGCCAAATCAACGGTCATTCCACTTACGTTCAGAGGAAAAGAAATCTTTACAACCATCATCGATTCTAAAGTAGACGTCATCACAGCAACGGAATTCATAACAGAAACAATTGTTGTGACTCCTACATTGAATGCTCCAAACCAGAACCCCAACCAATTGAACTCGATTCTTTTGCTTTTACAACAACAGCAAGTTCAACAACAGCAAGTACAGCAACAGCAACAAACGGCAAATCCTCTGCTTGGTTTCCAGAATGATCTAAACCTCTTCCAGAATCAGCAACAACTCTTAAACAATAATGTTTTGAGTCCTAAGCCCGAAGTTTTAGACATTAGCGATCCTGATGACAACTTGACAGATATCAGCGAGGAAAATATTGAAGTTGTTTCAACTCCTTCTCCAAGAAAGATAGCTAGACGCAAGCCTGTGGTGAACAAGCCAATACCACCAAGAGAATCAAGTGTAATTACTTTGTATGTATCAGGAAGACACCCTGGAGAGTTCAGTACAGTTCTTTCAACGAGCTATTTAGACGAAAACCCAAATATTCAAAAGAGAGAAGCTGTTTATTACGAAGAGTATGATCTGAACCCATCAGACTTGCCATATCTGAGTCGAATGGTTCTTGGATCACAATCAGACATCATGTTAGATACATATGTGATGCCAGCAATGGACAATACCATCATCCAAGATACAACAACTCAATACGAAACTCAGAGTCTGGAAAGCATCATTGGAGAAGTGAGTCAATACATCAGAAATAACAACCCAAGCTCCATTCTTGAAACAGCAAATTCTGACCCGACAGTCACATACGTCATCAAAGGAAGTGAAATAGAATCGGGAAGATAAGATAGACTTATAACAAAACAAAACGACTTAGAAAATAATATACTTAGTTGAATGTCGATAACAAAATATTTTGTAAAAGTGTGCATAATTTTTATACTCATAACTTGTAAGTCAAATTTGATTAAAAACTTTATTTTTTAGCAATCTACAACGTACCATTCGTATGTTACCGATATTTTATATAAAAACTTAACATCAGAATTAATCGTATTTAATTAAGTGTAAATTATTGAAATTTTCTAACACTTATTTATTTTAATGGATAGATTAAATGTATATTTAAATATATTAGTATTTATTCGGCTGCGTTAAAGTATGTCTACAAAAGTGGTAAAAGCAAAATGCAAATAAAGGACAAAAATGTTAGCGTTTTATTTACTTCGTGTAAATTTACCTTTTGCTCCATTTAAATGCTATCAAACGGTTAAAGGAGGGTATATGATAATATTTTTTGTTTTGTATTCGCAATCTATCCTCGTCAAGTAATAAATATAAGTATTTAAAAAGGGCGCAATTTCACACTGATTTGCAAATATAGACTTTACGAACAGTGTTGTTAGGTTCAAGCAAATTACATAATACGATACATTTCAGTGTTTCAATTTGACTATTGGTCGCTAGATGGCATTGAACGATCGCCGGAAGTTATGTTTTGTGTCGATAGATGGCAGTAATAAACATATTGAAATATTGTAACGGCCTTAATTGTTAGCCAAATGTTTTGCTCTGCAACGTGGCAATAGGTATTTATGGCTCTGCAGCTGAGAGCTCCGTTGTGACGTCTCTTTCTTTTACATGCATTGTTTATGAGAAAGATAAAGAAGTTTCAACGGAACTATCAGCGGTATGACTTTACTGCAGTTAGTATCATAAGTTTATTTTAGTTACTAATTGTATTCAAAACGTCATATTATGATTAGTATTTAAGGAAAATGCCAACCTTATTTTTAGTACTAATAATAGAAGTGAGATAATGATTTTATTTCTAAGATTTATTTAATGAAATCTCTTTTGAAATAGTCTGAAAGAAAAAATAACGAAAACTGAAGAAAAAATATACATTTAATGGTTTCGTTGAGAAAATATTGTCTAAAATCAGTCTGTTATACGACTTTTTTTATAACAGAAGTTTTAATGGGCTACATGCACTTAAAATTAATTATGTATAGGTTACTTTACAAAATGTTTAAAACACATAATAATAAAAATAAATTTAAACAAGATAATAATTTAAGTAATAGGTAATATTAATTATTACTTTTAATGAAACTGTACCATACTATGAAATAATTACTTCTATGATTGTAAAAATATCTTGTTTCACAACAATAAAACTATAAATAATAAAAAATACATTATTGCTGTTCTTTCTGGAGTTACCCATCCCGTAGATTAGATAAATAAAAATTAGGTTAAATAAATTACCTTACATACAAATAGAAAGAAAATAAACTTTTTTTAAATGTTTTACTATTTAAAAAATCTACCAGCACCGGTGACATAGTAAAGAATATTATTTTCTAAAGTAACTATGTACCCAAGAATCAAACCCAAGTTCCAATGATTTTTTTGAGATCAATTTATTGAAAATTATATAAGCTTGGAATATTTAATCATTGAAGTAGATCATATCAACCACTCTCAATTCTCAAAAAAAAAATTAAATATTTGCAAAAATTCTGGTAAAACTTTGCAGTCACACCAAAAGATGGCAGCCATAACATATGGGAAATAATTTATGATAATGTTAGTAATTCTCAAAGGGAAGAATGAGATCGATAAAAATGGCCAAATGTAACTAGGTCTCGATAGTTTAATTGGTAGAAGCACTTGTTTCGGTAAGACTAGAGGATTTGTGTTCGAATTCCAGTCGCGACCATTAGATTTTTTATTTCCTCTATATTCGTCTATTTTTATTGAGTTGATATTATCTTCTTCAATAATGAACTTTTTTCTTATTAGAAAACATATCAGTTTAGATTCATAATAAAATATAAATCACATGAATTTAAACAGTTTGATTAACTCAATAAAATTTAATTTTATGGTTCAAAAATATCATTGAAAGATTCAGTGATGTCAGAATACGAAAAAAATCGAGATATTTCAATAATATGCTATCTAAGTATGATCTCTGATACAAAACATTTTTACATTTAAATCACATAATTAGTCGCACACAGCACAAATAAACAGGCGTATCTTACATTTAGCAACTTTCCAGGAGAGACAAAAAGTATTTTTTTATCGAATTCTTATACATGTTTTGCTAATGGGGTTTTCATTACGCATTTTTTCGTCCTCATTAATGAAACTTGTATTAAAATATATAATAAGAATCCGGCAAAAACAAGAATTTTTTGGCTCTCCTGGAAAGTTGCTAAATATGAGATATGCCTGTGTTTGTCTTGTGGGATACGAATTATATAAAAAAAAATTCACAATTGTGACTAACATTATTTAATTTGTAATTAACATTAAAATTAATACAAATATATGTATATTACTGACAAAACGATGACTATGACAGCATATACAAAACAAAAATAAAGTTTTAGAAAATAGATTTTCTAAAAGTAAAAACAGACTACTTTATAACAATCAGAAATGATTTGAAACTGGACAACTTTGGACGAGACAAGGATTGACACGATTGACAGTAGTTGATTGTGAACTGACTATTGACTGTGGACTGACAGACAGAGCAAGCCCAAAAGCCAGCAAGAGTGTCATCCCATCACATCCCCCCCACCAATGGTAAATCCCAATGTTTGAGGTGAGTTGCACTATTTTCTTGGATTGAGTTGCTAGCGGAAAATAGATGTCATGTACTGAATTAAATAACCCATAAAGGGGCATTTTTCACGTTGATGCAGGTTGGGAAAAAGTCCCTTTCCAATTCAAAACTGTAATAACTTACGAAACAATAAACAAAATAAAAAATAAAGTTTAATTCATTCATTTTTTTTCACATTAACGGGGAGAGGGACGTCGGAGAGTTATTATTTATTAATTCAAAATAATGATAATATTTTTGTGCAATACGATAAGCATGGTGTTTTTAAAGAGAAAAATATTTGTTAAGTTTTTTTTTTAATTTGCATGGGCTTAGCATTTATCAAAATATAATCAGAAATATTACACATTTCTGACCGTTCTACGCATGTTTTACAAAAACATTTAAAAAGTTGAATATTCTTAAAAAATGCTGAGAAGGTTTTTATGTAACTTGTCGATAAGAAAAATTTAAAAAAAAGAACAGTGTGTGGTTTAATTTTTTTATGAACACTACGTAACTTTGATATTTTTTTTTGTATGCGGATTACAAATCTTTGGTTATGTTTATTTACAAAAACGCAACGATAAAGGATTAAAAATATTTTTCTCCACTGTAAAAATCATATTCATATTTTAAATATTTTGTAAAACATACAATAGTCAGAAAAAGTAATATTTCTGATTAGATTTTGATAAATGCTAAGCCTATGTAAATTTATAAAATATTTAATAAATATTTTTCTATTTAGAAACATTGTGTTTATCGTATTGCGTAATATTACTATCAATATTTCGAAATAATAAATAATTCCTCTCCGACATCCCTCTCCCCATTAGTGTTTTGTTTTTTTTTTATATAATTAGCGCCATCTGTGATTTTTGTTGGCTAACAGAAATTTTCAGTACGTAAAACAAGTATTAATTGGAATTAGGCGGGAACATGCATCGGTCGAAAAAGGTTAAAAATAGCATCTCTTTCTAACAGCACCTCAATGCATCTAACATTGGATAAGGATAATGTAATGTGTAACTCGTTAGTAACTATTTTTATATCGGATGCTGTCACGTCATTACATTTAAATTAACCAGCGCCCTTGAGGTGATTTTTCACAAAAACGGCGCTATACAAGTCATCCAACTATTATTATTATTATTATTATTATTAAAAAAAACAGTAAAACAATCAACTTCAAAAACAATGTAAAAGAACGAAACGTAAAATGCGCTCATAGATGGCGCTTATTTTAATGTTGTAGAAAAAAACACCTTTAACGCACAGTGCTTTGAAATATTGAAATGAATTGTTACACACGGAATATGAAATGGAATAAATTGTTATTGTATGTCGCATGTTGAATGCTAATGATGCGGTGCTGATTGCTAACAGTATGGAAGATCTACAGCCCCTCGTATCTAGGATGAACGAATTATGTATGAAGAATGAGCTAATGATGAATGTAAGTAAGTCTAAAGTCAAGGTGTTTAAAAGAAAGTACAAAAACAGTGTGCAATATAGTTGTGAATGATGAATACTTGGAGCAGGTCGATGAGTTTGTGTATTTGGGAAGTATGTTTACGAGAGATGGAAAGACTGATAGGGATATTGAAAGAAGGGTGAATGCAGGAAACTCCATTAACGGAGGACTGAACGCGGTTGGCGCTAACAAAAAGTTGTCCAAAGAAGCGAAGCTAGCAGTCCATAATGGAGTGTTGATACCAACCCTGATATATGGTAGTTAGGCATGGAACTGTCAGAGGAAGGATGAAAGTAGACTAAATACTGTAGAAATTAGATCTCTAAGGCGAATCGGTGGTAAAACCATGTATGATCATGTGAAAAATGTTGAGATTCGCAAAGAATGCAAGGCTGACGTAAGTGTAATGAGTAAGATTAAGAAAGAGACGCTTGGATTGTTTGGGCATGTAGAGCGGATGAAAAAATAAAGGAGTGTACAGAGAATATGACGCAAATGGGAATGGAAGAAGCCGGGGACGCTCGAGGAAGACTTAAATCAAGTGAATCATATACCTGAGTCGGGTCATCTCAAAAATCAGAATAACACAAGAGTACACATACTGTATGAGATGATGTATGAATGTGAATGAAGCAAGGAGTGTGTGCCAAGATTGAGTTGTTTGGCGGTCCGTTCTCTCTTCCTACCCGTGCGGAGAAATGGCATGATGGTTAGTCTGATTGTCATACATAGTTTAAACTTACAATAACATTTTATTATATTTTGTATTTCGTACGTACAAACAAACAAACAATTGCCAACAAACAATTCATCTCAATATTTAAAAGCACTAATTGGTAAAAGTTTTTTAAATATCTATATTAGCGCCATCTCTGAACGCGTATCACGTTTCGTTTACCCTTAAAAAAGTTCAAATTTTTCTGTAACTAAATAAAAGTTCGAACTGCTCAGAGTCAAATGGATTATTTCCTCTAAATAATGATACCTTTTAGGAAAGGTGAACTAAGAGAAGAAGCTGGGGAGAACCTCGCTATTCACATCTGGTCGCAATCCAAAGCCATAGCAAGGGATAATTTCATGTTTTCTGTAGGAACTTTTTTGAAAATTTAAACCTGCTTTGCAATTAATAAAATAATCTAAAAAGCTTAGTTTAAAAAATAATTCATCTATTTATTGGTGGTATTTTAAAAGAATATTGAAATAACCTCCGCTCTGGATTGTATGGAATCATGCATAGCTTCCGTGACCACTTAGCAACTGTTGATAAACGCCAATTATTTTTTCGTGGCTTCCTTTTTCTTCTTCCAGACTAATCTCGACTACCATAATACGGGCATGAGCCTAGTTTGTCGAAAAAAGTCGTAAAAAATGTTAACTCTGTTCTAAAACTTATAAATGAATAAATAAAGATTTAATAAAATAATTAAATAAATCTTTGGTAAAAATCAGTAAAGGTTAGAAAAAAAAAGAAGAAAATATAATATTCCCAACTATTCATAATAAAGTAGTCTATATTTAATAAAATCATTTCAATGGACAGCTATCCGACGTATTATAATATTTAATTTATAAATATGTCCTTCATTTATTAATACGAGTATATATATATATATATTGTAGAGTAAAAACCCTTTTGTAGATTTTCCAGATTTCTTCCTTTTAACAGGCTCCAGCTCTTCTCTACCTGAAACTCTCGAATCATATTTGCAAAGAATATTTCAATACTTTTATTAATTAACTCGCCACAAGAGGGTTGCCCTAAGTTACCCAAATATTATATTATGGTTACCCTAAGGTTAATCTAAGGTTTCCTTGAGGCTTTTCTAAGGTTGTCGTAAAATTACCGGATGGTTACCCTGAGGTTTCCCTAAGGTTTCCACAAATTTTATCCTATAGAAACTCTGAGGTTATCCTAAGGTTAATCTACGGTTTTCCTGAGGTTTTCATAAAGTTTCCATAAGGTTACTAAAATGTTACCCTGAGGTCTCTCTAAGGTTTGCCGGGGGTTTCCCAAATATTATCCTGTGATTACTCTATGGTTACTCTAAATTTAATCTAAGTTTTTCCTTAGATTTTCCTAAGGTTTCCTTAAGGTTACCCTAAGGTTAACCTAAGGTTAATCTAAGGTTTTCCTAAGGTTTCTCTAATATTACCCTAAAGTTACCCTAAGGTTACCCTGTGGTTTCCCTAAGGTTTCCATTAGGACTTATGTCACCTTTGAAGAAGCTGTGCGGAGAGTCTAATTTCAACAATAAACCTTTGCTAGATTTCATATAAATCGAACAAAAAACAATCAAACTGTTGATGAAACAGTTTTTTGCAACTATGATTTTTGAGAAAGGTACTGTATTTTGGACGGTAAGGATTTTACAATTTCCAAGGTAAGATGTGTGAGGTTACGTTGTTAAATGCATGCTAGTTGAAACCTCTATCTAAAACAGAGATAAAACTATTCACATAAGTTTCATATCCATTCAAACATATTATTAAACTAAATGTCAATAAATTCGATAGATCATCTCTTAGCATACAAAATAATACAATCATTTCACTTCCAAATTAATAACAAAATACATTGAAAATTATTCACAATAATCATTTTAAATAAGTTCTAGTAAAAGTCGCCCAATTTCAAACATATTATAGCTTCTCGTTTTATCTTTTTGCTGTTAAATATTTCTAAGCTCCATTGCTCATGATAGAAATGGTGATGTCAGCTAAAAACACTTGGGTTGACCTAGAAAGTCCAGACACAAGTGGGATGTAAATACAAATAAATTGTATGCATTTTTGTGTAAAGTTAATGACTTCACTTCTAAATCAAAATAATTACTTAATTTCTAATTTACCAACGCATTTGACTCTTAGTCGAGAGGTTGTGGGTTAGATTCCCGACGTACAGACCCTCTAAATAGCATCCTCAAAGATGTTATCATCCCTGAGGGAAACCGTAGGGCCTCTCGCGTGGAATTAATATCATTAATATGGAAATAATGACAGAATAAAAACATCAAACGAAACCTAACAGTCCATAACATCAAATACCGTAAAAATATATATGTAATACGCCCAGCTTCTGACATTTTCCATACATTGAGATGGCAACAGCGCCCTCTAGCGGCCCGAGTTGTACGGGTTGTTTTTTTTATATATTTTAATAGATTTTCTGTGAAATGTATTCTTAATAAATTATATAAATCGAAAATTCATCAAATAAATATTAGTTAACCTACATACGAGTATAACTTTCCTGCTTCTTTGTTCATAAATGAAATAATATTAAAGAGGTTGTTATGTTCGTACTAACAGTCATAAGCCTCGCCGCTCGACGCTCGCGCTCGGTCTGGTGATTTTGAAAGAGAATAGAATATTTTTAGACTTCTTTGGCTGAACACATCGCAATTTTCATCATTTTTTTATTTTTTTTCAAATGCTTTAAATATATTAAAATATTAAATGTCTTTAAGCATATTTAAATAAAAAATATTTTTTCATAATTTATTAAATATGTTTTTTATTCCCTTTCTAAACCACCAGACCGAGTTAATAACTGTTGTTATAAACCTAATAGCCGCTTTAAGATATTTTTTTCATTTATGAGCAAAAAAAGCAGTTAAGTCATGTGTAGGTTATCTAGTATTTATTTAATGATTTTTCGTTTTCTGTAATTTATTAAGAATGAATTTCACAAAAAATTTATTAAAATGTATGAAAAAAAACCATTACACCGACGCGAGCCGCTAGGGGCGCTAGTGTAGCATGTTGCCATCAAATATCAGGAGCTGGTCGTATTATTATATTCTAGGGTATTTGATAACATCAAAGCGCATTTAATTCCACATCCTCCCAATCAGATATTACCATGTAACTTAACCTCAAATGTCTGCATCAGGGTTCATTCCGATCACGAGGAGGTTCGACCCTTGGCGACCGCTGCGCGCCAGGGTTCTGGAAGACGGGGTCGAGTTCCCTCATGACAGGGCGGAGCCCCCGAAGCAGATTGGGAGACAACCACTGGCTACGAGGGTCATGTCGAATGGAGTAGAGGTACGTATCCAAAATATTGTTATTTCCTTTCACCTGTATGAAAAGCTGTGCCTACCCTGGGAAAAACGATCCATGAAAATGATGTACTATAAAAATCATTTTACGTACAAATAGATAAGGAAATATGCACTCATTTATTCAGTCGGCCACAACAATCAGCGGGCGGTTATAACATAATGGCCATTTTCAAATATTCAATGCACCATACTTGAAAAACTACACACAGCCTACCTTTGATCATAGAGCAATGCACGGTATACTTTATAATACTGGTATGTAGGTACTGCAAGGGACGAATCACAGTCAGATACAACATTGTATTGGCATTTAATTGCATTGGGGTATATAAATGGAGTAAACATCAGTGTTCGAAATATGGGTAACATAAATGAGGCCAATTGGCTACATTGAGGTAACACGGCCTTCAGTCGATTACAAGCGCTCGCCGGGTATGGATCTCCAAAGATTACTGCAAAATGGCTACAAGACTGCACAAGTCGTTCTGGAAAAATAGAAAAGCAATGGTGTAACCTTTCGTCGGTTTTACCATAATCAATATAATGTAAATTGACCTTTATATTGCTAAAAAAAACCAAAAAAGCATTGGAAGTCGGCACGCGCCATCTGCAAGAAATGCTCCAGGCCGCGGAGCGGCCATCAGTGCGATCCGTTCGTTCGCACTCGGAATGATTCAGTCGACATCGACAACCGCTTCACCCCCCTTCGTACTTCCCGAGCGGGATCAACTTTTTAGAGTGATTTTGCAAGGAACGTTGACTCTATTTATATACCTCTATGTTTAATTTTAAATAAAAATTAAGGCGCTGCGAAACTTCCCTTGAAAAAATATATGTTATTTTTTAAGATAATCTCTACTCAGGTGTCTAACATGTTACAGATATGAAAAAATCATAGCGTTTCTTTACACGCTACTTAGGTCAGTAGTCTTGAGATTTTTTCTCTATTCTAAATATGTCGTGTTTTATTAAATATTTTTTAAACGATCGTTTACGCCCTAAGCGTTTTTTTTTTGTATTAACGCTCTCCCTCTTTCGTACGTGTTATAATATTTCCTTTTCAAACAATGTTCAATTATCGCTCAGAGGGTATTCCTGGTTCTATAGAGAGAAAATGGCTAGTATGATGAGGAACTTTGAGTTCCATTTAAGGACCTTTCTTTAGTATATATATTTTTTTTTAATATTGTAACGCAGATAAATCCTTTTATTAGGTAATTGTGGCCGATGGAAGCAAGGCCCCAGAGGCTGGGTCCAGCAGATCCAAGCTTCTCAGAGGGTTACCATCGCGACCAATCTCCCTCCCAGCCACCCCACTGGATGATAATGTTAGGATGACAGTCAAAACTCCGGAGAATCGGGTATGGAATTTGTGAAATAACAACACATGGGACAGAGATTATAGAATTTAAACATTTATAATGGATTCAATTTATTGGAATAACTTATTGAAGCTTACAAATCTCATTGTAACATTTAATCATTGAAGAAGATAATATTAACAAATTTCAAAAGAAACATAAAACCAAAAAAGACACAGAAACTAAAAAGGTCACATCTGGGAATCGAAACCAGGGCCTGTTTCATGTTTCATTTGAAATTTGTTAATATTGTCTTCTTCAATGATAAATATTACAATGAGATTTATAAGCTTTAATAAATTGAATTTTTTGTTTGGATGAAAATGGTTTTCCTTTGATAAGTTTTGTATTCATTGTTGCTATTGTAAAAGCGTACCTACGTGCTTTTCACACGGGGTAATGACTCGTGTGTTATAAGTGACAGTTCATCATTATCACGTACGTTAGCAGTCATATTTAACTAACGATGAATTGTATATAATCATCTTTCATTTTGTAACCATTTAATTCAAAGATTTGCATGCAATCGTAATAATGGGAAAATCGTATTAAACGTATTACATTGTGTGATTTTAAAATATACAATATATCATTGCTTTTATTATTAGTTGTGAATTTAATAAATAAATCATATGAATTGATATTTAATTCATATGATTTATTTATATTCATATGATTTAAGTCCAACATATTTGAATCGTTTTCACCAATATTAGTTATTAAGAGGAACGGCTGCGCTGCCTGTTTCATGGATAAGTTAATTTTGGATTTGAGGCCAAAATACCCATCAAAACTGAATGACATATTTTTTTAATTAAAGGTTTTGTAAATATCTAGTACTTACGAGAAGTATATTGTTTATTTTTGTTTTAAATTATCAAAAAAAAAATTATAATTTTAGAGTCAACTTAGAAAATTATTTGCGTGTTTATCGTTTTTTTTTTAAATTATCATATTTGCTATTTAAATATGATTACGTAAATAAAAAATATAAAAACAAAACATTTAAGAAAAAAAAACCTTTTTTCATGTCGATGTTTTAAATTATGTACAGCAAATTTGTGTTCCAACGTAAATTGGTAGTTTTTAATTTAATTTAAAGTCCACCATAATGCTTGTTTTAATGTTTTTTGATTTAAATTTTATTTTATATTTCATTATATTTTTTAAGTAGACGGGGTAAAAATTTTTTTTACATCACCGTTGTAATTGCCCCCAAATAATTGTTAAAGGTGTCTCTAAAATCGCGAAAAATCAATTCCTTTAATGGCCTATAACTCATAATGTAAAACAAAAATGAATAAATTACTTCTAATCCGTACTAGATATTTACTATACTTTTTGATGAAAAAAAAAGCATTAGCTTTAGGTGAGTGTTTTGGCCTCAAATCCAAAATTAAGTTTGTAAAACGGGCCGCGCAGCCGTTCCTCTTAAGGAAAAGCTTCTAGAACTAAGGCTGCAGCACTACAGAATTCAATAAGTTAATCAAATTATTTTTGACAGCCGCTTTTCTTAAATAATATTGGTGGAAACATCCCTTTAGTGCAATTAAACATATAGGTACCTACATGCACATAAAAAATATGCAAGCAATCAAAATAAGGGTAATTTTCACAAATATTCGCAAAGAAAGGCATCTTAATATCCAACACTCAAAAATGTCCCTAAAAATCTCTTTGCATATTGCTTCACGCAATACCACAAATGATTTATATGTAAATTCTATAAGGGTAGTTATGAATATGAATAAGGTTTCGAAATATAATACAAAAATCATCAAACTGTATTCTTTAAATTCTATGAAATACATCCCAAAATGTTTGAAAATATGCGCAGTTTGAAAACCAGTTTTGGATGTTATACCTAAAATTCCAGTACGTATTTCACTGTGATTTCAAAAGATTACAGTTTGAGGATTATTGTCTTTTGAAACCTTATATACTTTCCTAATTGCCCGTATAGAATTTACCGATAAATCATTAGTAGTATTTGTTTAGTTAGCAACCTGAAAAGTGTGTATTTCTGCTTGCTGACTGTTAAACAATTAATGCTACTGGACTTTCAAATCAACAAGTAGTTTAACATATTGAAGGCCCAATATTAAACTGCAACGAGTCAAAATCTGTTATTTTGAGATAATCAATATTTTGTATATTCGCGTATGTATGCAACACCCTTTTTCTGCTTGAAATTGAAGTGCTTCGGACAATGATTGGTCTTAAATGGAAACAATTCGAAATAGATTTGTATGAAAACTGGGTACATTTGAATGTTTGAAGATTTTCAAACAGGTTTTTCGGTTCTCAAGGAGTCAAATATTTTTGTCTCTATTTACTGGCAAGAGCTCCTTTTGCCGAATATTTTGATACGTATATAATAATTTATTGTTTTGGAATATTTACAGATTATTAACATTGTCATATTTTTAAAATTAACTTTGGGAAGCACGTAATTGTTAATAATCCAGTTTAAAATGTTCAAAGGATAGTTTTTGGTTTGGTTATCAGTTATCAATTGGTAGAGATGCTAGAAAATAAAAATAAATAAGGGAAATAGAACAGAAAGCACAATATAACAGAAAGCGTGTTATAACTTGTTGCAGTTTAATTTTTGTCAGACATTTTTCAAAATAATACTGATGAAAATGTCCCTTAAATGCACTATAATCTAATATGTTACACACCTGCTGCTGAGAACTTTGCTATAACCTCTCTAATATATTTATTTCACGTGTTGTTTATCAAAAATAGAGAATGGTTAAAACAGAGCTATTAATGGTATGTACTCGTATGTATTGCTCATTATACTAAAATAACAATATTCTAAGTAAAGCTTCATCACACAACTAATCCGCACATCATTTCATCGCTTCGCTCCACCAGGCACGCAATAACACGCGCAAGCAGCAACCGCAACCACCCCCACAAACGCAACCGCCGCTCTTGCTGTCTTCGTCGACCTCCACGGCATTAGATCATCACACTCAACGGCACCCCGTCATCCAACTAAAGCACAACTTCATCATCAAGACCTGTTACACAACCTTTACCTATGGCTATCTCACCACCCTGGCCAATTCAAGAACAATTGTGTCCACATACGAGACGGTTGTGTCAACGGTGACCACGGAACCTTACACGCCAACCATGACTGTGTTTGACAAGACCACCAAAGTAAAAATCATTTGATGATTATTTTGAACCAATTTTGTAGTTCATCCCCGATAGCTTAAAAACAATCCACCCATTGGGTTTAACCTCTAAGCCTTTATAAAAATTTGTACTACCTTTTTAAAAGTACATACCCTACCAAAATCCTTTAGATTTTACTATATACCAAAATTAAAAATTTGAATATTTTTGTCCATCCTACTAAAAACTCGCAAATCTCAAGATCAACGCAATTGTTTTCAACTCGCAGTGTCATTTTTATATCGATCTACGATCGTTTGAAGTTTTCGTTAAAAACAACAACTATATAATTAACTTTGTTACAAATTTTACATACTAAAGAAATCATTTTTACAGTGGTTAAAATTTCGTATGTGAAAATTCGAAAATTTCTTATAATCGAACGTTTCACAAAGAAGTCATATCAAATCATGCGACTTTTTTTTCTTGTGGTCAGTTTATATTGTAATCTGCAACATCACATGCGTAGCATCCTAAACACACACTTGTGCTTGCAGGTGAAAATAATTCATCACAGAACATCCTTCAAAATAAAATGTTAAATAACGATGAATAAAAAAGATTAACGCACGAAACCCAATCAAAATTTTAAAATATCTTCTTTTAGTGGGACACAGCAATAAATCGTTTAATTGACTTGAAATTTTGGCATTAAAAGAGTTAAAACTGGTTTTAACAAGAAAAAAACTGAAATGTAGCAAAAACTGCCATAGACTTTTTTACTTTAGAGACTTCGAACAATGGTTCAGGATACATTTTTTCTCTTCATCTTCGTGTTTTGTAATATTTTAAATCATTTTCACTGACGACTGCAGATAAAATTAAACCCGTGAATGCACACATATTTTCGTTGGTCTAAACTCTTTGAGAGACTTTTTCCCATGTTTTAAAGATAAAAACGCATAACATCCTATTAATACATTCATTATCTTTGTATGAAGATTGCTATTGTATATTCACATGGTGGAGAATGTTTGCTTGCTTCTAGTTCATTGTATTATATCCCATTGTGTTTCAAACCTTCTTCAACGGCTCATTCTTCAAAGTAATTATTCATCTAACTAACCATTCAAATTTACAGAAAGAAAAAGTTTTTATTGTTTGTTGCATCATTTCTTAATTGTTTTCAGACTGACAAGCCACAAATCGACATGTTCCAAGCCACAAAGAGCGCTCAGAATACTGCTCCTTTAGAGAAGCTAGAAAAAAGAAACGACGATTTGCAGAGTCTTTCTGATAATTATGGCATTATCCAACCATCAGAAGTTACTCCAAACTCTAACAGTTGTTCCATGTCTTCTTGTCCCTGCACTGTGACTCTTACGGAATCTTTAAAAGACCAGAAAACAAAGATTTTGAATGGAGCACCAGAAAATGAAGAAGCGCCTCTTCAACTAAAAAGATCGCCTATGAAATCGACTAAATATGGCGCTACTATCATTGATATAGCTCCAACAAAGACGACCGATTTCAAAAATGACAAAAACACAAAAGTAGCAAGCAAAAACGGAGCACCACCATCGGATACAGTTGTTCAAAAATATACAGAAGTTATGAATGATGGATCCCATGACGATAAAAAGACAGACAAGAACAAAGCAGGAAACAAAAATACGAACACAAAAGAAAATGATAGGTTGAACACCAATTTCAACTCTACCAAGGCTGATGATAAAAGAAAACCACCCGTTCAAGACAAGGAACCAAAAACGCCTCCAAAGACCAAATTTCAAGTTGCAGATTTGTTAAAGTTGGGTACTCTTGGCATCAAGAAACTAGCACCAATGATTGAACAAATGACTGGAAACCTTAAAAGAAGGCAGGAAATGAATAAGCAATCAGCCACCGTTAAGCCTGCCACAGTTCTTACACCTTACATATTAAACAAGAGGATAGACAGCATCGAAACAGTACCCACTGATCAAAAATCAAATAGCAAGTTTCCTATCTACATCCCTGTTGATGAATTAGACACGGCTGAATCTCAAAATAGCTATGTTAATTCCACGCATCATCAGAACATGGTTTGGGCATCTCAGAATCTAAAGAATTCACGAAATAATATCGGATTTGGAAAGCCAGTACATGAAAGTCCACTGTTGAATGGAGGTATCCCGATCAGTCCAGGAGAAATTATTACAGCTAATTCTGATGTCATTGTTGGAAAACCAGCAGTCGGGGGACCAAATATTGGACAAATGGGACAAAATAGTAACAATAATAACAACAACAACAACCATAATGGAGCACCCCCTCAACATTACCATGATAGTCATTCGCAATCATCAAACTTCCAAGATGTCAGAACTCATCCTCCTCAAAGGGGTCAAGGATTGAAGCATATTCCCTTTATCAGGGATGAGACCTATGACCTAAGACCACCGGGAATGCCTCAGCAGAGACCTAACTTCCCACCCCCAAATGTCATGAAGCAACACCAACCTAACATCCCTCCGCCATTCAAGCAAATTAGCCAAAATATGAACACCCAAAATAACAACAACAATCAAAACATTAACAACCAAAACATGAATAGTCAGAACATGAATAACCAGAACATGAATATTCAGATTGGCCATAATCAAAATCTTAATTTCCAAATTGGTCAAAATAGGCCAAATTCAAACCCGCCGCATTTCCAAATCGAAGTGGTGAAATCAGAGAACGTTCCATACACTGGACAGAATCCGACAAACCCAACAGTTGAAGACAACACACCTCACAACACTTATGTTGATCATATCGGTGGTTCCATTCATCCTCCACTCCAGACAGAAAGTCATTCAAGGCCAACATTCCTAGACTACATCCCAGCTCTTGGTAGCCCAACAAGCTACCAAACCTTCATAAGAAATAATCTCATCACTCGTAAGAACCACGATGATGTTACTCAAAGCAATAATGTTGATGACTCAAAGCCAACATCATCCAAGGTATGGAAATCAGAAGCCATTCCTGTGCATGGGGAAAATCAATACAAACCAATTGCTCCTGAGCCCATATTATTGACAGATGTAGAAATAAAGACGGCACCAAAACCATTGCTAGTAGATATCCAACCATCTCGAGTAGCCAATGTGTTGATTCCTCATGGAAGTACAACTGCTCTCATCTTCTCAGGGTCATCTGAGCCTCATAAGAACGGAGAATATATTGATGACCCATTGCCTTACCCAGAACCTGGTTATTTCGGAAGCTTCAGCATTGATGCACCACATTTAACAGCCGTCCATGTAGGAGGCACTGTGCCCATGCAACAAAATGGACAAACAAACGTCTTCCATCAACAGCAGCATATTTCTCAACACACCGAACAGAGATTGCCGCAAAAGAATGCTAATATTAACTTCAATCAGGGTCCACTGAGAAATAATCCAGATCCACAAATTGTTAATCATGGGGTGTCTGGACTTAACCAGGACGTAAAGCCACCTCCGGGTCATAGGTGGAAGTATGAAGATGGAGCTCATGGAAACCAACCTCCAAAGAACTTCCGCGATTCAGTTGCACATGGTAATAGTCCAGTAGGAAAAGGGCAAGAACCTCATTCGCATTTTGGACCTCACCAGCGGAAACCAGAGCAACACAAAGTTAACATGAACTTTGGTCCTGATGTAAATGTTCCACCACCAGTCAGGAATCAGTATTTCAACAATGGCGGTAATGGAGGACAAACTAATCAAATCAAAACTACCACAGCTGGTTATGAAGGGGAACTTGCAGTACCACCACCACCACCACCAACTGTTCAAGTTAAATACGAATCAAATGTAGGAGTGCTCAATTCAGATTATGAAAGATTCAAGAATGGACCAAGCCAAAACTTTGGTGGACATCCCCAAGAAAGTCACAACGGAAATGGACAAGGTTTTCCTATCAGGCCACCAAACCCAACTCAAAGCAGTGACAGCAATCCTCCAAGAATAACATCTGAAGTATACTTCGCAGCCACGGCGTCTCAAAGCGAAGATAACCAGAAACTGAACACATTCAATTTCAATATTCAGCCACCTTCAAATACTAACTTCAACTACAGACCACACGTGAACCAACATTATGATGGACCCCCAAAGGAGAGTGTTCATTTCCCCATAGATAGCACCAAGTTCATCAACACATTTGATGGAGGCTTGGTCACATTAAATGCAGGAACTAAAGTTAACATTCCTAACATTCCAAACATTCCTCCTACAAATAATATCAATCTAAGGCCACAGAACCAAGGAAGCATTGGAAGCATTGGAGGTATTGGAGGCCATTACACAATCCCTCAAGCAGGAGGACTTATAACTCTAAATGCCGGAGCAAGTGTCCATGGAACTAGCTTCCCAGAACAGTCCATCCCAGGAACAAGCCTCAATGTACCAATACTACACCAAGGAAGTGGCCAAAACTACAACTACAAAAACATCAAAGAGTTCAGTGCTCATGAAGGCGAATCAACTGGCATTCCCATCGGAACCAACTTCGCTATCAAGGTGGAACCACAACTTGGTGTTCACAGCTATGAACCTAATATTCAAATCGGAGTTCCTGGATTATCAACAGCAGATTTCGGAAATAAAGAAAGGGGACCAGAGATCATTGTTGGAGGCAACAGTTGGAAAGCTGGCTCCAGTGAAGACGAAATCATTTCTTACGATGAAACCAGTTCAGGCTTTGGAAAGATTGCTGATAGTGTGCAGAACGGAAATGAAAAAGTCCATGTTGTCCATGCCAGTGGTAATAGTGGATATAATAACACTCAGAAACATACGCAAAACCAAGGATTTGGATCTGTTATTGGTGGCCAATCTCACTTTCAGGGTAACAACGAATACCAGACTAAAAACCAGCAAAATGCACAAAAGCCAATAGTGAATGGTCACAATAATAACCGCAATGCGACATTCAACCAGCGGCCTGTTATCGTGAGTAACAATATACCTGATTCATCATTTGTATCAGGATTCTCCAATCAAAATAAGAAAAATCAAGAACCTGTTGTTCTCAGTAGACCAAAGATACCAACACAAAATACAAGATTAAATACTTCACAAAACCAATTTGGAGCATACCCAGGAAACAGCTGGAAATCAGAAACTACAACTCGTAAAGTGATTCCGCTTAGATTCGATTACGAGTCTGACATACAAAATAATGGAAATGGTAATAAGGTACAGCAATCTTTGCCTGCTATTAATCCTAACTGGCAGCTCTCTCCCAGACCGAAACCAACAGAAAATCAGAATAACCAACAACAGAGGCCAAACAATGACTTCGATAACAAGAGGGTGAATGGCTACAAGAATCAAGCTAGTCTGACAACTCAGGGACATAACCCAGCTTACATCTTAGCCAATCACAACAGCAACCGGCAACCAGTTTATGACATTCCAATGAGGGAAGAACCAGTGTACAATCCTGGAAAAACAACAACACGTCCTACAGAACCACCAAAACAAACTACAAAGAACTACGCTCCTAAGAACCAATATCCTAAAGAAAGCCTCATTCTGAACACTGGGGAGTATTCTCAAGGGTCTATGAAGGTTCCAGTTATTAGTTCCACACCAAACATTCTGTCAAATGAAGTTACAGTGAAGTACAACAAACCATTCCCGAACAACTCCTACTCTCAAGATGAACTTCTTTTGAGTTCTGGAAATGACTATTATGGCCTTGACAAGAAAAATCCGGGATTCAATGCTGATGATAACATTGGATCGCAGACAGAGCAGCCGTTTGATAATAAAAAGTATCATGAAGTATCTGTTGTTACTCTCCCAGCTGTAAAGCCAACAAATCCACCAATGTACCAGGGACAATATAACTTACAGCCACCCAGGCCATTCTCTGTTAACGAAGTAAACAAGGGTAACACAAATAATGCTGCATTCAATAAACCAGAAAAACCAAGGCCTTTCCAGAAACAACCACAAAAAGAGACTGGAGACAGCATGACTTTGAATATCGGAGAGGTTCCAGCTAAACCAGCAAATGATGCAGTATCCTCAAGGCTTCCTCAAGCATTCAGCAAAAACAACGCTACATACAACAAGGAATCCAATAAAATTATTACATCTACAGTGAATGCTTCTGCCAACAGGCCTTTGAGAATTATAAATATTACCACAGACAGAACACCCTCAACTCTTGCTGTAAAGGATATAGAATTGACTACCAAGCAAGAAAACAACACCATGATCATTTCTAATCTTTCTCCTCCACCACCAACGATGGACTACAGTTTCAAACCGACAAACAATGAAGAGACAATCGAAGGTATGAGTCCACCGCCTAAGACTCCAGCGCCTAAACCAAACAAGGAACATAATAAATACAGCGAAGTATCTACATACAGACCTTCTTACAATATTCAAAAGAACCAGCATAGAAGACCAACTGATTTCTATAGAATAACTTCAAGACCTTACACTAGATATACAACTGCCGCTATTATCAGAACCAAGCCAACATCTGGAACAAGGATTGCCTTCCCATCACGTTCCACACCAGTTGGTTGGAATAACCCTACAAGAATAGAAACCCAAGCAAGTGCTTCCAAACCATCAGTACAGATGATCAATCCATCTTCTGTTGCAACAGCTTCAGTAATCAAAATAGCACCAACAACGGTTGATTCAATCATAATGAATCCAGAAATGTACCCCGAGGAAGCAGTGGGCATCGTAGTACCATCTGTGATTCAATCCAGTGCAATTCTTCCAGAGAGAGTGCAACCAGTCATTTATCCTACAATGGTAATACAACCAAGTCAGTCCATGCTCGCCCCGACCATCATAAGTGCTCCTTCAGTTGTCTACCGACCTTCCGTCATTCAAACTTCAGAAAACTTCTTCAATGAAAACGGAGTGAAAGAAGCTGAAGTCATTAAAACAGCGCCCACAATAAGCTTGGACGAAGGTTCAAGAAAACCAATCAAGACTTTGATCCATAAATTTACAGTTCCACTAGTACAAACACAAAAGAATACAGTCATCAATGAACATACCATCAAACCAGTGCATCACGCTGGCAATGAAATCCAACAATCAGACGATTACTTAGAAAAACGACCAGAACAAGTGACGGCTATTACATACACTACAACATTAGCCGAACCTGCTTCAACCATCATGACAACAAGATTCGTAACACTGACTCACACATTGACCGTGACACAAACAAAGACAAGCGTATTGACTCCTGCAGTTGGTTCCACAACTCAGACTGTTGTTTTAACAAACACACAAACTTCGACAGTCGTCGACGTTGTGACAGAAATTCACACGTTAGTTCAACCGACCACGATTGTGTCGACAATCACTAAACACATACCGATAACAACACTACCAGACTGGGAAACCAAATATCCTAAAGTGCCAATCGAACCAACACAGGCCCAAGAAATGCCAATGAAAACAAAGGACATCAATCTTGACAATGTATCATTATCGTCTGATGAAGAAGATCTGATTATTACGCCTGATGAAAACAGTTACAATGAAATCGCAATGAATAACAACGATACTTCATCACAGGAAGATGGGAATACGTTCTTCGTTGTGATGAACAAGTCCCAGGGAGGTGGAAAAGGTCCCAGTATTGCGCCGCCAGTGGACAATGGAGACTTTATAGATAATGGAGTCACAAGGATTGAGGAAGTTGGAACCGATGGAGTGTCTCATGTGTTGTTGGGAGAGATCCTGCTGGCTGGAACACCATACTTGGAGACCAGCCACCCTGCCAAGCCTCCAGGTAAGATATTATTTCAAAAATATGTACCATTGCCTTAATTTTTTTTAACTGGGGCGTTACCTTTTAAATTATCATTATGTTGTTTCCCCAGGAACTGGTTACAGCAAGGAGTGTCAGCCGGAGTGCCAGGCCTCCCGGAATGAGAGGTGCCAGAGGACACACGGCCTCATGAGGTGCGTCTGCAGACCAGGTTTCGCCAGGATGTTCCCCGATAGGCCTTGCAAACGTAAGTTGAATAATTTATTGAATATTATAAAAATTGTAAATAAATTATTATCTCATGGCATGACACTGTATATTTCTTTCAATTTACAGAGTTAAAAACCTTAGTAAAAGTATGCAAGGTTAGCTAAAAATGTAGTTGTCAAGCTCCACCTAGTCTGATGCATGATAATGTGGCGTGGAACTGCGAGAGGAAGGATGAAAATCGACTAAATAATGAGATTGCATGTATAGTAAAACCATCTATAACTGAATTTCACATTATAGAGTGGAAGATTTCAAATTATAGAGTGGAGGAAGTTTTTTCATCACCAAATAAAAGATGTACATTGAAGAATCGTTAAATAATCAATATTCAGAATATACAGAATGAAAGGTTTCATACTACACAGTAGACGAATTTGCAAAAAGAAAGATCGCTTTCATATTATAAATTAGAAGGTTTCACATTACTGATTGGAAGGTTTTACATTATAAATTGGAAGGTGTCACAATATAGATTGGAAGGTTTCACATTATATATCGGAAGGTTTTACATTATAAATTGGAAGGTATCACAATATAGATTGGAAGGTTTCACATTATATATTGGAAGGTTTTACATTATAAATTGGAAGGTCTCACAATATAGATTGGAAGGTTTCACATTATATATTGGAAGGTTTTACATTATAGATTGGAAGGTTTTATATTATATATTGGAAGGTTTTATATTATAGATTGGAAGGTTTTATATTATAGATTAGAAAGTTACGCATTATAGATTGGAAGGTTTCACATTACAGATTGGAAGGTTTTATATTATAGATGGGAAGGTTTTACATTATAGATTGAAAGGTTTCACATTACAGATTGGAAGGTTTTACATTATAAATTGGAAGGTATCACAATATAGATTGGAAGGTTTCATATTACAAAATGAAAGATTTAACATTATGGAATGTAAGACTGCATTGCTGAATTAAAGATTTAATAAACACAATAACTATTGAATAATAACAGTAAAACAAAATTTATTAATATTATTAATTACTTCCAAGGCTTCAAGTGAAGACAAAAGGGAATAAAGGTGGAAAAAAATAAGGCAATATGCTGGAGGGCATAGAAATAAGATATTATAATATTGAATATTAAGCACCCAATACAATCTAGATACCGTGAAAGAATGTTTGGTTTAAATGAATGGGTAGGAATTTTAATGATTCTCGCACCACTTCAGCAAAGAGAGACCCCATTTAACCTCAAAATCGTTTTATTTTAATTTCAGCAACCTACACCTACGCGATGAAGCTGGCCCTGTCCCGTTACGGCCGCGACCGCCTGCTGTACCAGGACGCCCTCTCCGACCAGACCAGCTCCGCCTTCCAGAGCCTGGCGCAGGCCGCACATCAGGGCATCAACCGCATGGTGATGCAGTCTGACCTGCGGGATGTGTACCACGGGGTGCACGTCAACGGGTTCCACCCTGTCAAGATACCGTCCAAGGAAGGAACTTATACCGGAGTTGTTAATGACTTCTATGTTCAGGTCGGTTAATATATGTATTTTTTTAAGTAAGACCGGATTACGAATAACCTGACAATGGTTGAATTTCTCTAACCAACCAGAAAATGTATGTTTCATGGCTCCATAGCTCATGATGGAAATCATCTAATTTTGAATAGTCGCATTGCCCTTGAAACTTCAGACAAAATAAGCTGTGTAAATTTCATGATCCCAGGGCTCACTAATCAAGTGTTTTACTGCTTCGCACAAATAAATTTATTTTTTATACTTTAAATTTTATAGGTACTTTATGTATGTACATAGTTCATTTCAATTCAGATAATTCCTCGTATTTTATGTTTTATTTAAGAATTCCAGGAAAAATTGCTAATAAATGCAATAAATATGGAACTGTCAGCGCATTTCTGGAAAACTTCTGTAAAAGGCACAACTTGCAAAAATTTTCTGATCGAAAAACTAATTTCTGTGCATTTTTGTCATTATATTATTGTGAAACCATTCATCAGTGCATTCTAAGAACTGTATCGATCGGTACCTTTTTTACTGGACAGTTGCTGGCAGCACTTCAGTCAGAAAATAATTCGATATTGTTTCTTATTTCCAGTTATCTGACAACGCACACGAGACAAGGCTGAAGGAAGTGATGGAAAAGTATCTGAGGACCAACAACTACAGTCTGGGAGGAACCGAGGTGTACGCAGCTGGAGAATTGGTCGACAAACTGGAAGTCGGAGGTATGAAATACAATTATTGTTTATCTAGAATCAGAATTGTATACTTGCTTTGCATTGTTACTTTAATTGACTGGGAAACTAGGGACCTAGTGACATCTTGAGACATCCCGAGATAGTTTGAAATATTCTGAGATGTTTTGAGACAACCGAAGACACTCTTATTATGCACCCTGAGACATCCTGGGATATTTTGACACAAGTTAATACTAATATAATAATAATAAAATGTAAAATTTTTCTATAGCTCCATTTAGTGACTAAAATCACACTTTCTACATTTTCTTGTTAAATTTTGTAGCACCTTTTAAATAGATACGTTTTTAGTATTTTCTTAAAGATTTTCTAATTGCCTTCTGACCTCAAACCAAATGAAAGGTCATTCCAAGAATGTGGACCCGGTACATTGATACATCTGTCCTCAAATTTAGCAGCATTCGTACGAGAGGGTTCAACCAGTCTGTTGGACGCATCAGACTTGGCTGACCTGAGCATGAGTAACCTCTGAGTAAGATTGTCCCTCAAGCAGAGATCAGTCAAGTACGATGGTGCCAGCCCGTTCAGTGCCTTATATACCATGAGACAAATTTTAAGCTGAACTCTTTCTGTGACTGGAAGCCAATGTAGGCATTCACGTAGAAGAGGAGTAATGTGACAGTATTTGGTGGCACTGCATACTAGACGAGCTACTGTGTTGAACAATCCTTATATACTATTTCACAATATCGATATTCTTCACAATACCCTTTCGAAATATCGAACCAAAGTAATACGTACGACCACAAATTGATGCACGAGTATAAAATGTATCGAGAGCATCTCCTGTCCCCATCTTATCTTAGTCTTCCTGTCCCCCCTTCATTCTTATTTTGTTTTTTTTCTTTATCTTGTTAGCTTCATAAATAAAACATCTATGCTTAACCACTGTTAGCACAAGAAACTTTTTCGGCTTAGCTTATGTGCCTCATGACATCCTGAGACCTCTCGTGACAACTTGAGGCATTACTAGACTTGGTTCATCCTGAGAGTTATCTCAAGTTATTGAGGATATTAAAATATACACAATAAAAATCAGTTCATTCGAACCCCGATATTTGAAAATACGCATAAATTGAACTTACCTGAAAAGTCATCCTGAGACCACTTGGGATATATGTATGTGCCGAATATTTTTGAGACATCCTTCAAATGTCATCTTCTTTTGCAGATTTCAACGAGTGCGCCAGCGTCCAGTTCCACGACTGCTCGGAGCACGCGGAGTGCTTCAACCTGCGCGCCTCCTACACATGCAGCTGTCGAGAGGGCTACGCGGACCTCAGTCCCAACCCACTGTACCCGGGCAGGATGTGCTCAGCCGAGGCGGTGGGCTGCGAGAAGTGCCACTATCACGGCACCTGCTACAGCAGGGATGACTCCACGCTGTGCGAGTGCTTCCAGTGGTATGCAGGGGACACCTGCCAGGTTAACCTCAAGGGTGAGTCAAAAATTCATACATAAATCGATAGATGGAAATGAACCAAGGAATATTAATAGTATGAAACCACACTCACAGCACGTGCTGCCAATATTGTTCACCCTACTACTGTGAATGGCGATACGCACAGTGGCGCTCCGAGAATAAATAGGGGAAACAAAAATGGGTTGCTGTAATCCCTTGTAGATAAGTGGCACATAGAGTATTAACACACTTTCACACTAAGTATGTACAGGGTGGGAAAAAAGTGTATTTAAAAAATTTTGTAAGGTGGGGTGTTTTAAGTACAGTTGAGTGATTTCGGTGTTAGTCTGTATTTGGTGTTAATTCACATTGAGTAGCAATTATTGACAGGCCATTTTCAAAAAAATAATGCGACCATTTTCGTTTGCTCTGCAATGGTGTATTGTTCCATATTGTAATCTACCAAGTTTATATCTGAAATGACTTTTTCCAACCTGTATGACTACAAAAAACTGCCAAGAGAAGTTTTAAGAGCAAGTTAAGAGATAGGTTATTTTGTAATTTCTAAGAATGTGGTCGATATGCAGGATTATTTTATTAATTCCTCTTTCATGTTTCGCACAAAGAAAATTTTACCTTTGTATGAAATTAATGGTGATTTATTAATGTTTTCAGTTATCCTGATTTCGCTGTCAACCCTGGGAGCCCTATTGCTGCTGGTGCTGTTGCTATGCCTAGTACTGGGCTGTGCCAAGAGAAGACGAACTCGCCCCAACCCAATCATGACCACCTGCATGGCTCCACACCAGGTAATTATTCTTCCAACAAAAACTCAAGTAACTTCTGTCGTAATCTTCCGTGATCTTAATCTAGCTGGAGATTCTTCTTCCGCTTCTTTCGGTGCCATCTTTTATTGGGGTTTGGCTATCATCATGACGTTTTTCACTTTGCCTCGAACAACTCAGCAGAACTGCACTTGTACAATGCACATGTGTTTCGAAGTCATGAAATCCTCTGCTACGCCTTTATCGATCTATTTTTCCCTGGATTATCAATTGGGAAATCTAGGTTTTATCAGTCCCCATAATATCATCAAGATTTTGGAGTTTCACCCTCTACGTCCAGTGTTTTTTGAGGATGCACCTATTATCCACATTTCAAAACCAGAAGCTTCCATCTTTGGTGTCAATTCTAGGATTAGTGTCCAGGTTTTTGTTGTATATTTATTCTCTTGATAATAAAACTCTGATTACAACAACACTTGGTTATTTATTACAAACAACAGGATACACGAAATCTCAGTATATTGGATTTGGAGAGCCAGGAAGCCAAGTTCCTTTCTATACAATGGTAATAATGTGTCTTGCCGACAGAGCCATCTATGTAACTAAGATATTACAGTTTCCATTCCAGCGATTTTAACAAATAATATAAAAATATTTTTGTTTTAACACCACTTTATTGAATGCATTAACCAACCGGTTTCGATTCATCCTAAACCTTCATCATTGTGATGTAAATACATACTAAATAAAATAAAATTAAAATAAAATTACAATAAGCGAGGGAACATGTAATAGAGGGAGGGAACACTAACTTTAGTGGGGGTTAGTTAGGAGAGAAGGGGTAGGAGTGGGTGTAGGGAAGCAGAAGGAGAAAATGCGATTGCTTCTTGTTAAAGTTCACCAAATAACTGTTGGCGATAAATTACACAGTTTTGTTTTGTTTACGGGTTTGTGTTTTTTTCAGGGAAGCATACAGTCATCCAAACACCACCCCACACTAGACAAGAGGGCTCTCATTCAGGAGAGAGGAAATGATTCCGGTGGGGAGGGAAGCAGTGTCCACAATGCGTCTTTACCTTATATTCCGGCCAAGGTAAAATATTTCCACATTCACATTAAATGTAACAATATCGGGTCTGTTTGGTAGATTCAATCAATTGAATTGACGGATTGCAATCTTTGGAGCACAGACAGTCGGGAAACACGCCAAACGCGCGCCCAACGGTTGTACACGGTTGACATTTGTCACATGAAAACGGATCACATCTATGATTCTTGTGTTCAACAGCTCGGCTGTGGAATGATCTGCCGGCCTCCGTGTTTCGTCCCTCCTACAACATGTCTCTTCAAGACCCAGGTTCACTCTTTCCTATCACACAGCATCCTCAAAGATGGCAAAGGCCTTGAAAGAAAATATTTCCCTCAAGGCCGCCTCTGCGGAGTAACTATAAAAAAAAAATTATAAATAAATAAAATAATAAAAATTTCCTGATTCCTAGTTTTGATATCGTAAGCGATTGTCATTATGAACATACCAATTATTCATTATTACTGGCTATAGAAATGAGATGCCTGAAGTTTTTTCACCCCATATACAGATGAGGAACGGAAGTTCCAGCAGGCATCCCCCCCCATGAATATGTGTTCATAAATAACCTCGTTCTGCATGATGAATGTGTCCTAAAAAATTTCAAGAAGATGAAACAAAATTTTCCAGCACGATCAGCCCCTTTCATTCATTCCCACAATATACCGCCTAATAAAAAAGTATTTGTTCTTAAAACAACAGATGTAATTTTCCGAGTGTTCCGTATGGCAATTTATCAACAAATAAAATCTTACTAATTTAATGAATAATCAACTTTGCAGAAGATATCCCAGGTGAGCCAGAAATCCTCGAAGCGGCTGTCCCTGCAGGAGAACCCCGAGAAGGGCAAACCCTTCACACTGATGATCCCCCGCGCCAAGTACTGCCCCGCCCCCACTGCCGCCCCACTCATCATGGACACCAGGTTGGTACTCTGCAACTGGTGAAATACAATAAATACAGTTCGACAAATAAATGTAGAAAAAAAAGAAGGGTGCTGCAATCGTTTAGATAGCTTTAAAAGGCGAAACAGTGATGGTTCAAACACACTCAAAAGACATATCAAACTTTTAGCTATAATTTGGTCATGTCCAAACACACATCGTCAGTTTCCGACACAGCCTGGCGTAACTTACGCCAATCGGAACGCCTAAGTTAGGCCATCCAAAATGTAATAACCGTTTATCTGCGCCTTCTGAAGACGGGTTCCTCTCAATAAAGTTGGCTTTGTAGGTAATTTAAAAACACCATCGAACTCTAATCTCAGGTTATTGTGGGCAGCAAAGGACTTTCAATTAGGGATCTCATAAATAAATTAATGTAAGAAACACCATGTAAATAGTTTCTTAACGAGAAATATATTAAAATACAACTTGTAACATATAAACTAATTTATAGTAAATTGTACAGTACCTTGTCAGATTCATTACTATGATGATAAGAATATTGCGGGTGTGAAGAAAGAGAATTAAAATATTTTTAAATACTTGACAACCCACTAGAAATCCCACAAGCGGCATTCTTCAGAACGGCTCCCAGCAGCACTGCTCGAGTTCTCAATGCAAATCCTAAAAAACAGCCTTCTCCCGGTCATCTGCAGAAGAACATCCACCCGTGGCAATCAAAAGACCCGATCTGCTCCAACCGAGATCTGAAAGTCCCGCAACATCGAAGAGATTCCAGTTCCCCTTGTCTTGTCATTTATAGAACCAGGATTAACCTTAGCTAACCGTTAGAGTAGCTTAACGAAATCTCAACAGATACCTCCGTCATAGCACAAGCTACAATACCAGTTTTTTTTTTATGGGGATGGAGAGAATTCAAACGTTGTCAGGTTGTTCGTAACTAGGAAAAGTTTGTCTTTCCTTTTAAAAAAATATACGGAAACCAATCTTGGCTTTGTTTTCAGGGACAGTGGCAACGGAGATAAACGCAAAACATCAAACGAGATGAGCAACGAATCTAAACTACTCAACTATTTGGACGGAGGAATGGGAAGCAATGATCACGTAAGATTTTCTAATTCAATTTAATTAATAAACCAAAAGATTTATCATATTTCGATACCCACAGACCTTTTCACTAGGCATAACTCGTTTTAGGAAGGGAGTAAGTCAGTTACCCGCTGTGAGTATCGAACTTGATCCGTTCAAAAGCTAGCGAAGCATCATACCAACAAAGCTGTGTTTTATTTTTTTATTCAGGATATTTGTTTTATATATAAGCCCACTCTCTGATGGTCCGGTAAGGAACGAACATTTCACTCGTTACTGAAGACACTGCACAGAAAAGTCAAGTTTGCTAAAGTAAGGTAACGGTTTGCAACGCAGTCCATAGTGGGACTTCTCTGCGCAGTGTCTCCAGTAATGAGTAAAAAGTTTGTTCCTCACCGGACCGTCAGAGAGCAGCCTAAGTCTTACAAAACTGAGTATATTCATAAATGAATTAAAAATTACTTTGTATTCCCCACTTTATTAATATATACATATCAACATGTTTCGAAAGCGATGTTTTTCTCACCAGGAATATATAGAATACTAAAAAATAATAATGTCAAGTATAGACAAATGATAAACATGCTCTTAATATTTCAGATTGCCAGAAGAAAACAGAGTAATGAATCTTCTTATAGTATGGGCAAGACAATGCCAAAGTATTCAACTGGTAAGAAAAGAATTTATTTTTTTGATAGAAAATTTAAAAAAAAATCAGAGTCATACAAGTGGTTTCTGGTAGACGAAGTACAACCATTAGCTGTGCCAAATATTTTAAGTGTTGTCAATAACACGATTTATAGAGCTAGGATGGCTCCGCTGGACTGGACATGTAGCAAAGAAGGAATGTGGACAACCACTTAAAATGGTTCTCTAAAATAAGCCTGCAGGATGTAGTATTGGGAAACCTAAATTTAGGTTGGACAGTGTGGAATTGGACACCCCAGTTTTGGGCAAAAGGAACTGGAATCAGACCGCAGGAGGGGGAGTGAAGGCGTTTCCTGTAAGGGACCAGAACTCTCGAATCTATCTAAGAATTATTTTCTCAAAATGGAATAATAATATATTAAAAAATTTATTTCAGGGGCGCTAGTGTCAGCTGGATTCAAGGTGTCCACCACAGTGACAGAAGAAAGACAGGAGCGACAGGAAAGGCAAGAGAGACAGGAGCGACAAGAGAGGCAAGAGAGACAGGAGAGACAAGAGAGACAGGAGATGAAGGAGATCGCAGATGACAACTCCTCAATCACCAAGTCCCACACCTTGGGAACACTGGACATGCAGTCTCAGTTCAACTCCCTCAGGAAGGCTTATAGGTTCACTATATATTTTACTTCCTTATGTGTAATTAATTTAGTCCAGTCAACATAAATGCATCATTTGTCACAGTTCATTCAACCTAATGCATCATTAGTGACAGTTCATTCAATATATTTTGTAACAGTTCACTAAATACAGGGTTATTCAAAATGATGGAATTCATTTCATACTGCTATTTTTCCTGAATTATACGTTATATATGAATGATGTACTAATGATCCTTGAAAGAGGTCTGAAAATTTCGAATACCACCGCTAGATCACTCACAGTTGCGCAAACAACCACTAAAGTGCTTGCGCCGCTAAGCAGACATTTTGTGTCAGTTGTGAGTAAAATGGCTACTCTCTATCTATCTAACTATGTACCACGAGGTTTTCTCTCTTCGTGAGTTCTGTAAAACTGAGTCTGCAACTGTAGTGCAACGTATCTACATATACATATACATATAATCTCCAACTAGAAAGAGCATTTGTCATTGGTATATTGTCGTAATTTGAGCAAACTGGATTTCTCTGTAAAGGAAAAGCCCAGGCCGACCGCGTGTATCAGATAAGAATGTATTAAATTGAGTCCATCATTTTGAATAACCCTATATAATGGCATCATTTTTGACAGTTCATTTAATAAAATGGCTCGTTTGTGACAATTCCAACAATATAATACAACATTTGTGACAGTTCAGTAATCTAACAACAAACTGGTGACATTTCATTTATTTCAGTCAAGAGGACCTCAATGATTGGACTGATGCAGAAAGAAGAATCGGTGAACTGTAAGCCTTATTTCTCATTATTTACATAAATTTACTGCATATAAATTATTAAATTGGAACCGGAAACTTTTAACCGGGGATGGGTATTGCAGGTTGTGTTTCCATTCCCGGAACGAGGGGTTCGCCACATATAAAATTACCGTAACGTAGAAAATGTTGTCACATTTCATAATAATACATATGGCACCTACTTGTAGCGACATATTTTGTCAAAAGTGCAAATTGCAGAGAATTAATCATTGCGTCATTCGGTGACTGGATAAATCAACACACATATGAATCAGCGCCCTTTTTAAAAGTGATAAAAGTCATTAAAAGTGATATATTAACTTCATTACAATTATATATTTTTTAAATTAGCAAAAAAATTATTATTATTAACTAGGTTTGGTGAGATTAGGTTTTCGGGTTACTTTTTTTTCGTACTTTTAATGACTTTATACCATCTCTGGTCGGGAGCCCCAAAATATCTGACTCTATGAAGAAACGGGCGGTTCGTTTGATAGATTCGCCTATCTTAACAAACGGATTGCAATCTTTGGAGCACAGACGTCAGGTGGGAAGGCCTTGAAGGAAATTATTTCCCTCAAGGCCTCCCTCCTGTGTGGAGTTATCGTAAAAAAGGAAATTAAAAAAAAAGTGTACCGATTCATGCATGTATGGATTTAGAAATGTGTGAAATAATCTATTTCCAGTGAAAACCTTGCAATTTTTGCGTGGGACTAGTCACACAAGTTGAACTGACAAAATATGTCACAACAAGTACCTACTTCATAAAATATAAATAAAAATATTCAACAAGGGTTTCCGAGGTTTTTTAAAACAGAACAGTTTTGTTAAATGAAACACCTTAACCTGTGAACTATCGACCGAATCAAATCAATCTTTTTTATTTCTGTTTTAGGACCATGTCAGAGGCTAGGTCCTTCGATGGCACCATGGTCAAGCCCGTCACCAAGATGATGAGGAGTACCACAGGATCCAACAAGTCTTCAGCGCACTACACGCAGCATGTAAGTTCAATCATCATTTGCAATAAATACAGCAAAAAAAACTGTATGTGTCTCGCTAAAATCAACTAGAATGATAATGTCTGGCGTAGTGAAAATTGCACACTTTTTCTGTGTGGATTTTCCGAATCAATGGAACTATTTTCAGCTCACAATATTATTTCCTGTCATTAGCTATGAAGCTTTGTAATATCGATCTTAGTGTCAAAAAATAAGCCATATTTTTCAATTGTTGAGTAAGAAAATATATTTGTGATTTAAATGTTTGCAGGAAGCCAACACGATGGCTGAAAGAGATCTGGGCTCAACTTTCCTCCTGCCACACGTACATCTCTACAAACCTGACATGGTAAATTTGATTGATACAATTGATTCGATTGATTAGATTGATTCAACTGATTTTACTGATTCAATTGATTAGATTGATTCAACTGATTTTACTGATTCAATCGATTCAACTGATTAGATCGATTCAATTGATTCAAATGATTCAATTGATTTAATTAATTCAAAGGATACGATTGATTCAATTGATTTAATTAATTCAAAGGATACGATTGATTCAATTGAATCAATTAATTCAAATAATTCAATTGATTCAATGGATCCAATTGATTCATTTGACGTGATTGATACAATTGACTCGTTTGATTCGATTGACTGATTTGATTGATTGGTTTTATTAATTGATTGGATCGATTTATTGAATGTTTCTTTACGTAACTATTGTTTCTTTCCAGGGAAGTGATGTGTCCGAATTTGACTCACTTTAGTCAAAAAGACCTTCGATAGCAGATTTTCCAGAAGAAGAACTAAAAAGACATTATTTAGTTTAAATAATTGTTCAAAACTTTCCCAAAAGGTCAACAGATGTCATTCATTACCGTGGCGATTTTATTTATTTCGTATTTAAGAATAATTATTTATTTTAATTATTGTCACAAATCAGTTAGATTTATCCTAGTCACACGAATTTCGGGATAAACAAATGAAACCCAAATAAAATATTTTTGTAGTATTTATGTTTAGTTTATGTTAGATTACTTATTTATTTATTGAAATACTGAAACTTAGAATTCGAAAGAGAAAATTGTATTGGACAAATTGAGAAAGGTTTGAAGAAAAGGTTTTTGGAAAAAACAGATAAAATATAATATCACAGATATGTAATGAATATAGGAATGGAAGAATGATGTATGTTTGAGGATGAAAGGAAAGAAGAATAATAAATGGAAGCCAAGAGAGGTATAAAGTGTAAGTTTGAATAAGGAACTGATAAAATTGATGACTAACGAATTATTTTTCAGTTAGTGATTTTCAGAGATTAAAAATAATTTTATGAAAAAATGAGGAACAAAATTAGCAAAATGCATGTAAATGTGGTAAAATTATATACATAGATACATATTCTATGATCTGGGGGGTAAAATAAAGAATTATTATTAGTCAATTCAGTAGATACACACATTACATAGGCTATGTTTATATTGGCTGTCCAGAAGTGTTACAATACTGCACCATAAGTTTCTGTCATGATATGAAATCATAGATATTTAATTTGATAACAATTCTAGTTATGAATTTTACTGCTATCACAGTATTTGAGATTAATTATATTGCTTAGAAAATCGTTATTACGTAAAAGGTATGCGAGATAAAAAAAATTGGTAAAATATATTCTCTTTCAGAGAGGAGACAATTTTACATTAAACTCTATTTGAATTTAAGTTTCAGTAGATTTTTATTTTAGTGGTTATTATGGAGTTATACCTAGTTATTACAATTTTAAAAGTATTTCTTTATTTTTAAAAGTGCTTTAGAAATTAATAATTTTTAAAAATTTGATAATATACAATTATTATTCAACGATAACAAATATTTATGAACAATTTCAGCTGAATTTCAAATTGTGTATTGATTTGATCGATTGATTCGTTTATTGATTGATTGGTTTGATTATTGATTCCTTTATTGATTGTTTGGTTTTCCGATGGATTCATTGACTGATTGGTTTTGCTGATTGATTTGTTTATTGATTCATTCATTGATGCATATCATTGATCCATTGATCCATTGGTTGATTGGTTCATTAATTCATTGATTTATTGATTCATCGATTCATTGATTCATTGAATCATTGAATCATTGATTCCATTTATTCATTTTATTGATTTTTGGTACATTATCTCAACGATTTATTCATTGATTTGTTCAACTTATTTTTGATTAATTAATTTATTGATTGATTCAATGATTTATTCATTGATTTATTAGTTGATTCTTTGATTAATTCATTGATTCTACTTTCTTCGTGTTTCATTGATTGATCGATTCAATTCGATAACAGACAGATTCGTTGATTGATTGGTTTGTTAATTAATTGAGTTTAAATATTAAAAGTATGTATTTTTTTATGAAATAATAAAAACTGTCACAAAATAACAATAGTAAAAAAGTATCACAATATTTTAACAAAATAATTTAGATTTTAAAATGCATTTATTTAATAGTTCTAAGTATTTATTGTTACAGTTATATTATTTATTTATTTAAAAATTATATTGAATTGCCATACTACTGTATTGAATATAGGATTATTATTTATTTATTTATTTGTATAAAATAAATTATTAAAAGTATTATTCTTAGATCAAAAATTTTCTAAATGAAATAAATATTTTTATTATAATTTGTGGATTTTTTTATTATGAATTAACCAAACTTTTATCCTTACTACCTGCAAGAAACTCTCAATCGTCTCATCGATAAACAACTATAGATTCGCCCTCCCTTACATAATTTCGGCTCAATTGTCACAGTTCCTATAAGTAATTTCAAAACACAACTCCCTATCGAATTCCGTCGCCCCGCTTCGAAAGCATATCTTTAAATGCACACTTCCCTACAAAATAAAACAGAGCACAAAGTTATGGCTCAAACCACATGATGTAACTTGTTCATCTGGTTAGTCAACCAAATTGCTAGCAAAACATCACAACATGGACCCCTCGGAATAACAAACAAACATATGATGATTACAACATACGTTTTGTCAAAAAACCTTATGAATGATAGCTTTGCGTACAGCGACGCAATAGAGTTGCACATCAAGTTGGTTTGTTAAGTTCATCTCCATATTGACACCTTGGAATAACAAGGTTTTTGACAAAACGTATGTTGTAATCATCATAACCCCATACATTCACACGTAACGACACGTCACTAGTCTAAAGTATGTTACGTAACAAAGTTGTTACAATTAAAATGGATTCTAACCCCTCGGTAAAATATGCGCGAGATTATTTATGGTTGGTGCCGTTTCCGGGTTCCGTCAGCGAGCCACATACTCCCTCCCGGCAGCGGGCCGCCACTCGCCAGCCAGAACAATACCGGCATTGGAATCGATAGGATGTGTGTTAAAACGGCAGAGCCACTTGCCTTTGGGCAATGGCCGCCTACGCGTGGGTGAGCGTTATCACGCTTACTTCACATTTTGGACCGTAATCTCCTTGTCCTTAAGACACCGCTGGACATAACAATCTAACTAGTATTCTCTATAAACAGTGTTAAACTCCAGGCGACCTATTAACTGTTACCCGCGTGAATTGGTGTGTTCCCGGCAATTACGCATCTACAATGGGAAGACGCGAGCCTCAACGCCATGGATCATGTAAGCTGTATCTAACCCCTATTAACTGTGCTGATATAATTACTTGCCTCCCATAAATGCCCGATTTAATTCCCGAGAGAGAGAGAGATTCGGTATAACCTAGGCAGGATGTCTATTTTTTAGGGTATGTTTTAATGTAAATATAATGTGTGCCCTCTTGCAATAAACCCTGTACTGAGTACTGGACTCTTTCATTTGAATGGTATGGGGAGCCCCTTGTGTCCTTAGCCAGATGAGGCGGAAGCCGATCTACGATCCTGAGAGACGGAGTCCCTACTCTACCCTACAGAGCTAGTCGAGGTGAACTGATACTCAGCCGTCTCAACAGTTGGCCTCCCGGTGACCATAACATTTATTTTCCTTATGATCTCCACCTTCCCCTTCCTTCACACTGCCGCCCTAGAGTGGGGTTTGTTCCCCAACAAGTAGTTTGTGTGTAATACACAAATAAATTACATTAAATATTTATTTGTATATCACACACAAACTATTTTATAAATTTAATGTTATTTATTTATCTATTACACAAATAAATAACATTAAATATTTATTTATGTAATCTAATTATTTGTGTATTGCACCATTCAGAATTAAAACGTTTGAAATGGCTTTTAGCCGTGTTTGGTGACCAGATCTGAATAGCCAGGTATTTCCCCACCTTCCTCATCCCTTTCTCCTTCCCCTCCTCAATACCTTCAGCCACACAACATCCCCAATTGGGGATGCCATAGTCTCACTGGCTCCAGACGGTTGGGAGCAGTTGGGACTCTTGTGGGGTATTCATATAAAAAAAAAGACAAAACTTTGTTCCCAGACACGAAACATGTGTTAATGGAGCTGTAGTGTCGTTCAAAGGAAAATTCAGTTGTTCAACTTACAGCCCCAATAATCCAACTAAATGGGGAATACGAATGTATGTTTGTTCAATAATGCCCTATTTTGGATATATTACTTCTGAGTCTTTAATTCATCCAGAACTTCCTGTCAGTGCAAGGATCGTTTTGCATTTATACAAGAATCTACTCTGATCAATCCCTAATTCCGAAGGATATCGTCTTTATGTCAACAGATAATATACAAGTATCCCATTGGCTGAAGAACAGCTTAAAATGAAATGCTATTTAATGGATACCATAAGAATTGTATCGAACGTAACGACACGTCTCATCATATGAACAAGATGAGCTACTTTATGGAGTATTTACATACCATCCCCTCCAAGGTGCACACTAGACTGACAGACGAGGTGCAGTATTTATGTGGTATCCCCTCCCCGCCGTCCAAGCAACAAGACGGAACGTGATTGGTCAAACCCGTCAAATGCACAAGGGGATTTGCAAAATGCCCCAGTAAAAACACAAACTACCCAAAAATTAAATTTAGGTTTACGAGAGTCCCACTATATTCATCACAAACAAACATATATACGAGGTGTGTTAAAAAGAAAAGGTGAATTTTGAATTTTCGCCGGCTGTGTACATTCGATTATCGATTTTTTTTTTTTGTTATGTTGGTACACACATGATTATCATATGTTAGCATTATCAGCCATTTTGGATTAGTGGTTTGTTTTTGACAACTGGAAAGGTTAGTCACGTTTTTGCGTGTTCTTAGATTTTTTACTTTTGAAAAAAATGGATCAAAGAATATGTATTAAATTTTGCATTAAAAATTGAATAAAGTGCTCCAACGCACTTAAAATGTTGACTGTGGCATTCGGCGAGTCTACTTTGTATCAAAAAAGTGGTACAAGCGCTTTACAGAAGGCCGAGAAGATGTTAATGACGATGAGCGTCCTGGAGTTGCAACCACGTCAACAAACGAAGAAAACATCGAAACAGTGAAGAAAATGGTTTTGGAAAATCGTCGAATCACCATTAGGAAAGTTGCAGAGGATGTTGGCATATCAATCGGCTCATACCATGCAATTTTCTCGGATGTTTTGGGCATGAAACGTGTGGCAGCGAAGTTTGTTCCGAAATTGCTAAATTTTGAGCAAAAGCAATGTCACATTAGTATCACTCAGGAGTTGTTGAATGACGTCAACGACGATCCAGATTTGCTCAAAAGGGTCATAACTGGTGATGAAACGTGGGTATATGGTTATGACGTCGAAACCAAGGCCCAATCATCCCAATGGAAGCGGCCAGAAGAGCCAAGACCGAAAAAAGCACGCCAAGTTCGATCAAATGTGAAGGTTTTGCTCACTGTTTTCTTCGATTACAATGGCGTGGTGCATCATGAGTTCTTGCCAACAGGTCGTACGGTTAATAAGGAATACTACAAGGAAGTTATGCAACGTTTGCGTGAAGCAATACGGCTCAAACGATCGGAATTGTGGAAAAACAAATCATGGATTTTGCATCACGATAATGCACCAGTTCACACATCAATGCTTGTTCGTGATTATTTGGCCAAAAACAACATCGTAATCATGCCTCAACCGCCGTATTCACCAGATTTGGCTCCCTGCGAGTTTTTCTTATTCCCGAAATTGAAGAGACCAATGAATGGAAAGCGTTTTGCCACAATTGATGAGATAAAGTCAGAATCGAAGAACGAGCTAATGGTCATACCGAAAAGCGCATTCCAGAAGTGCTTTGAGGATTGGAAGAAGCGCTGGCATAAGTGCATTATCTCTAAAGGGGATTACTTTGAAGGGGAGAAAATGGATAATGATGAATAAATAAATACTTTTCGAAAAAATTCGAAATTCACCTTTTCTTTTGCACAAACCTCGTATATTAAACGGTGTGACTCTCGTCAACATTATAAATTAGGTAAACAAATGTTAGTATTAAGTAGTTGTAAGAATTCTCCCGCACACTGTCGAGATTGGGACCCTTGGAATAAAATTGTATATTTGATTGTAATTCTAATAAAAAATGGTGGGAAGAAGGGAGTTAAATGAGCAGAAACGGTTGGGAGAGTTCTGTTGCTTGCATAATTTTAGAAGTTTGTAAATTAAACACATGTGAACCCAAAACGCTATTCAAAGAGGTACTTCGATAACACGGGGCGGATCGAGCGTTCATTCACAAAAAATGCACACGATTCTATCGCGCCCTATAAATACTCCGCAATAGACAACCGCTGGTCACTCTCACTCAGTCACATCACTCGAACACACAACAACCAACTCGACCGCTCCGCTCTACTCGCCTCTTCTTCCCACCTGGACATATCTACACCGCCTTTGACTCTGCTATTCCTTCACACAACCCCTCTTCTACACTTTGGATAATTCTGGACCGAGTCTTACATACTTAGCAGCCCGCCGATTGGAAAACCCACCCCTATTTACAGTCAATATAGACGACAAGTGGTCCGATATAAGAAAGGTTAGAAAATTTCTGCCAAGACAAATAAGAAAACCAAATTCTAAAATTATTACTGTTACCAGATTCCGTTCAAGAAAAAATAAGCTTTTAGCTTTATCATGGCGAGACAAACGAGTTATTACCAAGCTTAGTTCATATTTATTATATATATTTGTATTACCGTGCTTAGTTCATATTTATTATATATATATATATATATTACCATGCTTACTTAGTTCATATTTATTATATATATTTATATTACCATGCTTAGTTCATACTTATTATATATATTTGTATTACCATGCTTAGTTCATATTTATTATATATATTTATATTACCATGCTAGTTCATATGATACTGGGTCAATGAAAACTGTATCAAGAATAACATATGGTGGCAATCAAGTAGAGCTTAAGAAACCTGAAGTGATAAAGAATTATAACAAATTTATGGGCGGATTGGACCGTGAACATCAATTCGGATCTATGTATTGTTTTTTACATAAATCATTAAAATGGTGGAGAAAAGTTTCTTTCTGGGATTAGAAGTATGCTCATTGAATTCATATATTCTCTATAAAGCAGACTGTAAACACAACAACAGTAAATCAATGTCCCATAAAAACTTCATACGAAAATTAGTCATGTCACTAATTGGAAATTATCACGAAGGAGAAACTCCGCAATATGGAACACCATCAACAAGTGACATTGAGGATAGGTTAGATGAGAAATACATATTTTACAAATTGATCCAAAGGGAAAACATAATGACTGTTTGGTATGTTCCAATCGTAAGTTGCCTGGAGGAAGAAAAACAACAGTTTACTTCTGTGAAACCTGCAACAGGAAAGCATTCCTTCACGTTGGAAATTGTTTAAAAAAATATCATATGTTAAAAAACTTATATTTCTAAGACTTCTTCGAAAAATAAATAATTTCTAACAAAACTCTTATTCTTTTAATACCGACAACGTTTCGAACATTTACCGAAATTAGCTACAATCTGGCAAGAATCACGTCTATAAAGCTAGCGACCAATAAGGGTTAAATATGTTTTTTTCTTTTAGTTTTGGCGAAATTTAAACATAATTTGGGTGACTTTAAGAGCTATAATTGTTGTTAATATAAAAAAACTATTAGTGAAATAATGTAGAATATTCATGAGCAAACCAATTATCAATACGGATATTTTGATAATATTTATTCTCAATACTATTATTATTCTTTATGAGTTAAAGTTTCTAAAAAGGTACATAATTTTATTAGTTATGTTTAGTTATGCTTTACTATGAATAGAATATAAAATTATGTACGTTAAAGCTCATCCTGGTTTTAACATTTGACAATCTAACCTGAATACTGATCAAAACCGATCGGCCATAGATTTGGAGCAATTTGGCAGGCTTTGAAAAATCGAAACAAAAAATTGAAAAATTGAAATTTTTGGATTTTTATTTAATGCCGTCTTTTTTTCCTAATAACAAAAAATATCTGTAGCAATTTACGTACCTAATAACAAAACAAGTACAGAACTGAAACGGTTAAAGGTGTTTCAAACAGATTTTTCCAATAAACTCCAAAGCTGATTTTGCAACTCCACGACTCAATTGTGAAAACTGTCACGACACAATTTTACACCAGATCCATAAAATCGACAATTTTTTTTTTTTTTTCTATACCACACTTGTACGTGCAATATTTACAGTTTGTATGTAGACGAAATTTGTAAAGAAATATTTCGAAAGATCATAATCAGATAGATTATGTATAAAATAATGGCACATTTCGAAACTTCATTCCCAATTTTTAGGTTGATAAAAATATAATTAGTGTCATCTGTGTACAGATGATGAAACTAAAATGTCACTCAGTGACATCTGTGAATAGAAATCCTCCCTATTAATAAGGTGTGTCAATAATAGGACCAGTACCAACCTGATAATGTGAAATTATGATCTCAGAACACACGTATTATGTCATTGTTTTTCATAGAATCATAAACAACTTTCTATATTTAGGCAAGATAACTGATATGGAAATACCAACATTATTAGTAAGTGCATATTCTTAGAATATTATTATTATTATATAAATAGAATTACCACTTTTTGTTGAATTGTTTTATTTTACATTTTGGTGCTTAAATGAGCGTGTATTGCATTGTATACATATGACGTGGTGACTAATGAGGGAGGCGAAGCTGTGGATGCAGTCTTCCGCAAACATCGATTAAGCGGTGCAGTAACGCGGTACCCCAAACAGCATTCTTTACGCAGTGCATTCGGAATAAGGAACTCCAGTCGATTTTTAATTTAATTTTTTTATCGATAATGACATTCTGACTTAAACACCAGTATTTTTTATTATCTGAATTTAGTTTTCATAGTCAACAAAATTTTCAAAGCCAAAATGCTCCAAATCTATGGCTGGTCGGTTTTGAGGTTAGAATGTCAAATGTCATAAACAAGGATGAGCTTTCCTGTACGTAGTTATAAAAAAAGAATAATAACAGTATTTAACAATAATATTATCATAATATCCGTATTGACAACAAGGAACACCTGTGAAAATTATAATGGCTTTAAAAGTACATATTCATATAGATCAGGAAATGCCGATTCTGAATATATAACTTTTATTATATATAATTATACGTAGAATTTTTAAATCATTATTTAAAGGTGTATAATTTATGTAGAATTTATATATAGAATTTATAAATCATTACTTTAAAGTGAATAAAAAATCAGCTCATCGAAACACCATTACATTTGGAACATCTGACGTGACATGCGCATTCTGTTTTTGGATTAGTCTGGACATTTTTATTTTTCAGTTTTGTTTTGTATTTTAAATATGTATTTTTTTAGTTATGGCGAAATTTAAACTTAATTTGGGTACTTTAAGCTCTATTATTGTTGTTCAATATAAAAAAAAAAATATATATATATATATTATTAATTAAAGAAATTAGAGTATTCATGAGCAAACTAATTATCAATATGGATATGTTAATGCTCTAAACTATTATTATTCTTTGAGTTAGTTTCTAAAAAGGTACATAATTTTCTTATGGTTTACTATGAATAGAATATAAAATTATGTTCGGTAAAGCTCATCCTTATTTTGACATTTGACATTCTAACCTCAAAACTGATCAAAACCGACCAGCCATAGATTCTGAGCGTTGTATGAAAACTAACTTAATATACTGGTATTTAAGTTTCCTTATTGGTTTGCCCGTGAATATTCTTATTTCTTTCATTAATAAGGGTTTTTTTATATTGAACAACAATTAAAGAGTTTAATTCACCCAAATAAAATTAATATTTCGCCAAAACTAAAAAAATGCATATTTAAAACACAAAACAAAATCGACACATAAAAATTACCATACAAATCCAAAACCAAAATACACGTGGACGAGACCCGTGACATCAGACGTTCAGAATGCAATGGTTCCAACATAACAGGGTATTTTTATGAGATGATTTTTTTTTCACTTTTAAATAACGATTTATAAATTCTATATATAATATAAAATGTATATTATTAATCAGCATTTGCTGATCTATACGATTTTTTTTTTTAAGCTGCAATAATTTTCACTGGATTTGTGGTTGTATCAAATACGACAATATCTCCAGCTCCTGACATTTGATGGTGACATACTACACTAGCGGCCCGAGTTAAACGAATTGGCTTTTTCTGTACATTTTAATAGATTTTCTGTGAAACATATTCTTAATAAATTATAGTAATCGAAAATTCAAAAAATAAATATTAGGTGACCTACATATGATTTTACTCCTTATTTGTTCATGTATATATTTTTTTTTTAAAGTGGCTATAAGGATTGTATTAACATTTAAAGCCTCACTGCTTGCGCACTGTCTAAATTGTTTACAAAAAAAATTAAATGTTTATTACAACAGCAATACAGTCTGGAAGCGCTATAGCCCGGGCCGCTAGAGTAGCGTGTTGCCAGTATTTTGATAGAGCTACGCGTGTAATCAAATATCATTGACGCCAATGCCAATTTCACCAACTCGCGTCACTAGGGGCGCTGATGTAGCATGCTGCCATCTCAATGCATGGTAAACATCAGGAGCTGGGCGTATTATTATATTTCTACGGTATTTGGTTGCATGAAGTTTGCTTGTATTTAGACAATAGTCGGCAGTTGTACACACTCATACAGAAGCAACAAAATAAAGTACTTTTCACTTCCGTCCTGCATTGAAAGAAGCGACGGGGGAGAGCAGCAAGTTTTCACAAATTAATTAAAAACTTAAAACACAAATAACAATGTATAAATTAATAAAAACACAAGCGTTGTAAATATGTCTGTATTATTTTGAAGCCATACTCATCCCACATACATTTATCGACATATGTGACGTCTTATAGACAATTAAATTCAATTTTCATTTCACAATTTTATATCCTCGGCCATAGCTAATAATAGTTCTGCGGCCAAACAACTCTGATTCCTTGTGATTCTCACTTTATACACGTTACAGCCCATTAATATAATTTTATTAACATTATGCTCCTTAAAAAAATTTCACAGTAAAGAATTTTTTTAAATTTGTGTATTAATTCAAAATTAATTACCATTGACATGATAGAATACACAAGGGCCACCTCTGAACACGATCATCCAATATTGATAAGCCGGCTAATTATAAAAACGAGATTTAAAAAATTATGCCATTCAATTTTTTTTTTGGTATTTGAGGGGTGTTTGTGCTTCTTTCTCCTTCTCGAGTTGAAGTTTCGAATGTTTTTGCAGTTTCCATCATCAGGGCAGATGATAAAGGTATACTAAACAGAATGGACAATAACATGAACATTTACAGGCAAGAAAACTCGGTATCCGAAAAAATCTGCAATAATTTTTGCTAAGGCCTGGCTATTTCTTCAGATTTGAGCCGAAAGTACTCGAAAACTTATTGAATTTGCCTTATTAGAGGCGATTTAAAATTTACAAGCACCCAATTGACTATGCGCCCTTGAGGTGATTTTTCACAAAAACGGCGCTATACAAGTCATCCAACTATTATTATTATTATTATTATTATGGTTTAATACTCACAATAATTCTTGGTATCTTTGTGGGGTATTTCCAAAAATAATTGGTATAACCCATTTTACGGGGTTCCATTAATGCGGCACAGTATCACTGCTCAAGAAGCAAATAAACTATTTTGTATTATCTACTTTTTCCCCGATGAAGTATAATAATGAAAGGCTGTTTGAAACGCTGGCTCAAGAAGTAGAAGAAAGCATAAAATGCTTAACACCACAAAAACACAATACTTTTAGAGAATCGTGAGAATCTTAAATTAATCAAATTAAAGATGCGTTACTATCATTCGCTAGCATCTAGCGAATACTCCTGATATCGTAACGTCACAATTTGACATTGAAATAAACAAGTCGCAAACGGTCATTTGCGAGCGATAAAAAATTATATTTGAAAATCGCAATTTTGTCGTATTGGCGGGCAGCTAGCCTCATGTACTCTATGTCAATGAGTTTTTATGTATTTATTGATTTATTTTGATTCGATGCATTCTGTGCTAACCGGAGCACTGTTATTTGCAACCTGCTGTACCGAAGAGAAGCCCGGAGGCAGTGGAATATTAGCGTATTTGTTTTGCATCATTTCGGCATTTTGCATTTGATTAGCGGATGTGTAAAATCCGTTTCTATTCTGGTAATTGGCAATGTGATTGACACCGTTATTGTCCCCGGGCAGAATCCAGAAGTTTTGCTGCTGATTCTGTTGTGGATTTTGTTGGTTTTGTTGTGAGTTTTGCTGACTCTGTTGTGGGTTCTGCTGCTGATTTTGCTGTTGTTGTGGCTGAACAGCGGCCATCATCTTTCTTTGCTGTTGATATTGCTGTTGCTGTTGTGGGGTGAGCATGTGTTGTGGTGGAATCGCTAGGCCGTTTTGGTGACCCTGTGATGCCTAAGAGAAAATAAAATTAATTAAAAATTAATATGCAAGCTGTAAAGCTCTTAATTTAAGCCCGCTCTCAAGGAATAAACATTTCACTCACTGCTGCAGACACTGCGCAGAAAAGTTCCACAGTGGACTGCATTGCAAACTGTTACCTTACTTTACTTTTCTGTGTCTGCAGTGGCGCGTGAAATGTTTGTTCCTTACTGGACCGTCAGAGAGCGGGCTAAGTCTCTACCACGCTGTGATAAACTGTTTTTGAGTTAAAAATTAAATAAAATAATAAACTGTTATTATTAATTTCTTCAAAAGGTCTATAATAACTTTGTGGAGTCATTTATTAAATTAATAATAATAACTTTGTTTAAACCACTGTACTTAATATGTAAATATCTACATTTTCAGAAGCAAAGCTCCCCTCATCAGGATAAACAATTACCTAATATATTATTCAGTTTTTGCAAGGAGTCAACATATACATACAGGTACTCAAAAATGGGGTCATTGCCTCAATGTTGTCATACTGGAGAAAGCGTGACAAATTGGGAAAAATATCAAATATAGGGAATAAAAAATCACTAAATGTAAATGTGTAAAATGCTCTAATAATGTATTCCAGGGCAATAATGTATTGCTTGTAATAATATATACGGAAGACAAAAATCCTATTCCATTGGCAGGTAAAATTATCTTATCTTGTTTTCAAGAAAATCCGTCAAGAAAAAGCAAAATTAAGCACATCTGGGCGAAGACAGCCTCTCAAAGGACTAATTCATTTCTTTACTTACCAATACTCCATACTATAGCTGCAGAGTCATTAAGTCTATAGATTTTATAGCATTGCAGGAACCTCACCGGTACAGAAAACAATGGATTACTCTAATCATCGTCAGTGACTACAGTATGAAACATTTTGTGGATAAGTGCTTAGCGATTGATTACCTGGTGCATGGATAGCGCCCTGAACCTGGCCAGAACAGGGTTGCTGCACATTCCTGATACGATAGCCGGGTCGAGCTGTGTCCAGTCTGATACCATTCCGGGGGGAGCTTGGGTCAACCCTGAAATCAAACAATAAATAGATTTAGAGAATTTTACAGCAGAGGAACATTGTCTTCGCGATGCTACATCCCAGGGTGGAACTTGGCCACCTCCATAAAAGTCCTCAGCCCTTCCCATCGAAAAAAGAAACAAGGAAGAACATGAACTATTAATATGAAACCACATGCACAATGCGTGTTGCCAACATTATTCACCCATACTACTGCAAATAATATCAATGCACAGCAGCACCCCGCCTTTGTTTCTACTTACACACCAAATGCATAACTTTCATTGTATAACCACTTTCGATACTCTATGCTGTATCTTCCTTTGTTTCTATTATCTACTGGCTTCCCCATCCTGTTAAAAGCTGCGTCTGGGTCGGTCTTTGGGACCTTGAGAATTTCACGATGGTTCCACGCAGTGACATCTACTATAAAATCGCTGACTTCCTCTTCAGGGACCTCGGGTAAGAATTTTGTAAATGAAACAGACTTCAAGAAAGTCATCGAACAACTGACTGATTGAACCAGTCACGTCCCTATTTATCGGGATAAACTGTACAGTTTCTACATGTGTATATATATGATAGGATGATTTCATGTAAACAAAGGACCTTATCAGATATGAGTCATGTAGAAATGTGTGAGAACTATAAACGTAAATTGCTTAATTATTTCAATGATAATATTTTAGGTAATAAGTCTCTGCTGTCGGATACACTTGCTTTAAATTCTTATTTAATGCTTAATTCTTTTTTCAAAAAGACAAATATTCCCGGGTTACGAATAACCTGACAATATCTGAAAATCTACCTCCGAATTATTCTGTATGATCAATTTTCTATTGTAAATTCCTTCCTCAAGCAACAGATTCAGGCAGATGCAGGGTAGGTAGAGAGGGTAGGATACCGAGAGTCTCGTTACCTGTAGCCGGCTGTGGCCGTGGCAGCCCGATGCCGAAGGAGTTCATGTGCGTGAAGCCCGGAGGCGGGTGACGGCTACGACGTGACACGCACTCACCGCTCTCTCCGCTGAAACAAACAATGCCAAACACTTCATTATACAGTCAATTTCCAATAAATACATACTGCTTTCTTGTAAAAGCAATTACCAATACAAACCACTTTCTTATACAATCAATTACCAATATAAACATACCACTTATATATATGGTAAAACTTCGATACTCCGCTTCAAAAATACATAATTTAAAAAAAAATAAATATACTGATAGGTTCATAAAAATAAATAAAAAATAATTGCACATGCGGATTTTCAAAATATTTCACTTTATTTTTTACTTTACGTAAATCAAAATACGTTAATATGTAAGGGGAATTGACGCCATCTTTAATGTTGTTAGTATGATATGACGTTCGTCGGAAGTGCATATTAGACGATAGTTCAACACATAGTGCCAACTGTGAAAAATATTATTACCATGTTATCATTTAACCTAAAGGACCCTCTACATGATGGCCGATGATGGCGCATAATGTAAAACTTGTAAAGCTCCTTTGTTATATAATAGGCTTAGTACCAACATTAAAACTATAGATACGCTAAATTTATTTTAAAAAATGGTCAAAAAGTCTATGTTAGCTGAGAATGGTGATTTCGCTTTATCCATGTTATCCGTTATGTTGTAATCAATGTTGAAACTATATGTGCTCGATATTATCATTATTATTTACTTATTATTACCTATTTATTACTATTTACTTATAAATTTTTTGGTATTACTTCGATACTCCGCCTCAGTAGAAAAACACATAATCAAAATACGTTAATATGTAAGGGAAACTGACGCCATCTTTAATGTTGTTAGTACGACATGACGTTTGTCGGAAGTGCCAACAGTCAAAAAAAAAAAAAAATTCTTGTAAAATTGTTATGGTCCCTCTATATGATGGCCGTTGATGGGCTATAAGCTGGGGCTAGCCAAGTCGATTGTCGGCGAGCCACTATACGATGGTGAAATAATTGTTAATATTTATAAGTAGATAATAGTAAATAAACAATAAAGATCAGATAATAATAAAATAATAATAGTAAGTAAATAATGATCAGTAAATAGTAATAAGCATGTACGAACCGCCTCAGTAGAAAAACACATAATCAAAAAAAAAAGAAATATACATATTTTGATTTACGTAAAGTAAAAAATAAAGCGCAATATTTTGAAAATCCGCATGTGCAATTATTTTTTATTTATTTTTATGAACCTATATTTCTTTTTTTTAAATTATGTATTTTTCTACTGAAGCGGAATATCGAAGAATTACCATATATATTATGCAAGGTACAAATACAAGTCAAAAAGAGTCTCAAATGCTCCCTAAAACCGGAACCAGTGGGACTATGGCATTTCTAATTGTGGTAAGTTGTAAGGCTGTAGGTAGTGGGGAGGGGAAGGTGATGGGAAAGAGGAAGGTGGGGAATTGTCAATAAGTAATATAATTTACAAAAATTTACTTTGCCGACCTCACAGAATAAAAGACTCACAATACCGAGTTTACGCGAAGACAATACAGAAGAAAGGACAATACCGTCCTGTCCCTGCTCTGTGAACAGCCTCGACCGCGCACGACAGGACAGTGGGACAAAACAACACTGCGAAAATGGATACACAATGACGCGCGAGTGAGGTCGCAAAAATATTATTTCTTTTATACCACTGGAATTGTTGGAGGACGAAATAAATAATAAAAAGAATAAAAGTGTGAATCAGGAATTGGATGGGGAGCATATCTTCAGTGAGATTGTCTGCATTAATCCAAGAATTAGAAGAGGAAGATCCTCAGCAGTGTAAATTATGCATGAGAATGTCACCAGGGCACTTTGAAAATGCGAGCGTCTATTGTCCGACTGTTCTGTCTGTGTGCGTTCACACACGGATAATGTGGCAGCGTGCGGTAGCGGGGGTAAACCACTGTCCTGCGGAGATAGCCTGCCCGTCTATCTCAAGGACAATGTCTGGGTCCATTGTCCTGTCCTCCAAGCTTCTGTTCACACTAAGACAATAGTCCAAAGCTGGGAGAAGACAGTATTATCGAAATGCGCGTCACTACAGTGTTGCCACTAGAGAGAGAAAGTGTGGCAAGTCAGAAAAGGGGGTAAATATAGGGAATAAATGCGCGCGAAACGTAAATTAAAAGGGCGAAAGAGCAAGCTCTCTCATAATGGATTCCAGGCATCGATGGAAACAAAATATAAATTCTATTGGTAGGTAAAATTCTTTTATTATCTTTTCCCCATGTGAACTAGGCATAATAGACCTCTAAGAGTATAAATTCGGTAGTAAAAATGGTTCGGGCATGTAGAGCGAATGAAGAAAGGGTGTAAGGAGAATATATTATGCGAATGTGAATGGAAGAAGCCGGGGACGTCCGAGGAAGACATGGCACGATCAAGTGAATCAAATACTTGAGTTGGGCCATGTCAGAAATGAGAATAACAGAAGAGAATGTATGAGACGTTGTATAATAGTGAATGAAGCAAGAAGTGTATGCCAAGATCGAGTTGTTTGGCGGTCTGTCCTCTCTGCCTACCCCTGTCGTGAAACGGCGTGATGGTTAGTTAGTTAGTTAGTTAGAGAGCATAAATTTTATAAAGTAGATGCCAAAAATAATATGTCCAAATTTTATCATTAAAATCATTATAGTATATTCAACAATTTTATCGTAAAAAAATGTTATTAGTTTATTTTATAATCGATTTCTTCTAGTAGAGAAGAGTACATAGCTCATCAATTCCAAATTGCCTTATCACTATGCGGCGCATATGTTTATTAATTTGACATTCGAAAATGACTTTCAAAACGTAACAAGTACTTTATTACCACAACAAAGGAAAAGCAATATTGACTAGGTTTGTTATACCAGCTGTTCAATGCATTGACGAGCTGTGTTATGACGCTGATGTTAAAAAAAAACCCCCAATAAATCGACACTTTAAACATGGCAACAATATAACGAAAAATGCCAAACAGTGGACATGTTGGGTTAGGTTAGGTTATGTTGGTGCTTTAAAATTTGTAGTCCAGAGTTTAAACTCTTCGAGTTAAGAGTTTCAACTGCCCGGTGCCAGTGGGACTATAGCATTCCTAATTTGGGAAATGTTGAAAGCTGAAGGAAGTTGAAGAGGGGAACGAGAAGAGGAAGGTTGAAAAGTACCTGGTTACTTAATATAGCCATTTCAATCGCCCTGGTGAAAGACCATCATTCAGATTCAAAAAGGTATTCGAAAAGGCTTTAGCCGTGTTTGGTAACCAGATCTGAATGGCCAGGTACTTCCTCTTTTCCATCTTCTTCCCTTCCCCAGTTCTTTTAGTCTCAAAGCACACCCCAATTGGGGATGCCATAGTCCCACTGGCTTTAGACAGTTGGGTCTCGTATGCACGATACATGAAAAAAAAAAGACTAACCTATAAGTTCCGCCGTTCTTCTGCTGCATCATATCATTCTCGATGAGCTCCGCAAACAGCTTCTGGCGTTCCTTCAGCCATTCAAAGTCAAGGTCGTCCTCGCGCGCAGACTTGCTTGTGCCATCGTCACCACTGCCCACTGAGGAGCGCGATGCAAACAAGTTGGATATCTGTTGCTGTTGTTGTTGCTGCTGTTGCTGCTGCTGCTGCTGTTGTTGTTGCTGCTGTTGTTGTTGTTGTTGTTGGTTTTGTTGCTGATGATGTTGTTGTTGTTGTTGCTGTTGTTGTTGTTGATGTTGATGTTGATGTTGTTGTTGTTGTTGTTGCTGTTGTAATTGTTGTTGTTGTTGCTGCTGCTGCTGTTGTTGTAGACCTGGAGTACAGAGAGAGGGTGTGAGATAGGAGAAAAGTACTCTGTCACAGTCCATTCTATTCAGTTTACTCAATTCATAGTATTATTCATTTCAGTCTATTTAATTAGTTGATTTAATCACTTCAGTCTATTCAGCTCAGACAATTTAATTCACAATCAAACCAATTCAGTCGCTTCATTTCAGCTAAATTACATAGCAGTTGCACTCAATATGATATAAACTCATTTCAGTTATTTAATTCACTGTCAATTAATCAACTCAATTTACAATCAAATCAATTCACGACCATATCAATTCACAATTATTGATTTAAATCAGTCAACTTAATTCAGTAAACGAACTAAACCCCAATGGTCCCGATCGGGAACGAGGAACAGCAAACGAGTTAATAGTCTATTCAATTCACAGTCAACTCATCTAACAGAGAATTCACTTCACAGCCTATTCCAATTCACAGACAATCCAATTTACAGTTTATTAAATTCAGTCTATTCAATTCGAGTCAACTCAATTCAGTCTACTCAAATTCAGAGACTATTCAACTCACCACAGACTATTCAAATCAATAATAATTAACTTTTTATATATTTTTTATTATAATATTATATTGTAAACAGTGCAATATGTTATAATGATACAATGGTGCAATGGTAACGATACAATGTTAGTTGATTTTCCTATCTTTTTATTATATTATGGTGTAAACTGTGCCTGCTCTCAACACGGGATTTCCTGGCGAGACAAGCACAGTAGCATGACCTTTATATTATGTATAATGTGTTTTTATAGATGAATGATTTTTTTTTTTTAAATCACCAAACTCTTCAATACACATTCTACTTAGTCATCTCAATTCACAGTCAATACAACGCATTCAATTAATTAACAGTTTAATGTCAATTCAATGCATTCAATTAATTAACAATTCAATTCACAGTCAATTTAATGCATTCAATTAATTAACAGTTCAATTCACAGTCAATTCAATGCATTCAATTAATTAACAATTCATTTCAATCAATTCAATGCATTCAATTAATTAACAGTTCAATTCACAGACAATTCAATGCATTCAATTAATGAACAGTTCAATTCACAGTCAATTCAATGCATTTAATTAATTAACAGTTCAATTCAGTCAATCAATGCATTCAATTAACTGTTCAATTCAATGCATTCAATTAACTGTTCAATTCAATACATTCAATTAATTAACAGTTCAATTCACAGCCAATACAACGCAGACAATTAAATTCACAGTATTTTCAATGCCCCCACACAACACAACCCAATTCACAGAAAATTCTATTCACAGTCCATCGCAAGAAGATCCAATACATCCAACACGTGGTCCCACAGTTTCACCGCAAGCAGAAGGATCAAAGACCAGAACTTACCCATTCCGTCTTGTAGTCCATTCTGCATCATTCCATATTTTCTCTGCAGCGCCTGTCTGTGTTGTCCCTCAATATACGCTAGCGAAGGTGCTTCCGGTGGCAGAAGCGGGCCAGTCCTACCACTGCCCTTCATCTGCTGGTTTCTATGAAAGTCTAAGAAGAACCTATCCATGCTATTCTCACCCACATATCTCCCTTCAGGCACCAAATGACTAACATCATTCCCGTAGCCGTTCAATAAGTGATTAGACTCCAACACCCCGTTGCTTCGGCTATTCTGTTGAAGCATTCCAAAATTTTGTGGCACGGTCCCGTCCATTCTCATGCCAAACGGCGGTAGAATATTTGTATTTTGAAGATGATTGAAATTTAATACAGAGTCTTGTGAAGTGTCTAATCCGACATTATTAAGATAAGGCTTGTGCTGTTCCATCATCGAGTGGTTCTGTCTGGACATTAACTCATTTTGTCTTAGCTGCATTTCGTTCTGGTGTCTTTCCCGTAGCATTAATAATTCTTTAGTGTCGGGACGTGCCATAGGATGGTCGTTCAGTCCAAACATTTGTTCCCTATTTTCTAAGGCGCCGAATTCTGAAACTAGGCTATTCTTCATTGGTAAGCTGTGCTGTAACAAGTTGTGGTTATTGGATATATTGGACATCATCTCTCTGTGCCTGTTGAAGAGCATGTGCTGCTGATCGGACGGTACATCTGTGAGTAGATCATGATTATCGTTATCTTCAAGCAGGCTATGATCGCTATTATCTAATAACAGATCATGGCTATCGAGTAGGCTATGTCTTTCGTCCACGTCCAATTCTAAAACATCCTCATTTTTAACTGCCAAATTGCTAAACACCTTTTCGTTGTTGATTTCAACATTATTTTCTTCGATAATCGGTTTCTTTTCTAAGCTTTCTGTCGCCAAATTTACAATATTGTTAACTATCTGTTGTTGTTGCTTTTTTTGTGGACTTTTAGTGACAGCGTTATTATTACTTACACTCTCACCGCTATTATTAGAAGTGTGGTGATTATTTGAAGAGTTGGCTTGGTTCTGTTGAATCTTGTCTTTGTTTTTACTGTTGGCGCTCTTTTTGCTTTCCTTGTTGTTGGCTTTATTGGAGTTCTTGTTGGAATTGCTGTCTGTGTTGTTCTTGTTCTGCTTCTTGGTGGATGCGGACTGGGCGGGCTGGGCGGGCAGGGCTGGTGGGGGGGCGGAGACAACGGGCAGGTCGGACAAGGGGAGCGGGGGCAGCTCTGAAGGGGGTGGGGGTGGAGACAGACTGGGCCAGGCCTCCTTGCCCTGGCTGCCGGCGTGGGAGCTGGTGGAACTAGAGCTACTGCCGTTGCTGCTGTTACTGCTCGTCGAGGAAGACGAGGAGCTGAGCATCAGGCCACCTCCGCCTGTACCGTTCCCATTGCCATTGCTGGAAATAGAGATAAATAAAGATGCATATTAATAAGTCATCATCTGTTCTGAGGTGCTGCAGCGAGTCGTGTAGATAATATGCACTATTTTAGAAATAGCAATACTGGTCAGAGAATGACGTTGACTCACCTAGAATTAGATATATTGATACTAGAAGATGTGACGACGGTAGTCGGTATAAAAGTACCTCCGCCGCCTGGCGCACCTGGAACACAAATAAATCAACATTAATATATACTTGGATATTGAAACAATATTGCACGAACATTCAAGATCTAAAGAAGGCTTTGGGTGAGTGAGAGTCGTCAAGCATCGGTTATGACCAAATTTGGACATATTTGAAGGGGCCTGTGTCCAAATCTGGAAACATTCGAAGGGGCCTATATCTAAATCTGGACACAATTGAGGGGACATTTCCAAATCTACAATATTCGAAGGGGCCTATGTCCAAATCTGAACACATTTAAGAGGGCACAGTATTAAATATTTGGGTATAATATTAGATGATAAATTAAAATTCGACAAACACTTCGAATACATATCTAAGAAAATTGCTAAAAAAGTTGGCTTCCTAAAAAGAATTAGGAATAACTTGGATCTCAAGACAATGCACCTTGTATACAATTCTATTGTAACTCCTCATTTAAATTATTGTTCTAGTGTTCTATTCTTATGTAACGAGGCCCAAAATAATAAACTACAGGTTATACAAAATAGGGGAATGAGGATGATCCTGAAATGTAATATCTTTACTAGAGTTAAAACTATGTTACAAAACTTAAATATGATGACAACTAAACAACATATAATATATGATACATTAACAATGATGTACAAGCTTAAAAATAACATGCTCCCTAAATATTTGCAAACTAATATTATGTATCATGAAAATATTTACAATTATCCTACGAGGAGTTGCCGAGACTTCAGGCTTCCCAAAACAAAACTTATGTGTACACAGAACAGCGTGTTTTATAAAGGGCAAAAACTTTATAATAACCTACCAAATTCCATAAAGGAAGCCTCAAGTCTTGGCACTTTCCGTAAAACATGTGCTATATACATAAAGAAAAATTTATGACTTGTATTTCTATTTGTATTAACTGTATTTCTTAAACCCTATATTTTTTTTTTTTTGAACTGGGGTAACTGTATTTCTTTTTTTTTTATTAACTGTATTCTTTCCGTTATAATTTTATGACTCTATTTATTTTATTATGTATCTTATATGTTTTTTATTACTAGATGTATGAAAATTTGCTTACATCTAAATAAAGCTACAAACAAACTATGTCCAAATCTGGACACATTTAAGGGAACCTATGTACAAACATCCCACATCTGGGGGGCCTATGTCCAAATCTGGACATATTCTAAGGGGCCTATGTCCAAATCTGGACACCAGAAGGCTTATGTAAAGGAACTTGTCTGAAGAGAAGGGTTTAGAAGGGTTTGGGGGGAAGGAAGAAGTCCTGTTTATGAAATATAAGAGATTGGACTGGAATATCCAACATAATCCAAACATAATCCTAACAATATCCAAAGATAGACTTGAACCAAAATAATGCCTTATAAGGTTTCATTAGAGAGAGGAACTCTTCTGGAAAAAGTAGAGTATGTATAAGAAAAGTGTTTGTTAGGTTGTTTGGTACTCACTGCTGTTGGTTGCAGCCAGTAGCTGATTGTGCAGCTTCCGTTCATACACCTGATGCATGCCCTGGTGCATCTCCTCCTTCGTAAAGGAGGCTTTCGAGTCCCCTAAAAATATACAAACAAACGCACATTAGTTCAATTCAATTTCTGTAAAAGCAACAAATAAGATTCCCACATTAGTCATAAAATTAAGGATTCTGTGTATGTGTCGTGTATTTTAAAGCTATCTCAATATCAGTTTGTTTAGCGTGTTATTTCGAGGTACATAATGGCATACTGCTGATAGCTCCGATTTAACCTCTCCCTCTTTCAAATAAACAACCCATGTAACAAAGTGAAAGAGCAGTTACAGCAGCATAATCAACAGCAGGCCCATATTTTTTTATTGGTGGACTATTATCCAATTACATAAACGAAATGAGATAAACAAGAGCCACAGAAAAATAACAGCACATACATAATACATTAATGAAGCAATGACAAAAATACACATTTGAAAGAACATTCATGTCAAAGCCTGAAGAAGGTTTTGGGACGGTCCATGATTTTAGGCATTCTAAATGAAAATCTTCGAAGTTTATTTTCATATAGCCTGACAAAAATCATTTAGACTGCTACCAAAAATTTCAAGACTCTGGCTTGAGTTAACAAGTCTCCACATTCTGGACAGTGGAGAATGGAGTGTTGATTGAGGAAAAGCAATACTTTGTTTCTGAAACTACGCGGCAAGAATTGTTAAACTGGATGAGTTGCAACAAAGAAGGTGAGATCAAAGTCTTTCCTATGCTTTTCTAATGAAGAAATGTTTATGGTTTGTTGGATTTCATCGTTTTCAGTGAATAAGGTTAAAATAAACAAATCCTGTTTATGCAATTTAAAGGTTTTAATTCACTCTGTAAAGAAGAACTAACAGACCAGTGAATAGAGGAATACTCTACCGTACAGAAGTACTGTCATTTTGAGGAATTGGGTATCTCTACTACAAATTAATAACTCCTACATACCATAGTATCCGAAGTTAGTTAAGGTTAAATGCGTGGTTGCTCACTCAGTTCGTGCAGATACATGCAGTCCTGATTGGTTACCTCCACCGCGGACTAATCAATCTTACAAGTTAGTTAAGGTTAAGTGAATGGTTGGTTGATTGGTTGCTCACCCAGTTCGTGCAGGTACATGCAGTCCGGCTTGGGGCACGGCTGGTTGCGCATGAAGTTGGCGCAGTACTTGGTGGTGCCCAGGCTGCCCTTGAGCACGCGCCCGTCGATGCTCACGTTGTTCACGTTCTGGATGGCGCGCAGGGCATCCGCATGGCTCACGTACGTCACGTACGCCGACGCCGAAGGACCCTGCCAATTGGACTGTCATTTAGTTTAGATAATTGTTAGTATAGATGTAAATTGGGTTAATTATACGTACATACGAGCAGTGACGGCTCGTGACTTTTGCGTACTCTCAAAATACTAAAATTGAAAAAAACGACATTAATGATATTGCAGCAGCCTAAAATGTGTTTTTTTTTACAAATCTTCAATATTTTGTATGTAGAATTTTCAGAAATGTGGAGAAGTGCCCACCTAACTGCAAAAATCTGGAAAAACTTCATACTAAAATCAGAATTATTAAAAAAAAAAACATTTTCGGCTAAGACAAAATCAATAAAGTTGAATTTCTCAATTTTAGCACTCTAGCACATTAAAAAATTACGAGCCACCACTGAATTCAAAGTAAAAACATAGACAGTCAAATTTAAAAATCAGTATTTCAAAGGATATTTTGTATACATGTCGGGGCATTGAACAAAGTGTGTAACGGAATTTTGGATTTGCCCATAGAGATGATCACTTAAATTAACCCTTTTAATCTTTAACCCAAAATTTTTTTAACAAATCAATTTTTTTGGAAGACAATAAAAGACCAATTTTATGTCTATCAAATTCACATTTACATGCGTTACAAAATACGCAAGTGGAGCATGAGTGATGGTGAAAATGACCTCAAGTCAATTACGTTTACTTATGATTAAAAATAATTATAAAACAAAAATCATAAAGCGTGAAATTTGCATTTGTGGGCAACCAAAACATGTTCTACAACGAACAGGGTAGCTTGTTCATTTACCACAAAAGTGCATTGATGTGCTAGATTTCACTCATAATTTGCCACAAAGGGCTCACCTAATGTATTCTTTAGGTTGGGCCATAGATTTTGCACTTTTGAAATCGTTCCTGGAAGGAAACCGGAGAGGGGAGAGAACCGCGGTAAGCAGCTTGCAGGAGCTCAGTTCTTGGAAATTTAGTAACCATGAATCGCTTAATGGGGGAACATTACGCGTTCTGTGTAAGATAGTTTTACAAAAATAACGAGTCTTTAGATTTTTAAGAAATGAAATTCCCGTTAGTCTACTTTTATAAATATAAATATAAATTTCCATATGACTCATAATTTCCTTTTTATTGAGTATTCAGTGCAAAAACTTGTGGCCCACTCTGTATTATATGGATGGTGACTAGAATAGTATACCAAGAAGACAACAGCGATAGTAAGTAATGAGTGGGTAGAGTACTTTGTTTACCTGCGTGCCCGCGTATGCCGTGCTGTGGTTGATCACCACTTTGTGGATCTTCCCGTACTTGCCAAAGTACTCCTGTCTCTTCAACACCTGGAGGGACAAAAAATAAACATAGTTAGATACAATTATAGCAAGTCATACAAAAAGACAGTCCCAAAGTAAGGTGTAGAATCTGCATTTTGCGAGGATTACAGGTGAGTGAAAACAAACATAGATTCTACTTTCTATCCCGGATGCATCATGCAGTTTTGATCATTCTCATTCCAAGAAAAAGAGAATTTAGAGGAAAACTCAATTTTCATTGGAAAAAGTGAAAAAAATAGAGAATAAATTGGATAGTTTAAGACAATAAAACGAAAATTGAAATTTTCCAGATTCGACCTTACGTTGGGGACTGTCGATATTTTATATGCGATATTCTTTTTATATGAATTTCATCTTCGGAGATGACATGTGGAGCGTCTTCTTAAAGAAAGGAAGGAAACACAAAATCAGCACAAGAACGAGTCATAAAAACAGCCCATTCTCATGTGACAAATGTAAACCAACGAAGAAGGGTTCGATGGTGTTAGTTCTTCAGAACACCTATCATTGAAATACCGGTAGAACAACATGATGACAAAGAGTCTTAACTGCCAGTAGCTAGTGGGAGAATGGCCTTCCAAATAATGGAGAAAGTTGGGAGGAGGGTTGGGAGATAGTTGGGCAATTTAAATTGGGTAACTAAACATTGTAGAAGCTAATCAAATCATCGTTTCAATTCTGGACTTATCTCTATAAGTATTTTTACTATAAAATCTTAAATATCGGTGGAGGACAGTGATATTTTTATAAAATTATAAGGATTTTCGTTAAAAAAAAAAACACTGTAGCTGAAATTTTTTTTTCAACACTCATCAATAGTGTAACTGAAATTGCCAGTTGTCGTAGCTGTATTGTCGTGAAAATGAACAGTCACGTATTAGAACTGTGCAGTTAATGGTCAAAAGATATGAGCCCAAAAAAATCTTTTCGGCTACAAAAATACTCCAACCCAAAACAGGATCAGGAAAATCACAAAAATCCGCCAACGTCAGAATTGATAGACTTGCCCTAAGTACGACTTCGATGAGTGGAGGGAAAAGGTCACCTAACGACCATTTTAGCACCAGCCTTTGTTGACTGCCATCCACGTTTGTTTCGCGTGATGTTGACTGCGGTAAGCAGTATTATTAGAAAGGGTCAAACTAAATATTCAGTGTTTGTAAACAAGCCGAACCTTTTTACTTAGTTACTGTTTTACTTAAATAACTCGCCCTTATAATCATCCGTTCGTAATGTTTGATACCATTTTTAAGTTATCGTAACCGTACACTATTATAAGATCCAGGGTGGCTGGAATGAGGGAAAGAATAAACAGCTCCAGGAATATCCTCATCATCGAAGCCCGCCTCAGTCCAGCCTCCAGCATCGACGCATACTGGACAAATATATTGGCCCTCACAATATAAATGCCGCAGCACCCTTAAGGAGTTATCTTACTCTTATTTATTTAAATTATTATTTTTCTTTATTTATTTATTTTTACGATGTGATGTATGTATATATTTTGTATATTTTTTTATAACTATTGAATGTATATTGTTGTATGGAATGTGTGGGACTGCACTAACCTCCCCACATACCGGAATAAACATTTATTATTATTATTATTATTATTATATTATAATTAAAAAAAAATATATATATATATACAGGGTCCGCCAAATAACTTTTTTTTTTGAAAATGCTATAAAAAAAAAAACTACTGAATATTTTCTCAAATTTCTTTTTTTATTTATAAGTACAATCCTTCCGGTTAATAATGGAAAATAATTTCATTCAAATGGCTGCCTCGGCTGGCCATGCAGTAAGTAGCCTACACGATCGGTCCAATTTTTAAGCACATTATCGATTGTGTGCAGCTGTATTTCACCAATGGCTTCACGAATATTGTCCTTTAAAGCGTCAATTGTCTCTGGCTTGTCGGCGTAACATTTATCTTTGAGGGCACCCCACAAATAATAGTCCAACGGTGTCAAATCGCAGCTCCGAGGTGGCCAAACGACATCAGCTCTGCGGCTGATAATGCGATCTTCAAAAACAGGCCGCAAAACATCGAGTGTAGCTTCGACTGTGTGGCACGTAGCGCCGTCCTGTTGAAACCAAATGTTGCCAATATCCTCCTCTTCAATTTTTGTGAACAAAAATTCGTTCAACATGGCCCGATAACGATCGCCAGTGACTGTAACGGCCACTCCTTGCTCATTTTCAAAGAAAAATGGCCCAATTATGCCTCTGGACCAAAATCCGCACCAAACAGTGACTCGTTTTGGGTGTACCGGCTTTTCAATGTATGCGTGCGGGTTTTCTGTGCCCCAAATACGACAATTTTGCTTGTTTACATACCCGCCAAGATCAAAATGAGCTTCATCCGAAAAGATGATTTTTTTTGGCAAAATCGGCATCTTCTGTAAGTCGATCGCAGGCCCACTCAGCGAAGCGAAAACGCATTGGATGGTCAGTTGGCTTCAACTCCTGAACCAATTGGACTTTGTATGGCGTCATACCAAGGTCTTTATGGAAAATTCGTCTCAATGATGTCTCCGAAATGTTCAATTGTTGAGAACGACGGTGAATTGATGTTGATGGCGCTTCACGCACACTTTCTGCCACAGCATCGATATTCTCGGGTGTACGCACTGTTTTTGGCTTTTCACGCTTTGGTTTATCGATGAGGATGCCAGTTTCTTTCACTTTTTTCACAAGATAACGAACATACGGAGCTGACGGTGCTTCTCTTCTTCCAAAAACCGTACGCAATTTTCGCACACATTCTGCAACATTACCATGATTTTCAAAGTAATGTCGCAATATTTCCCAGCGTTGTTCAAGCGTATACACAACCATATTCGCTCAGCGGAAGGATAAAACTAATTATCTGTCAAATCAGACATGAGCTAAGTGTTACCATTCACGAAATAAGCACTAGTTGAAAAAAAAAACTTTAGATGGCGGACCCTATATATATACAATTAGCATTTGTGAAATGGATTTCTAATTAAGCAGTGAAAGTGATGACGAGCGAATGGCAATCATTCAAGACAAAAAATAAGGCTACGAACAGATAACAGTCTGTTAACAGAAACGGTTCATTACGTAACAAAAATTTGGTAGTTTGTCTATAAAACTGCCCCTAAATTATGGAAATCTACCAATCAAATCGCAAGTTAAATCCCAACTCAAGTTACTTGTTTATAGGCGATAGTAAATTCCACAAATATTTATAAAAGTTTGCAATCCTTTGGCACAGGTGGTCAAAACATTTGACTTTCTGATACACAATTATTTATTTAGATTTTATTTTGGCAACCTGCCAGACACCTGTATTATACAACATACATAGCATATATGTAGTGACCACTAAATTCCACCAAATGCTTTTTTGGCTGCACTCAAAGTGGGATCGCGGTAGAGTATTATGTATTTAAAAACTGGTCACCTGTAATGACCTTCCGGTTTATTTCTACAGAGCCTCTTCTGCTGGAGGTTGGACATCACTGCAACTATATTAACTTCAATATCTCATACTACAACCCATAGATAATAGAAACAAGGCGATATGGCATAGGAGTATGCAGAACTGTGGTCAAGCTACGACCAAACTGCATGTACTATTAAAGCGATAGAGCCAATGAAAATGATGCATTTGGTGGGTAAGTAGAAACAAAGGTGCTATGTGCAGATAAGATTGGAAGTAGTATGGGTAAACGATGTTGGCGAAGCGTGTTGTGCGCGCACTTTCATACTAATAACGGTTATTGGCCCATCTTCTTGCTTCTATTATCTATGAGGTTAGTTTAGGTGAGATTCGGTTAGATTAGATTAATTCATCTTAGGTCTATCGCAGGAGTTTGTTTGTTGGTTATCATCAGGGATGATCCTGTGCAGGGGCAAATGGATCAATTCTCATATTATCGATGAGCGACAATTGAACCCATTTTTACCTTGTTTGCAACAGTTCGTTGATAATAGATTTGCTTCATTATTCGTAATTTGAAGACCCAAGTTGCGTACGGACTGTACACGACAAGTTGCGTACGAACTGTGCATGACAAGTTGCGTACGGACTGTACATGACAAGATGCGTACGGACTGTGCATGACAAGTTGCGTACGGACTGAGCACGACAAGTTGCTTGTGACGTGAGTAACGGATACTTGTGCCTTGTGTACGAAGGGCCTCACAGTACACTGATCATAATTCAAAATATTTACACTAAGATATACATTTTTGGATTTTTTAATACGTATTTAGTAATTTTCCAGGGGGAAGCCTTCGACAAATTGATGATTTCCAGTGATAACATTTAGAATAATATGAGTAGGTACTATACGCATTTAAACAAATACTTGGGGCAGATCAAGAAAAAGCCACCACTGGTAAACGTCACCGTATGGGTTCAGTCAGTGGCGTGCAGTCCATAAAGGTTGAAAAGCTGTGCCTAAAATGAAGAATAAGAAACTGTAGAAACATTTAAAAATGGTGATAAATTTCTAAACAAAATGTGTTTCTCCATGAATTTGGTAAGGACTTGAATGAATTAGGACCAGTTTATCAGTGCTGGAAATCATCGCTAAAACTTACGCTTCCTAATTTGACCGCTTAAGCCGATAATTGGAACTAATTGCAGCGCTGTGACCACTACCAGCTACCAATGACAAATCGCATCTCTCAAATTTGACATTAATGTAAAATATTGCACCTAAAATTTATGTAAATTACCTACTTTTACCAGTACGGACTTCGATGATTCTTCGAACGATGAGGAATGTTAATGAGGATGATTTTCAATCTAAACCAGTCTAAAGAGGAATTTTCAATGTGAGAACATAGTTTGCTTTCAACGGTTAGTTCGATATAATTCATGAATAATGCACTGATTCCAACAAAGCAAATACTATTCACAGTTAGGTTCCTCGCATATGGAACCATGCGGGTTTGTGTGGAGGACTTTAGGAAAAATCAAAACGTAAATAAAGCCCGCGAATAAACAGCTGCGGCAGCTGATGTTTCACACATCGCAATGACATTTTTGAATTTGCAAAGAAAAAAGAAAAAAGTTCCTCTATTAAAATCATACACAAAATGAGTAATATTGGTGATTTCTACATTGTCTATGCTTACGACCTATATACGGATTTTTGTTAAGCTCATCTAAAACGAACTTGTATTCTCATTTGATCAGTTGGCCATAACAATCAGCGGAAGATAATAATGATTATTCTATGAAAAACTACACACAGCCTACTTTTGGTCATAGAGTAATAATAAATGTTTCACTTTCACTTTTTTTTAATATGTATAACGCACAAGAATCCCAACTGATCCCAACCGTCTGGAGCCAGTGAGACTGTAGCATTCCCAATTGGGGAATGTTGTGAGGCTGAAGGTATTGGGGAGGGGAAGAAGAAGGGGAAGAGGAAAGCGGGGAAATACCTGGCTATTCAGATCTGGTCACTAAAAGCCATTTCAAGCAACGTTTCAATACTGAATGGTGGTCTTTCACCATGGCGATACTGACAGTATCTTCCACTGGGTTCACTAGGAAAATAACAAAGATTATATTATAATTACACATCAAGATATTTTTCTTTAAATGTCGAAAAAAAAAGTGGATTCAAATGCCCATATTGCCTTTTTGGTACCTATGTCGTTTTGCTTAGAAGTAAAAAATAAAGTTTTTGAAATTTGATGTGTTTTTGTATTTATCTTATTCAGGGTATGAAAAGGGGTGCCAAAAATGTTCCAGGCCTCCTGGTTATCATATAGCTGGCTGGCTGGCTTGCTTGTACTAACCTCCGGTTGTATGTATATTTGTTGGTTAGGTTAGTCATATATCTGGGTGTACTAACCTCAGGATCGGCCAAGCGCACTGGCAAGCCCACCACGAAGACCAGGTTCTTCTGCACAACGCGCACGCTGCTGAGCTGGCGCCGGCTCTCCTGGCTCTTGTTGCGGCGCTGCTGCTCGCGGGCGCGCTTCTCCGTCTTCAGCGCCGCCACCTGCTCCTGCGACAGCGGCGTGAAGTCGGCGGGGTTCTCGGGGTAGGCCTTCCGGCACGCGGGGCACAGCCCGCTCTCCCCTTCCCGGATGCGGTTCCAGCAGAAACGGCATATCTAAAACAAAACTCACAATATCAACACGTATATTTAACACAAATAAACATATGTAGCGATGCGGACTTGCTTAAATGCATTACAGAATGTTGGCACTACATATTAACCTTCCTGTATCCGTCATCTAATGATAGCCTACCATGCTCTTTAAATCTTTCATATCTCTTCGACCAGTCGGTGACTGAGTTGGCATCGCGTCTGGGTCTCACCCAAGCATCATGAGTTCAATTCCTTGGCTTGCTAAGTCCTATATCACAACATGAGCAAGATCTTCTGCTTACTGTGATTGTAGTAGATTTTCTAATATTGTCAGGTTATAACTAACCCGGGAATGTTTGTCTTTCTTTTTTTTTTAAATATAAATGCATTTAATATCAAATCAATATTTTAGGTAATCCTAAAAAAACACATATTTTTACATCCTAAAAATATTTTTTTAAATGTGATGATTCTGCATAAAATCAACATTTTTTTTTATAAATATACTGAAATTCTATCGCCAACTGTGAGAGCTAATTTGAATTTCTTCGGAATTGACAGAGAACACAATACTAATGTCATTCCAAGTTTGTTAACCCGCACGCTCAACGTAGTATCTCTTGAAAACTTATTGTTAGGAAAGAGATGTTATACATAAAACGTAAAACTTATTTGGAATCTTTTCAGTCCAATACAATAATTGGACGTGGAAATGAGAGCATATGTAATTAATTAACACTATACGTAGCTTGGCGTTACTGATGTTACATATAAGATAAATAAGTAATTTAGGTGACCCAGTTTTAAAATTCACAAATGCAATATATTTTCTTTAAGACAGCCGTTAAATGGGCGAATTAGGTAAACAATAATTCCTTACCAATGTTTGATATTACCAATTTTTTTGTTTTTTTTTTAAATATTTTACAAATTTGTGCAATATATATATATATATATTCTTTCCTAATCTAATGCAAGCTGATGCTTATAAGTAGGAAAGGAATGCTCATTAATATTTTTAAAGAAAAACTTTAGTGTTAACAAATACATGTACAAAAGAAAAATATAAAATGTTTCAACTAAGGAAAATTAAGTATACAGAAACATGAAGAACAATTTCTAAATTTATAAAAGTATATAAATAATGAGTGTTTTACGGATATAGTGAAAAAATATATAATAAAAAAGAAATAAAAAATTGTATATATTTTAACATCTGTATTTAAACATGTGAATTATAAGAAAATATATAATTTTCTACTACGCAATGGATTAGGCTGGGCGTTTAAAAAATATTTTAGGTTTTTTCTCGAGTATTTCGTAATTTGTCTCTGTTCTTATGTCCGTTGGTAGGTCATTGAATAATTTGATGCCTTTATGGACAAAATGATGTTGGGCTGCCGTTGTCCGTAACAGTGGTACCGTTAGACCTCCTATGGTATTATTTCTAACACTTAACGCTTTAGGTGCCACCGAACGATATATCGTTCCGATACATTATTGTACTCGAGTGCCACAGAACGACATATAGCTCGAGCCATAAAATTCGTCACGCGTTACCCACGGTTCTAAAATTACGTCACACTATTGAAAACATGTGTCTAAAAATAAAAGTAATCAAAATAAAAAAAATACATATATATATTGATGAATTATCGACACTTCCCAGCATTTTTAAAAAATACATGTGGCACCTAAAGGGTCAATAAAAATCAAACTCTGATGGATTCTGAGATATTCTTTGTTACATGTAGTGCTTCAAAAGAGAATTGAAAGCTGTTTTCATATTATAATACTAAACAAACAAACTTCAACAGTGTTTGGACATTATGTACTTTTTTATTGTTTCCTTGTATAGCAATATTTTTATTTTTTCCCTTTACATTCTTGTAAGTATTATTTGTAAAGTTTATTTATCTTCTGTTACTCTATTTAGAAATTGTGCCATTTTTCAAAAAAAATTCTGTGTAACCCAATCTTAAATTCTGTAACTTGTCTAAATATTAATTTTAATGTTTATTTGTTTATTTATCTTTATCATAATAATCAGTGAGAAATAGGTTAGGATACAGGCGAGTTCTCCAAATATTTCTATATTGTTTCGATATTACTACTGTCTCTATCTGTATTTTCTCCATAAATAAATAATTATTTTTTTTAAAAACACTACTATTTGTTGCTGAATATATATTGTTACGGATATCTTAAAGTAATGCTTTATTGTTACATATTTTTGATAGCGGTGGTGTAATTGTTTACAATTATTATTTACCATTTCTTTGCTTACAATTTTTTTAAACAGTTTTATTTCGACCATGCGAGTTGTGGTGTCTACTGCGCAAAAACCATAATACGTTTTATGCTCCATATTATTTAACTAACTGGCTGTAATGCCTTTTCCCTTGGTATTATTGCCCTTCACATCAAGGTTTTATTGGGATGGCGGAATAATAGTCAATAGACAACGTGTAATTAACACAAAATTTTATATTGGATGACGGGAGGTGAAGAGACCGGACAACCGTGAAAACGCTTCATATTATACCTATTCGCTTTCCTACTGTCTCTCTTTATCTGTCTTCAGTTATACATTAATTACACTAACCATCGTAGCATCTCACGAAGGGGTGGAAAGAGATGATGAACTGTATTTTCTTTTGACATTACGCGTGTAATCTCATAATTGACTTTAATATTGTTTATGCTAATTTTTTATTAAAAAAAAAAACAAATTTGGATGTCTTATCATTGCATGTCTTAAAGTAACAAATTTATTTATTTTCAAATATATGAATACTGCACAAGAGTCCCAACTGCTCCCCGCTGTCCAGAGTCAGTGGGATTATTGCATCCCCCAATTGGGAGGCTGCAGGGAGTGGTGAAGGGAAGAAGATAGGGAAGAAAGGAAGGTGGTGGGGGAAGTACCTGACAATATCAAGCAATATTTCGATTCTGAGTGGTATTCGTTCACTGGGGTGACGCTGAGAGTATCTTACCACGACTAGTTTTAAACATAACAGTGCTAATAGCTCACCTGGTAACCACAGGTACAAGGGTAGAAGTGCAGGTCGTCCACCTCCAACGGCTCCATACACAGGGGGCACTCCGCCTAAAACATTACATTACACAACTTTACATTACATTACACAACTTTACATTACATTACACAACTTTACATTACATTACACAACTTTACATGCGCTTGGAACAACAAGATTCCATCTGAAGCAGCAACGTCATGTGATAATGCGATCTAGAGAGTGCTACTTTAGAGTTCATTATCGCAAAACTGACAAGTTAGATGAAACCTTATTGTTCCAAGGGCACAATAATACAAATGACGCAAATAAAAATTACAGCTGGACTGATTATATCAAATACCGTAGAAGTATAATAATATGCGCAGCTCCTGACGTTTACCATACATTGAGATGACAACACGCTACACTAGAGCCCTCTAGTGGGACGAGTTGTACGAATTGGTTTTTTTTTATACATTTTAATAGATTTTCTGTGAAATGTATTCTTAATAAATTATAGAAATCTAAAATTAAAAAAATTTATATTAGGTAACCTGCATATGATTTTACTCCTTTTTTGGTAATGGCTATTGGGATTGTATTAACATTTAAAGCCTCGCTACTCACGCACTGATGTAATTGTCGACAAATAAAATATTTACTATAACAGCTATACAGCCTGGAAGCCTTATACCTCGGGTCGCTAAAGGCGGCAGTATAGCATGTTGTCAGTATTTTGACATCTAAGATATTTGATTACACGTGTAGCTTTGTCAAAATCGCCTAAATAAGTATTTGATTATTTGTATGTATGTACATAAATAATATTTAGTGAAATTTAACTGTATTCGGACATTCCTATAAATAAATTCAACCACTCAATTATATATTTTCATAAGCCGAAGTGTACAATTATTTAAATTGAAGTGTTTTCTTACCGCTTCATCTCCGCTCTGATTCATCACTGACATAACCAGCTCCCTCTGCAGCGGAAGTCAGGCCACTCCGACACTTTCAATCCCAATCCACACTTCAATGGAAGACTATGGACACCCCTGAAGAGGCAGAGGAAGTGTAGAAAGACAAGACACCTGCAAAAAAACATCAAACATTATTAGATCATGTAATCTTGGAGCAAGTGGATGAGGTTGTGTATTTGGTATGTTCAAGAAAGGCTGATAAGGAATGATAAATGCAGGAAACTATATTAACCTCTTGAATGCCAGCGCTAGCAGCTCAGCCGCACTTGACTCGATTTTAAGATATTTTGAACCTTAGATGTTCCTAGCATACTAAAATATATTTTATTCGCCCGGCAAGGAAATAATACATCTTAATATTATTCTGTCTTGTCGTTTCATCACGAGCAAGCATATTTATTATATCTGTGAAAACTTTGTCGCCATTGTGGAAGCGCCATCAAAAAATAAATCCGATTATCAATAATAATAATAATACTTGAACGATTTATATAGCGCCGTTTTTGTGAAAAATCACCCCAATGTCATATTTATTTAGAGGAAAACATCATATTACTTTATTTTCATTGTGAAGGACACTTATTTAGCTTTATAAAAATATAAAAAATATCTTTGGGTTTCTTTATTTAACTATTTTATATAAAATGAGGGAAAAAAGTCATTTCTCTGAATGTAAGTTAGCTATTCTATGGAAACTACATACAATTTTTATAAATACATAAACCCATTATCTTATAAGACACTACAATTTACAAAAACATAATTTTGCAAAACAACAGCGAGTAATTGCGAAATTACTGTCGGCTAGTAAACGGCGCGTAAAATGCCATTTTAGCACGTGAGAGGTTAAGGGAGAACTAAATGCAGCAGTCTCACTAGAAAAAAATTGCCAAAAAAGGCAAGGCTAGCAATCCACAAAGGTGTGTCGATACCAATCCTGCTGTATGGCAGTAAGGTATGAAACTGACAGAGAATAGACAAAAGTAGACTGACTGCTGTAGAAATTAAATTCCCGAGGCGAATATGTGATGAAACCATGTACGACCAAAAAGCATGTAAGGCTGATTTAAACGTAAAGAATAAGATCAAGAGTAGGACCCAGGTGATTCAGACATATAGAGCGGATGAATGGAGAAGATGTCTAAGGAGAATATATGATGTACTAGTGATAGAAAGAAGCAGTCTGGGACGTCCGAGGAAAGCACAGCACAATCAAGTGAATCAAATACTAAAGTCGAATCATGTCAAGAGTGAGAATAATAAAGTAAGAATGCATGAATATGAATGGAGTTAAAGAATTTTGCATCAAGACAAAGTTGTGCGAGGTTCGAACTGCTGAGCCTACCCCTGCGAAGAAATGGCGTTATAGTAATTCGGTTTATTAAAAACTTTGTCCATAGATTAAAGATTACAATTGCAGACTCTGGGACCCCCAAAACATTAAAATTATCATTCAATCACAAAATATTAGCAAGAATCAATAATGTGATGATTATGATCACTGATTCATGGTTCAATTTCAGGCGGTGAGACTCCCCAATACAATTTTTTCTTCAAATGGTAGTGAGAGTAGTCCTGGGTTGATCGTGATTGATTCGATCACGTACCACCAACGATCGATCGAATCACTTTTCTAAAAAAGATTCAATCGTTTGATCGATCAGCTGTCAGCTCAGCACCCGTGATCGGTGTGGCGAGCGACGAGCAGAGATCTGTAATGCCGGTCGAGCCGGAACCCGCAAACTGCTTACAACCCGCGTGTAGACTAGAGGTAAGTAAAATAATGTGAAACCACTTGTTCATAACCTTTCAAGTTCCAAAACGGTTGTAACAATTTTGGGATAACCGTTTTTAAAAAACGTGTAACTTTGCCCGCAATAAACCCATGGGAAATGTTTCTAATAGAGCACAATTCGTTTGAGAACAACTCCCCCCAACACTTTATTAAACTGCCATACCGTCAAAAACCATTGCAAAGAAATGCTTATTATGTTGTTTTTAAACAGTTTCGAGTTACTGTTTATTTTGAGAAACCGAAACGGTTTCGGTTATTTTGAAAAATAAACTGAAACGCCCACCTCCAATGTAGATGTATACAATTTTGTATAGACACTAGACTGGACATCTCAATCCCGATCCTCGAGATTGACAAGGAATTATAGATACTGAAATAGGCTATCAATTAATAAGACTGGAAACCGATATGGAACCGCTTCTTTTTCCAGTTACTTTTAGAACCGAATTAATATATATATGGTCTACGGTACACGGCGCATCGATCGATCGATCAAAGATCGAATCCTTTTGACTCGATCACTTCACCGGTGGGTGGATCCGGATTGTGTAAAATGATCAATCAACCCAGGACTAAGTACGAGGAAAATGACAAATAAAATCATGAAAAGTAAGTTATTCAGATCTAGTCTCTAAATATAAGTCAAACAGAAAATGAATTTGGCGTGTTTTGGGGAAACGATACGAAAATAATCATTACTTAGTCAGTCAAAAGCCGGCAAATTGTATTGAAAATGAATTACCCACAAATTAAGTCATCGATCAATATTTTCATGGGTCAAATTGAATTTGGCATTGACATGAATATTTTAAATGTTTGTTGTTCTGTAATATCATGCGGTGTTATAAAAGGTTTCGCGTAAGAATTCTTCATTTGCTCTGAAAATGGAGCATGCAAACAATATGTTGTTATTTTGTTCTTAAAGAAAGACATAAATTCCCGTGTTATTAAATAATAACCTGACAATATCGCCAAAAATTAAAAGCTGTGATTGTAGTTTGTGCAATGGAGGATTGAACCTTCGGTGCCTGGGTGCGAACCTGATGCTTTAGACCACCGAAAAGCATTACTCCCAACATTAAAAAAATACCCAGACATATGTTCATTTGACAGATTCAACAGATCATTTGGAAACAAGTATTACCAAAGATCTAAGGAAGAATATAAAAAGGTTTTTTTTTAATGCAATACTGCACAAGAGACCCACTTACGGGGACAGTGGATTTATGGCATCCCAATTTTAGGGAATGATGTGGAGCTGAAAGAAGTGGGAGAAAGTACCTGGCCACTCATATCTAGTCAATAAACATAGATAGGTAATCTCTCACCATGGAAAAACTGAGCGTATTTTACAAATTTGTACACCATAAAAATTTATGTGAAAAAGTCATACATAAATATGTATATGTACTTTTTTTTGCGCCATTCTTTAAATTTTGCATAATTGCCAAACCTACAATGTTAAATATGCAGCTAATATGAACAACAAAAAATCACCAATATCTAGAGACCTGAAAAATACGAATGATTTCTTGGGAAAAGTGTTATTATTTTTTAGTGAAATTTGCATTGTTTTGGTGATATTCGCGTTATTTTTGGAAAAAAGGCTTCTTTTACAGCAAAAACTGTGGTATTTTGCAACAAAAGTTGTGCATACTTTTTGTTTAAAATTTTTTTAGGTTCTGATATATTTTTTTATTTCTTTACTTAATTTTTAGAAAAACTAAAAAAGAATAACAGTACACGGCGTTTTCTATGTAAAGTTAACTGCGTTCCATTTAATAGTTCAAGCTTGTCAAAACAATAGACAAATAAATATTTAGAACGTACCATATTAATTTATTATTTCAAAATACAAGAATGTCGCGTGAAAAATACGAAAATTCGGTGTTATTTATTAGAAAATTTCGTGTGAAAATTGGGAATTTCGCGTTTTTTTCGAGTAATAATGTCGAATTTCGCATTAAAATTCATGTAATCATAATAGCGAAATTTTCAGGACTACTAATATCCTATCAAAAAGTCTAAAATAGACAAAATTATATTTTGACTTAAAAAAAAAAAAAAATTATTATATTTTTGTGCTGCGATAGGAATTGAATCCGAAACCTATTGTCTCAAAATAAATGCTTCAGCCATTACGCCACTAGGCCGTATTATAACAAAACATCAATGAATTTAATCTACCATTTCCGTGAAATTGAGACTATGAATCAAAAGGTTCGTCACGATTTTATTATTTATCAGATTAGTATTCAAAAAAATACTGATTGCACAACGTTTGTTGTACACATGTCTGCGTCAAAATGCAGTGATAAGAGCTGAGAAATTCACACGGAGGGGGGACATACTAATACACGCAAAAGTGTGATTAAAAAATATCTTATATCGGTTGAATTCAAATGTCAACAAAGAAATTATAACAGGGTATTTTCAGACAACGGATACCGTTAAAAATGTGTGGCAGATTTGAAGTTTATTGTTCTGATCTGAAAATGTGCAATTTTAATATTAATTTCTTTAACCTTTTGAAAGCCAGGTATCGTTAAAAACTGGAACATTTTCCGCGTTTGCCGCGCCGTGCGCCACCTGAGTGTAATTTCATAATTACTGACTTTCTTTTGCAAAACGATACTTTTGTAAATGGTACCGTCTTACCAGATAATGTGTTTTTGTATTTATAAAAATTGTATATATATCATAAGTAGTTTCCCCAGAATAGCTACTTGTATTCAGAGAAAAAAAAATTCTTGAGTAATGATGTTACTCTGTCTCATGTAACAAAAAATACTATATTTAAGTTAAATAGCACAATAAAAATAAAATAATATGAGGATATATCCATTAAATAAGTACAGTAAGTAATATGACTTTGAAAACCGGAAATGTCTATCACACTTTTTAATAATTTTTTCAATTCGCGTGCGCGCGTGACAAATGAGAATATTTTAAACGTAGTATTATTCATTTGCCAGTCGAATTAAATTTATTTGAATATTTTATGAACATATTTAATGCTCAAAATCCCTTGAGAATGTGACCATTCCGAATCGGCTCCATAGAGCATGTTGGCGTTGAATGGAACAATGTAGATGCGCATTAAGGCGCGTTGGCATTAAACAGGTTAATTCTCAACCAACTAATCGATCGTTTATGTGATACCGTGGAATACACTGCACGGAGACTGTGGAACTATGACATTCCCATTTGTGGAATGTCGAGAGGCTCAATGAATTGATGATGAAATGTGTAATTTTACAGTAGTGATTATGAGGATTGAGTTTAGGTTCTCGTGATTTTTTAATGCTATAACATTTCAAGAGTTCCAATTGCCTGGAGAGAGGAAATGGAAGTAGAACCTTGTCTTATAGTACATAAGGCACTGAACGGGCCGGCACCATCATACTCGGCTGATCTCTGCATGAAGTACAATCGTATTCAGAGGCAGATCAGGTTGGCCAAGTCTAATGCATCCAAAAGACTGGTTGAACCCTCTCCACACTCTCGGAATGACCTTCCATTTGGTCTAAGGTCAGAAAGCTATTCTGAAATCTTTAATAATAATAATTGGATGATTTGTATAGCACCGTTTTTGTGAAAAATCACCACAAGGGCTTAAAAACATATCTTTTTAAAAGGGACTACAAATTTTAACAAAATGTAAAGCACCCTTGAGGTGATTTTAATCACTAAACGGCGCTATAGAAAAATTGACCATTTATTATTATTATTAGAAGATTAAGGTTGGGGAGTACCTGGCTATTCAGATCTGATCAATTAAAGTCATTTCAAGAAACATTTCGAGTCTGAATTGCAGTCTTTAATTGCAGGGTCTTGAACTTTGAAACTAGAAAATTATGATGGAAGATGTAGTGGTTAGAAAGATTGACTAATGTTTAAGAGATTTTAGTTTTTTTTTACGTCATACGGCACAAGTCTTAACTGGGCAGAGCCAATGAAACTATGGCATTCCCATTTGGGGAATGTTGTGTAGAAGATTGCATGGTGAATGATGATCTTTAATATCTAATGGGATAGGAACTAGATTGATGTAAAAATGCAAAAATTAACTAATTTCACTCTCCGGATGTTGAGACAATAATAATAATAATAATTGGATTACTTCTATAGCGCCGTTTTCGTGAGAGAATCACCTCAAGGGCGAGACAAGTTGTGGAGTTTAATAAAACTTTCACAGTTATAAAAAGGTAATAAAAAAAAGTAAAAATTTGCATCAGTTGCATAGCAACAAAAACACAGGACATCATAAAATAATACACTACTCTCTTTTTACACGGTGGATACGTTCCACACAATACCTATAAAAAAAAGCATACTGACACAAAAAAAATAATGGTGGATTGGTTTCCTTGTATATGACAATTCAAGATATGAAAAAATAGAAGTCGTTATTGTTTATTGTATCTTAACTTTATAAAAAAAAATCATAACAAAGATTATTCACTATCAGACAATAGAATAACCTGTTTATGCGCATTTGGTACGACATAGCTTTCATCACTTGAGATATTCTGAGCCTGTGTAATATATTTATTTTTCAGGTTTACTGGTTTAAAACAAAGATTATTCACTATCAGACAATAGAATAACCTGTTTATGCGCATTTGGTACGACATAGCTTTCATCACTTCAGATATTCTGAGCCTGTGTAATATATTTATTTTTCAGGTTTACTGGTTTAAAACAAAAATTCCATTATTGATCGCTGTGGCTGTTTTTTTATGAGTCCCTTCTATGACTCTTGGTAATGGAGCATGGAGCATGCAAGCAGTCAAATCACATTGAAATTGCAGAGCTCGTTCTACATTGCGCCCTTGAGGTGATTTTTCACAAAAATGGCGCTATACAAATCATCCAATTATTATTATTATTATTATTGTGATCGTTTGTTGATGAAAATGATTTCCGAGTTTATTAGCCAGTTGCAGGCCTTCAAGGATTGAATACCCTGTTATTGGACCTCCTTCGTCATCGTCACCACTTTCCTTGGGGTTGGTGTGCCCCTCTAAAATAGTTTCGTGTATTTCTACCTCGTTGAGAATTTCAGCAGTCAATTTAGCGATATGTTCAATCGTAAGGTCTTCAAAGCCTTCTCGACCAATCGCATGTGCCATGTTCTTGTTTCGTAATTTTTGGGTTACCCGACATTTTAGAATTAATTTATACAGCAGAATATCGAAAAAACACATCACCACCCACAGATCACATTAGGTGTCCGCAACGTCGAACGGAATTTACACAACTGACTGCACTGCACCGCAATCTGCAGTCTCGCAATTCCCGCCCCGCTTTATCCTAGCCCCCTTCCGGGTACCTCTCTGCACATAGTACCAAGTAGTAAGTACATGAAAGGGATGTAGCACCGTATTATTTCGAAACCGTGTAAAAAGAGAATCCAGTGTACCCATGAAAACTTTTATAAACCATAATAAATATAATGAAAAAATAATTTCCCTCAAGGCCTATGTCATCTTTGGGGATGCGTGTGGACAGTATTTTGGAGGATAGTAGAAGTGAACCAGGGTCTTGAAGAAACCCACGTTGTAGGAGGGAGAAAACACAGAGGCCGGCAGAGCATTCCACAGCCAAGCTGTTGAACACAAGAACGAGTCATAGAAGCGACCCGTTCTCATGTGACAAATGTCAACCGTGTACAAATGTTGGGAGGGCGTTTGGCGTGTTTCCCGATTGTGCACCAGTACCGAGGGGATCAATGACGCTAGTTCCTCAGAGCATCTTCCATTGAAATACCGGTAGAACAAGGATAGCATTCCTACCAGACGCATGTGCTCCGAAGATTACAATCCATTTGTTAAGATAGGGGAATCTATCAAACGGACAGCTCGTTTCTGCAGAGTCAAGGGTTTTTTTCAGATATTTTGGGGTTCGCGACCAGAGGCGGCTGCCAAATTCTACAGTGGGGCGCACTTGCGATTTGTACAGGGTCAGCAGTTGTGTACTATTAAAGAATCTGCGGGCCCTGTACAGTACGCCCAGTTTAGAAACTAGTAACACCGAATAAAACTCTTTCTTAGATGTGACTAATGGCGGGCAGGTCATAACGGCTAAAGGATATTAAAAGATATTAAAAGATATTAAAAGATATTAAAAGATATTAAAAGATATTAAAAGATATTAAAAGATATTAAAAGATATTAAAAGATATTAAAAGATATTAAAATATATTAAAATATATTAAAATATATTAAAATATATTAAAATATATTAAAAGATATTAAAAGATATTAAAATATATTAAAAGATATTAAAATATATTAAAAGATATTAAAAGATATTAAAATATACAACTTTTTGATGAAAACGTTTTTTCCATGAATTTTGTAAGGAACTTGTACGCTGTTTATTCAGTTGGCCACAACAATCAGCGGAAGATGACAAAAAATTACAATTTTCAAATATTCAATGCACAATTTATACTCAAAATTAAAACTACACGCAGACTACCTTCAGTCATAGAGCAATGCACGCCACTGGATGTGACAGATGTTCTGCCTTTTGTGGTTATTTTCAACTGTCAAAACAATTATCATAATATTACTGTTATCATTGAAACAATGGATGGATTATTTAAAAAATAAATGTACCAACATACCAAAATACACTATCAACAATTATTATTAAAAGATTGTAAAGGTGTCAGCAATATAGATATAAATTTTTACTTACAACCAATAATAGAATTATCCAATATGGAGAACGTAAACAATGATAGAATAATAATAAGGTTGTATTACATTCACTTTGATAACATGGAATTTTGCACAAATTCGAGGTGTCAAAGAAGCTGTGAAAATTGTGCAATTTTAAACAAATGTCCCACTTTTAACAACATGTTGGAGAATTGGTAATGCAATGTATTAATGCAATATGTCCAGATAGCGATTGTAATGCTATAAGAAAAGATCGGTGAGAGGAGGGAAGTGGAAATTAAAAAAGGAATCAAGATGACAATATGACATCCCACAGAATTAAAGCGATATATTTCTAGTAATTTGAATGTTTTTGGTATTTAAAAGAATTGTTATTGTGTTTCTCGCGTGGAAATACCATTAACGTATGCGTCAATGAATATTTTTCGTAACGGATAAAAAGCAATGACTCAACTTTTGACAAGTGTAATATTTGACATTTTAACAGTACATAATGTTATAACAAAAAAACTTTGATTCAAACGCCTTGTAAAGGATTGGAAGAGGCAGGAATTGGGTGAATAAGCAGAAGAAACGTGAGTTGAAGCATCGGGGCTGTCAGATTCGCAGCGATAACACCATATTTGTCATTATATTCGTTACGGAGCCATTAGCATCTGAAGGATATGTGGCAGAAATGTCGCGGCTCGGCAGCGAAATCTGGTCAATCTAAAAATACATTATCGGGCGAATTGCGCACCCCATAAGTCGTTTTCGACGAGCGCAGCCCTAGATGGGTGGCCCGCCTATTTTTACGGCGAAATATTGAAATCGATGTTTACCTTACGTCTTCGACAAGAGCAATAGTCTTTCCTGTTGCGGAATCGAAGACTGCTCTTGAATCCGGATAGATGGCCGCAATAAGTCCTTTAAAAGGGGCGTACGACACAAGCGCACTGTTAAATGCAGTTTATTTCGCAAAACTTAATAATTACGACGGCTCCCAGGTAATTTTCTGCGAGATACTATACATTTGTTTCATGTAGCGATGGCCTAGTCTGTACAAGATCTCGGTTCGTGTAATTCCATAGACAAACCGAACTTCTCTTTATTTTACCTTATGGCTCTTGTCTGGTTTTACTTTGTTCCGTTGGCCAGCGTGCTCCGTGAGCTTGTTCTTCGTTCGCTTTCGTATCCATCCGAAGGTTGCCATGTGCCATAGCCGAAATACAAATATCCCCACTTGGCACAGCAACAACACACTTCTTGCTTCATTCACTTCATACATCGTTTCACACATACTCTTATTCGACTCAAATATTTTATTCACTTGATTGTGCACTTGACTGCCTTCCTCAGGCATCCACAACTTCTTCTAGGTATCATTTACTTTCGCCTCAAATAGGTATTCTTCTTACACTATTTTCTTCTTTCAGTCAACGTTCATCCTTCCTCTACCAATTCCTTAACATGACCCGACTCAAGTATTCGATTCGTTTCTTCGCTTCCATTAGGTTGTCATGCCTCTTGTTCACTAAACAAATGTATGGTTCAGCTTGAAACGGATAACTTTTCAGAAAAGCCAAGGAAGGAACTGGCGAAACTTTTTCCGCCAGCTTGTTCCATGTTCTTGATACAGCTAACCAATCAACGCGCCGTTTTCCGCAGGGGTAGGTAGAGACGATGGACCGCAACACAACTTTGCCTTGAAAAGTACTCCTTGCTTCTTTCGCATTAATACATCGTCTTATCGATATCTAACATTTTATCTCTTCCATATTCAATTCAAAGGATATTTAAAAAAAAAACCGTTATTCCCATGAAATACTCTTTCTCCCCACATCTGGGAAATTTTTCGACAAATGACGTAACACAACTGTTCGAAAACACGATAAATGACCCAATTTCACAATCGACAGCAGAACATTTTTGAACTTGACATTCTTGTATCCTTCATCTCTTTCTCGCCGGTATTGAGAATATAATGTCATCTCTGTTCAATTTACTATCATGGTGAAGGTAGCTACAAGTAAAGTCCAGATTACACGAGCTAGTATATTTTTTGGCCCGTACAATTTTAGATAAAATCTCTAAATAAATATTGCGTTCTTTTTAATAAAACTAAATTTTGTACTTAATACAATGAACAATACATTAATCTTTTGTATGTGCATTTTTCTCTCCATTCCCTTTGAATGCGGCTATTAGGGCCGGATTTTCCCTAAAACATGTACCATATTTTAAATGAAAAGGTTATTAAGTAAGTAAATATTAATAATTCTGCCTCCATTGACAGTTATTAAAGAAAATTATTTTAATCTTTCTTCAACGTGTACATATTTTCTAATTTGATGCAAGGTGGTAAAAATATTTTCCTTAGTAATTATTCTTAAATTGTTAGTCTGACATAATTTTGTAATTTAATTTAACGTTTTGATAGGTATGCAAAATTAGATGTCGATCTTATAAAAGTTAACGAAATTGCGCTTTGTTTTACTTCGTATTGAATGAATCCACAGAAGCTATTATTTCTAGATACCAGCTAAGTATTTTACTAAATTAGTCACAAGAGTTTTACAATTTTTTCTTATTTCCGATGCGGAAAACTTATTTTGTACAGATCACAAAGAAATTAGATTTTTGTAATGTAGCACACCGCACTACTTCAACTACTTCTACAACCTACATAAAAATCAATGAATGGATTTTTTATTTATTCTTAAATCACTGTTTAATTTTTACATATCTCCCTGATCACTGTATTTTTAATGCATATGTTCAAACCGTTAGTCATACTGCAGATAACAAAAAATTTTCAACATATAACAAGCACTTTCCTGAATACACTGAAATAATAAATATTGCACAAATCTGTAAAATATGTAACAAACTAATACTACCTAAATAAATATATATATATATATATATTTCGAAGAAAGCAATCGCTTTGTGACTTGACATTATACGTAATTTTACAATTCTTCGTTTTAAACCACTTTATTATATTTATACATTGTCGACCGGTTTCGGTTAATCTCAAACTTCATCTTTCAATAATAACTGAACTACAAATTAATTCATAATATCTCTGTATTTTAGTTTAGTTTGTATGATTGCAGTCCTGAAGAAGGTTGAGGTCAACTGAAACCGGTCGACAATCTATAAATATATTAAAATGGTTTAAAACAAATATTTAAAAAAAATTAAAGTATCAGAGAAAAGTGTTTATACTAATAATAATAATAATATTTATTTATTTGAAAGACATTATTTAACAACAAAATTTAAGAAAGCTTTGACTGCCCAACTAGGAACAGATCCAACAATTTTAGTTCATATTAAGTGCCATTACACAAAAATAAAAGAAAAAAAACTAGTATTGACATAGTATGGTAATATAATATATTTAGAAAAACGTATAATAATTAAGTATAAAGAGATGTGAAGAACAATATAGAAAAAAAACAATTGTCTGTACCAGATAATTTGAGTATAGTATAATAGTCAAGTACTTATACAAAGATGAGAAAAACTGTTACCATATTTTATATTTTACCTCATCCTGGTATTTTTTTTTCTTTTCCTAATTTCAAACTGTAAATATACTGCTATTATACTACTCTATGTAAAAGCCATATATATGTTCGCCTATAATGGCTGTATTTTTGAAAAAAGTGTGAACGAAGCAAATAATGCATTCTGAGACAAAATTTTCTTGTGTTCCATCCTTTCTGTCTACCCTTGCGGATAAATGACTTGATGGTTAGCTATACAAATTACACGGGATTGCTACTATTCCTTGAAGTGTTATATATATATATACTACTTCATATAAGTCAGGCTCTTATGAAATAGTTGAATCGACATTCGTTTAGTTGTCGTTCTTTGGATCTGAAGTTGTAAAGTGGAACATGAAAAGAAATACCTACCCGGCCGAAAATTCACCAATCGATATAAAACTAAATAAATTTGCATCAACATTGGTGCAAATTTATTATTGTTGTACGGAGCAAAATCATCTAATTTGCATGTGTATTAAAATATCCAATATATTGTTATCTCTTTGATGAGTAGTTGTGGTTAGATAATCGTTGATATTATGCCAAAAACAAACAAAATTTATTTAAGTTAGATTGTTTGTGTTCATTTTGCCATTTTTTGATCTGGGGCAGAGAACAAATTAATGAGTTCGAGAAAATAATAACGTCGATATTAACCGTAAATAGAGGTCAGCCTAGATTTAACAATGTTCTATGAATGGTGTGCATTTATAATCGATATTTGAGCGACTATTTCTAAATATTAGATAATTAAAAGTTTCGATTTTACCCTTTACATGTTTTCCAATAAGATTCTATTAGATTTTGGGTTGGAAACCCTAAGACCAATTTCTGTTGCTTTTTGACCATATGAAAGTTTAAATAAATTGAAAATTAAATACGAATCTTGGCAAACCTCTGCAGACAGCTGAATACCCATTCTCGCTTGGCCTGGTTATTGGCTTTTCAGATCTGGTCACCAAACACGACTAAAGTAATTTCAAGGAACTTATCAATTTTGAATGGTGATCTTTCACTAGGGCGGTAACTAAGAGTATCTTCCTCTTTAGAATTATTTTAAACAAATTAATAATTGTGAAACAACACAAATTAAAATAAAATTTACTTGCGCACGCCGGGATTTGATCCCGCAACCTCTGGATTCGTGGTCGACCACCTTACCCCTTGGCCACGGAGGCCGGCACAGGTGCTGTACAGTCAGAAAACACGCCAAATGCACCCCCAATATTTGTATATGGTCAACATTTATCACACGAGAACAGGTCGCTTCTACGACTTGTTCTTGTGTTCAACAGCTCGGCTGTAGAATGGTTTACCGACCTCTGTGTTTCCTCCCTTTCCAAACATGTCCTTTCAATGCCTAAGTTCACTGCTTCCTTTCCTCAAAAAAACCCTCCACACAACATCCCCAAGTAGGCTTCATAAGTAAGGTTAATAGAAAAAATTGTAATTTTTGGAATACAGACAGGAACGCTGTGCTTGTTCTACCGGTATTTCAATGGAAGATGCTCCAAAGAACTAGCACCAATGATCCCTTCGACACTGATGCACGGCCGGGAAACACGTCAAACATTGGTACACGGTAATGGCGTGCACTGAATTTTTAATCAGATTAGGCAGTAGGAAAAACAGCTAAATAACTGATAATTAAAAAAACCAACACAGACATCGTAAGTATTCGCTAAGAATGATCAAGTTGCTGGCTTTAGCCGATGTTGGTTAGGATCGATGACTTAAGGTCTATTCACATCTACCGGCGCCACTTTATTGTTTTTGTTTTATTTATTTTATTTTAGTTATTTGTACATTTAAGTTTACAAAATAACTAATTATAACTCTTATAATATTACATATAGATAATGATAATTTAAAAACTAATGATTTTTTTCTTAATAATAATAATAATAAATGGATTATTTTTATAGCGCCGTTTTCGTGCAAAAATCACCTCAAAGGCGCTTGTTTAACTTAATGTGTTTTTTACAATCTATTTTAAATTTATTAATTGTTTCACTTTTGATTGGATCCGGCAGAGCATTATAGCATTTCATCCCTTCATAAAATATACTATTTTGCATATTGACTTTGTTCTTTTTCGGTAGCCTAATATCGTTACACGTTCTTGTATTATGTCTGTGAATGTCCATGTTGTAAATAATTTTTTTGGAGAAATATATTGGTAACAAGTTGTTTCTGAATTTATGTATAAAAATCAATTTCGTTTTCAATGTTTTACTGTTGGCCAATTTAATTCCTCTAACATTTTAGCTACTTTTGAATATCTATTTCGCTTTAATATTATTCTCATTGCTCTATTTTGGAGAATTTGTAATTGGTTCTGTTCTCTGTCGTTACACAAGTAAAGTATCGTTGAGCAGTAGTTAAAATGTGGAGAAATAATAGAGTTGTAAATTGTAAGTGTCGTCTTTCTGGACATTTTTGGACGTATTCTTCCCAAAAACGAAATCTAACTAACTAATCTTCTTCCCAATTTTCTTTTTTGATATATTCAGCATGTTTATTAAAATTAAGTTTTGCATCTAATATAACTCCTAAGTATTTCATATCATTTACATTTTCAATAATTTCACCATCAATTTTTATTTTGCTTTCGCTGCATATTTATGTCTTTGCAATGCACAGTGCCAGTAGATGAGGATTACCTATTCAAGCAACCGCTTCATTTATGCGCATTACAAGCCAATTACTGGATACAGTGAAACTGTCTTAAGAAGTTTTCATGCTTAAGTTTGGTTTTTTCACTCCCTTGAAGACAGAATTTGAAAAATGGCCCATTTTGTCCCACATGTTAAGGTTTCCCCACATAAGAAGTTTTTTCCGGTCCCTTGGAAAACTTCTTAATAATAATAATTGGATGATTTGTATAGCGCCGTTTTTGAGAAAAATCACCTTAAGGGCGCTGTGAGAGTAGTTTCGCTGTAAATAAATTTTCCATATTTTTTTGACCGCACACTTGCATGGAATAAAGCCAACATAATATGATAATTATTTAGTTGGTATAGTTGTACTAATTAATAAAGGTACCAACAGATAACACTGTTCGCTACATTTGTGATCTACACCGAAAGGCAGTCTTTTTCGACACTACAACACAAACGAATCGTTCCTTGAATGATCGCATTATATATTTTTGTGTCGAATGAAGACATTCGAATGTGACGTGTTTCTCATATTCAAATATAATGTTTCATATTTAGTTCCTGTCTCTGATACCTTATAGTGGAGCAGTCGGTGGGTGGCTGTGATTCTTAGGCCGCTCTCTGACGGTCCAGCAGAGTATCGACATAAACCGGGTGCAACAAAAATGCAGGAAATGCTTCTCAATATTTCCTCCATCGACTCTCTGACGGGTCTGTAGTTGCCGCCAGTAAATTGTCGGTATTGCAGATTTCTGTTATCACATTTACCGCTGAATGTTATCAGATTCAAAGTCAAAATTGAAAATGTCGAGTGAATCAAGTGAATACGAGGTTCTGGTATGCTATTTATTCCTTCGAATGAGACAAAAAAGAAGGAGGTTCCAGGTCCGCCCATACATCGAATGTAACATTCATTGTAGGTTATTTATTGCTGCCAGGGAACTGTCCGGAGACGATGTCAAATTCCGGCAAATTTACCGAATGTCAAAATTTTTTTTCCTAAAACTTTACGTTACTCCATATATAAGAAGTCCTCCTATTGCACACCAAGCTTTCTCCGTTGTCCTCTTTACTGCAAATGCTGGTAATCGCTTCATGTTTAAACTCAAAGGATGAATGGCGCGTTAACGATCGAAACGCAGTACATAGATATACTGGATGCATGTTTACCGAAAACTACTGAATTGTTGTCCCGCTTGAGATATAACAGAAGTACGTCACGCCGCTCCCGCTTCCCCCCCGAGCCGTGAGCTAGTGCCCATTGAAATGTATAGCGCAGTACCCTGTCGGTATCACGCATGAGGTTTATGTTGATTCCCTACCGGACCGTCAGAGAGTGGCCTTAGTTAATATTTTTTAAAGTGTGAATTGATTGATGTTGTAACAATTTTATAAATTTTTATTCATATGTAGGTCACCTAATACATATTTTTGAATTTTCGATTTCTGTACTTTAGAATATATTTCACAAAAAATCTATTAAAATGTACAGAAAAACCCAATTGGTACAACTCGGCCCGCTAGACGGTGCTAGTGTAGAATGTTGCCATCTCAATGTATGGTAAATGTCAAGAGCTGCGCGTATTAATATATTTCTATGGTATTTGACATTAGGGCTCGGCTGTGGAATGATTTGCCAACTTCTGGGTGAAACTTCAAAATCCGTGCTGTGGTGAGTTTTACAATGATTCAATTTAAACAAATCACAAAAAGTAGAAATAGTATATTATTTATTTCAATAAACTTACAAAATAAGATATTTATTACAATTTAATAAATAAAGTATTATAAAATATTTCATCTTAAGAAGGCAGGAGTGGTTTTATTGCATTATGTTTAATACTATTGTTCCAAGGCAGTTTGCAACCAACCAATACAAGCACCATAGCAGTCTCTGGGTCACGGGAGATATCCTCCCATCCGTCTCTAGGCAAAGTCTAAAAAAATAAATTAAAAAATGCTATAATTATTTTTTTTAAACAGACAATATTTGAAAATCTACTACCATCACAGTAAGCGGAAGATGTTGCTCGTCTTGTGATGGCGGACATAGTCAGCCGAGGAATTGAACTTACAGTGTCTAGATGCGATGCCAAGTTTAATACAGCAGAAAATCTGTTTTATTTCATTTTTTATGTGATTACCGCACAAGAGCTTCCCAACTTCTCCCAAACATCTGGAGCCAGTAGACTATGGTATCCCCGATTGGGGTATGTTGTGAGGCTGAAGGTAGTGGGGAGGGGAAGGAGATGGGGCAGAGGAAGGTGGAGAAGTACCCGGCTATTCATATCTGGTCACCAAACATGGCTAAAGCCATTTCAAGTAACATTTCGATTCATCAAATTGATGATCAGTGCCATTTTGAATTTTTGACATTTGAATGGTCCCGTTAAACACCGATGATTGTGTACCGATGGAATAATGTAATCATCACACTGTTTCTTCACAGGAGTAGGCAAAGAGGATAGACTACAACACAACTCTGTCTTGGCACACACTCCTTGCTTCATTCACATTCATACATCGTCTCATAAGGTAACGGGATGAAACAGAACATGGTAAATGAATAGGTATCGAAGACAACGAGCGGGCTGACGGACTAGCAAGAAAATGGGTTTGAGGGATCCAGTGGCATCTTGCCACACCGAACTACATATTGAAACGTGGGTTAAATCCCAGCACTGGAAGGAATGGGAGAGGGCACATGGAATGAGACAATACAGAGTACTTACTCATAAACAGATCTAACCCCGGACGAACCAGGCAACTACTCAAAATGGACAAAAACTCACAGAGGGAACTGGGGGACACTGTAACCTCAGGAGACACATGCAGCTGTTGGGAGTGAATAAAACCAATAGATGCAGGAAGTGTGAAGATGATGAAGAGACTCCAATTCACCTATGGTGCCAATGTCCCGCCTTGATTGGAAGAAAGTTCAGCCACCCGTGAAGACATATTGTGGAACCAAGAGACATAGCCGAATACCCCATGACAACCCTGGTGAAAATAAGGTAAAATGGGAGATAGATAGGTTAGGTTAGTTCTTTTTTTTCAAAAGATTCCAAAGTAATTACCAGAAGTTTTGAACAAGAATGGTATGAGATCCTGCACCCGCAGCTCCGGCATGAAGCTGCCGAAGAACACCTCCTCCAGGGCGTCTCCGGAGAAGGAGCGGAGGGGCAGCAGCTGCAACAACAGGCCGGCGTACCGGTCCTCCTCCTCAGCAGACGAGTGCTGCTGCACATAGTTGCGCAGGGACTGGGCGCACTTCTGCTTGTGGTGCAGGAGCTTCTTGCGCCATTGGACGGGGTAGATATCTGGAATTAAAATCATTTTTGGATTGTTTAATTTTTAAACACCACCGTAGATATTTACGTAAGGTAAAAAAATTTTGACAACCAAACCTGACAGCCAATACACATGGTGTCCGGAAACTCGTGGTACAAACGGTAAACTAATTAATCTACATCAAATAGATAACCCAAAACCGATACATGTAGTTTACATATTTGATTTTAACATTTAAAAAGACAAATTTAAATAAATTAATAATTAGAATGTACAGTCTGACATTTCATAGTAGACAAAAATTGAGGGGGCTGCGATCGTTTAAAAGGTTTTAAATTGCAACACCGAGATGGCTAATAGTAAGATTAACGTAAGTTTGAAAAAGCACAATGGTCCAAGTGCATATTTTTTACTTTAACCAAACGGTGTTCAGAAATTAGTGGTATTTTCCGAAAGGAGATGATTCGACATCATATAGTAAGATAATTTTATGTTTAAACTTTTTTCAATATTTAATTAATGCTTTACTGAAATTTTATGTATCCAAATAACCATGTATTAAATGTTCGATAAATAAAAAATTAAAGTCACAGATCAAAACTGTTTCTTTAAAAAAAACTGTCAAACGCAAAATGTGAAAACATTTGAACGTGAATAACACATTTCAAAGATTTTAGCGAGTAGCTTGGTGTTGGCATAAAATGACATTTTCTAATTCCAAAATAATAAATATCTGCAATTAAATGCCAAGTTATAGCGTCGTAATGATTGAGGTTCTGAAAACATCAGGGTTTACAATAGCGTCGAAAAGGTTAAATAAAGGTGGCGAACAAAATTGATTGTCAAGTATATATGAGAAAACGTATGAATGTGGATGGAGCGAGGAGTAATGAGAATGTAAATAGGTTTGTACATTGTGCAACAGTCTCAGTCCGTGTGAAGACTTGAGGTTTGCTGGGTTGCCATTCCTACCTGCAGAGAAGAGGGTGAGCGCGCGCAGACAGGCATACTCGTGGTTGTCCACCTGCAGCTGCGTCATGGTGTCCACATAGTTCTGGAGACACTCCAGCTGTTCGGCTGCCATTAGCAACTTCTCCGGGTCTTGGCAGCCTACAAATATCACATTCAATATTAATTAATCATGAATACCAAATGAAAAATATAAAAATGAATTTAATTTAAAGTTACAAAAATATTTTTTAATTATTTTTAACAGTTTATTTCAATGAAATTACTTTAAAGGAAGGGAGTGTAGTCAATCCACAAGAAAATCTCCACCAATTATTAGTGACGTACATGAGTGTGGTAGATACTCTCAGTATCACCCTGGTGATTGCGTCACCATTCAGAATCAGAACTTCACTTGAAATGACTTACCCGGATAGCCAGGTCTCAACCTTCCTCTACTTCATCTCGTTTCTACTCCATTCCCTTCAGCCTCACAACATAACTGGCTCTGGTCAGTTTAAAATTGTGTGGTATTAACCAGTTGAGGGCATTGCTCTATGACCAAAGGTAGGCTGTGTGTAGTTTTTCAGGTTCGGGTATGAATTGTGCAAGGAATATTTGCCAACTGAATAAATGAGCGTACAAGTTCCCTACCAAATTCATGGTAAAAATACATTTTGATTGGAAATTTGCGGCCTTTTTAAAATTTTCTACAATTTATTCTTGCATTTTGTTTTTCTTAGGGTGGGCACAGCTTTTCAGCCTTTATGGACTACATGCGACTGATATTAACATGAATGTTTTTAAAGAAGATAAAATTTTCTTTATCCACGAGTCAACATTGAAATGGTGACCACAAATTTTTGTTTTTACGGTAACTCCACACAGGAAACCCTGAGGGAAATAAAATAATTTCCCCCAGGTTTGTCATCTTTGGGGATGCTATATGGAGGGTCTTTTGAAGGATTGAACCTGGGTCTTGAAGAGACCCATGTTGTGGAAGGAAGGAAACACAGAGGACGGCAGCTCATTCCACAGCCAAGCTGTTGAACACAAGAACAAGTCGTAGAAGCAACCCGTTCTCATGTGACAAATGTCAACCGTGGACAAATGTTGAGCTCGCGTTTGGTGTGTTTCCCGATTGTGCACCAGTGCCAAAGAGATCAATGACGCTAGTTCCTCAGAGCATTTTCCATTGAAATACCGGTAGAACAGCATTCCCACCTGACGTCTGTGCTGCAAAGATTGCAATCTGTTTGATAAAATAGACGATTCTATCAAACAGACTACTCGTTTCCGCACAGTCAGGGGATTCTTTAAAATATTTTGAGGCTCCCGACCAGAGGTCCTGCCAAATTCTACAGTGGGGCACACTTGTGATTTGTACAGGGTCAGCAGTTGTGTACCATTAAGTATCATTAAAGGCTCTGTACAGTGCACCCAGCTTGTGAGAGGCTAACTTGAGTCTGGCTTCGATGTAGCCCCCATACGTAAGCTGGTCATTTAGGGTTACACCAAGCATGTCAATGGAGGGCTTGTTGGGAAGATTGCTTCTATTAAAGGAAAATAGATTGTCAATTCGATGCCCTTTAGACCTGGACAAACCTCACCCCATGATCTGGGCACCCATGCTAAGTCACCAAACATATGGAACCACCCGGTGTGACCTATGGCAGAGGTGTTGGTCATTCAATAAACGGTTCCCGGGGCTGCGGTACGCATACCCGCCTCCCAAATTAAAAATAGGGTTTATCGTAAAAGAATCAATAAATACCTTCATCATTGATGGTGTCGTCGTCGTTCTGGGCCTGCGGTCCACGGAGATGTGAGATCAAGGAGGGCAGGATTGTAGATAGGGATAGGGTCTGAAAGAAAAAATATCACACATTACAAAAGGCATATGAATCTAACAATACATAAACAACTAGCAGATACGTGCGGTGATCGCAGCGAGAAACAATTCACTTTTGATGCACAACGTCAAAAAGGACGTAGTAAGTTCAGGGCAGCATTGTGCCCAGAGAATATGCTTTTTGAGTATGAGCAAAAATTTGCGACGTGTTGACATTGCTCACCTCCGCGCTGGCAGTTTTGAACACAAGTAGAAAGGACACAGTATGTTCATCGTAGTGTGAATTGAATTGCATTATTTTGCGTATAAAGGAAAATTAGCATCTCTACTATTCGCAGACGCATTAAGACTAATGATGATTTACATAAGACCAGTATGCGTGAAAGCAAAAAAAAAATACAATACAACAATAATTATAATTCTCTTGCCCCCCCTTGTAACCAAATGTGATCTAAAGCTGGCTTTAAATAATACTTATTTCCATACCGATCCCTACATGGAAACCATTACGGGACCCATATGGAAAAACTTTTCTTTACACAATCATTACTTTCAAACCTACTATTTCATACAGATTTGCAGATATAATTGCTATATAGAAATAATATTTTGTGAAGGGTACTTAATCGTCAAAAAATGAAAACACCTTTAAGGGGAACGGCTGCGTGGCCTGTCTCATACAAAATTGAATTTAAGATTTGAGGCCAAAATTCATAGCCAAACCGAATTATTTTTTTTTTATCAAAAGGCATAGCAAATATCTAGTACGGATAAGAAGTATTGGGGCAAATATAGGGAATAAATGCGCGTGAAACGTAAATTAAAAGGGCGAAAGAGCAAGCTCTCTTTCATAATGGATTCCAGGCATCGATGGAAACAAAATATAAATTTTATTGGTGGTAAAATTCTTTTATTTTATTTATTTATGTTTTAAATTATGAAATATAGGCCATTAAAGAAATAAAATTTTCACAATTTGAGGGACAACTTTGGCAATTATTTGAGGGTTAAGGGTGATAAAAAAAATTACCCCTAAATCGGCATCAAAAATAGGATGAGTCAAATTTTCAATACCAAATCCATATGGAAAAACACCTGTATGAAATAATAAAACGTGGTAATTTTTTAATATAATAATTAAATTAAAACGAAATAAAAATAAATAAATTAGAGTGAAATAGTACTTACTTGAGCGCATTGTGCCAGTCCTAGGACAAATAGTTCAGGCCAGCAACGCTTTACCAATGAAAGCTGCATTTCGGAACTGCAAACGGAAACATTTAATTAATTTCCTGATCGGTTTAGTAGTTGGTCAAGTGGTCCAAAGCGTCGGGTTCCCACCTAGGCATCATGGGCTCAATTCCTCTGCTAGCGAAGTCCTCCACCATTGCACAAGCAACATTTTCCCACTATAATGACCGCACATTTCTACATGACTCATACTGATAAGGTCCTTTGTTTGCCTCTGTTTAAATTAAATCATATACAGTGTTTATAGCTCTCAGGATTGAATTACACGCACAAGTAATTAATTTTCAGCTCTATGATGCATTTTTATATGTCTCTTTGTTCCTATTCCTGTAGAGATAAGAATAGAGACAGAAACTGTACAATTTACAACTGGTCCAACCAGCTAGTTGCTAGTTGCCTGATGACTTTTGTGAAGTCACTGTTTTATTTGCAAATCCTTGCCCAAGGTCCCTGAAGAGTTTTTATCATTATATTTATAGTTAATATCACTGGCAATACGATGATGGTTGTAGGAGGAATTTAAAAATTGTTAGGTTAGTAGTCGTAAGCCAGGAATGTGCATCGTACTTAAAAATAAAATATTGCGTTTTTTTTATAGTTTATGTTGTAGGCTTACCTCAGCTCCATCTCATTGGTGGGCAGCCACCGGCAGCAGAGCATGAGGAGGCGTGAGCCTGCCTCGCACAGTGCGTGGGCGTGCAGGTGGCGAGGGGGGTTGGTTGCCGGGGCCTGCGCAGCGGCAGCCCAGCGCTCTTCAGATTCTGAGGGTGGGAAGGAGACGCATTAAATCACAGATATAAACAATCATCGTGAATACGGTGCTACATCCCGGGGTGGAAGCAAACTGCAACATGGGATGTCCGGCATATTTTTTGCTTAACATGAGTTTGATCCAATGAACAGAAAACCATTAAACGGTTATCACGGCACGCTACATCTTGTGAGATTTGATGTTTTCTACAAATGTTTTTCATCAGCTCCTGTCATCCTGCTCCCATCTCCTGGCATTCTTTACAGATGGCAGTCTTTGGGATCTACAGAATCTAACGGTAGTTTCGTTATGAAATACTGAAGTGGTATTTTTACCTGAGTGGTGAGGTTCCTCCGCAGCTGGGGACTGGGGCCTCTGGGATAGGGACATGGCGATGTCCGCCGCTGGTCCATAGGCAGATTGGAGGTACTCGTTTATATTTAAGGCACCTGGTAAACAGACAATCAATTAATAAATACAAATTAAACAGTCAAATTTAATTCCTGGTGTGGTGGCCTGGTCATGGTGCTCGGAATGCCGAAAGAATGATTAACCTACAATATCATGATCATTGGAGTTACAGCTTTTGGAGACTACTTCCCGTCTCGACGGCCTCCGTGGTTGAGTGATTATGATGCTCAGCTACGGATCCGGAGGTAGCGGGTTGATTAAATTGTATTATTTCACAATTTATTAATTTAAAATAATATATACAATAATATATTTGTGGCGCGTTCCAGGGTGGCAGAAACTTTAGAAATCATTGATTAATATAAGGAATGAATGTACTCGGTTATTATGTTTTGATTGATCCCTACGAGTTGTCTGTATTAATATTTAATGTAACGGATATTAAAGGAGCGTGTGTTAGGATAATGAAGCGACTCTCTAATGGTTAACAGGACTTGATTTATTTGTATAACGGTTATAAAAGCTTATGATTAAATTTGCATTATATAAATTACAACAAGAGATAACAAATAATATGAATTGACTATGGAACAAATAGAGACAATCTAGTCTAGTCAAACAGGAAAATAATGAAGCCATTAGGGAAAACTGGTGACTATATAGGATACTTAGATGGCATTACTATCCTTGTCCTTCACGTGTTAAGCCATTAGGGAAAACTGGTGACTATATAGGATACTTAGATGGCATTACTATCCTTGTCCTTCACGTGTTAAGCCATCAGGGAAAACTGGTGACTATATAGGATACTTAGATGGCATTACTATCCTTGTCCTTCACGTGTTTAACGGCTCTTGAAATAGTAATTATTACTGGCCAGCTTAGCAGGTAGTTACAATACTGTCAGTACCGCCATGGCGGAAGACCACCATTGAGAATTAAAACGTTGCTTGAAATGACTTTAGCCGTGTTTGGTGACCAGATCTGAATAGCCAGGTACTTCCCCATCGCCATTCCCTTCCCAGTCTTCAGCCTCACAACATACCCCAATAATTGGAGATGACATGGTCTCACTGGCTCCAGGCGATTGGGCCTCTTGTGTGGTAACATAAAAAAGGAAACCTCTCCATTCCTACAGGACTCCTGATGTTTCTCTCCATATCCTCATGCCTTATTAAGGAGTGTTGGGCTTCATGCCATCCAGTCACCTAAGTTTAGGTCTCCCAATACACCAGCATCTTGCAAGCTTATAATAAAGAAGTCCCTATAGTCGGCTATGCATCATCCTTACGTACAAGGTCCTTTGGAGATGGCGGTGACTCTCCTCACCACATGCTGTAATCATTGTCATCCGTGTCAAAAGTTATGAAGAAGTCTAGCATTGTCAGGTAGACTACCACGTTACAGGCCAGGGTGAGGTATCAACAGGGCCATTGGGTGACAAGGTCTAGTAAGGGAGCCCTGGCCGGCACGATGAGGAAGATTTGGCCGGTCGGTAACCAAGTTGGCATTGCGTCTCGGTCTCACGTAGTAGTCAGAAGTAGAACAGCACCGCGTTTAGTTTAGGTCTGCTAGATGACCTATCCAGCCAGTGGTGTCCCAGTTTTACAAGTCTCATTATTGACAGCTCTCGATATAGCCCATGGTATATTATTACTTGTGTCAACATAACATCAAGTGTTGACACATTGTTTGATAGTTTTCACCAGAATGAATTAGAAGATAACAAATAGGAAGAAAAATTAAGATATAAGAAGATCTTACCTAATGGATTGAGAGCTGACACCTGCTGCATCTGAAGGATATTGTTGGCAAGGAGATGAGAGTGTAGTAGTAGTCTGGAGTCTTCTGGAGAAGTTCCTGGACCGTCTTGGGAGGAGGGGGCGGTGGATCCATAGGGGAAACCTGGACAAAGATATTATAATTACATATTATGCAGAAATCATTTTTCTTCTTCGAGTCTTTACTTCATTGCTAAAGATCATGATCCTCGCTCGATTGCCCTAGTGAACCAGACTCCTCCATCACCTCACGGTCCTGTGCCGCATGGAAAGCCAGGCATTGGTGATATTTATTTATATATTTTACTTTATTTATTTCTCCGCTTCTCCGGCCTTCCACTTTGCCAGTGACCAAGGGCTTATAGTCCTACATAAGTAGACAAAAATTGAAGCAATCATTTTAAAGGTTTTAAATGGGAACACAAAGATGGGTCATAGGAAAATCAAAGTAAGGTAAACGAGCACAACGGACCAAGCGCATATGTTTTACTTTAACTAAACGGTGTTAAAAAATTTGTGGTACTTTTTGAAAAGAAATGATTCTACATCATATTCTAAGATAATTTCATGTTTTTACTTTTTATTTATTATTTAATAAGATAATTACATGGAAAGATGATTTTTTATTTATTACTGAAATTTTATGGATCGAAATAACAACATATTAGATGTTAGATAAATAAAAAACAGAATCAAATTCACAGAACAAAATTATAAATAAAAAAATTAAATAAAAAAAATTGTTTCTTTAAAATGAATTGTTTCTTTAAAATGAACTGTCAAATGCGAATAAGTGAAAACATTTGAGAACACATTTCAAATATAGAGTCAGTAACTTGGTATTACCATAGTAATGAAATTTGTAGTTCCAAAATAATAAATATTTACAATTAAATGTCAAGCTACGCACAAAGTATGTGAATGGAGGATTTGTTGGGAATAGTTTAACAAACAAAAAAAGAAGATAATACCTGATGATCCTTTGAAGGCCGCAGCGAGGTGGGCTAGGTGAAACACGGGTGTGGGGGAAGAACTGCGGCCATAGTCCATTGGCTCATCTTTGGCATTCACCATCTATCGCAAAATAAATTACAAATCATTGACATCACAGCTATCTCAATATTCATACAAAGTTACTAATTTCTAGAAAAGTTCAAAGCTGTCATAAGAAATGAACTCAATTCTAAAATGTCTCATATAAAAGATAAGATTAACCTCATTTTCAGCTATAATTTAAAACGCAACTGTAAAAATTAAAGTTATAAGCCGCCACCGATTCTAAGCCTAAATAATGGGACTAAAATTTCATAGATTAGAAAATAGTTTTCAAAGGTTAACATTTAAAACAGCAAATCTATCTATAATGAAATGTATTCTCAAATTTGAGCAGCCATAGTGGGTGTGGACATGGTATTGTTGTTTTCTTTGATTATTGTAGAATTGGTATAAAAATACGGATTTGTGACTAGTGTGCCTAAAGAAAGGAGGAAAAAGCATTGATTTTCATCAGTCTTTTTGCATTTTGGCAGACTTGACACCTTTGTACTCCAATTCCTCTTGAGTCGCTACCCCATTACTGAGGATCGTGATCCTCACTTCAATCTTCCTGGTGTACAAGGCTCCGCCACTCCTCACAATCCTGCACTGCGTGGGGAGCTGCGGACATCGACGTTCCGGACGCCTGCGAAATTTGGTCACTCCAGCGCATTATTGACCTTCCTCCGCTTCTCCCACCTTCCACTTTGCCAGTGACCATGAGCTTCTTCAGGTTGGAGTTCTCGGTTTGGCGAGCAAGATGTCCAAAGAATCTGAGGATAAACTGTAGGCACAGACAGTTGATAGCCTATTGTGGATGCTGAGCTCTTCCAGTATTTATGTATTTGTACACCTGGCTGTCCATGGCGATATAACAAAGAGTCGATATGTAACAGTAAAAACTTACTAGGTTTTTTCATCTTTCCTTCTTTTCATATTGAACTGTTATAGAAAAAAAGGAAAAAACAATACGGAGTTTTACCTTCTTTTTTTACAATTACATCATCATAGAAATGACATTGCATTGACCTACAAATTAGACAGAAAATCTGTGAAAATTTCATGATGTCAGAACTCATCATTCAAGAGATTTTCCCCGCTTTATAGTTAAGATTCTATTTCCAATACCTTCTATTTCAGCAACAAAATCATAATCAGAAGTCTACTCACATCTCTAGCATGGCCCATGAACATCTTGTGATCCTGCTGCTCGGTTTCGCCGCGGTTTGCGTTGCCTCCGCCACTGCCAGGCCCCACGCCGCCGCCCCCGCGGTCCGCCACTGCGGGCTTGCGCTCGTGCTGCACGGCTGCAACACGCATACCCACTAGTACGTTACACACGCCACACATGTTTATAGACATTGGACAATTATGGCAATTTAATCCAAACTTAATATTAATTTCGGAGCCTTTCAATATGTACGGTTTTAAATTTGTACAGTAACACGGTATAATAAAAAAAAATCATACTGAGCGGTCATTTTCTGCATAATAGCGGACAGAGGGCAAAGTTTATTTTGAGAAGACACTGAAAAACAAATTTTTGTATGCTGTGCATCTGCTCAACACCCTCGTTCCGAAGGGGGGTAATACACTTACCCTAAACGAAAGTTTTGTGTGATATCTAAGGCTGCTCTCTGACGGTCCGGTGAGGAATGAACATTTCACTCGTTACTGCAGACACTGCACAGAAAAGTCAAGTTTGCTAATGTAAGGTAACGGTTTGCAACGCAGTCCATTGTGGGACTTTTCTGCGCAGTGTCTCCAGTAGCGAGTGAAATGTTCATTCCTCACCGAACCGTCAGAGAGCAGCCTAAGGTGTTTTTTACATTACACACTCTGTAATTTTGGTAATCCTAGAAAACTATACGGTAATCGATCTGCATTTAAAAAAAATTATCCGGACTATTTAAGATTAATTATACATTAATATGTACAAATCAACTGCCTTTTTGTAAAATCCTGGAAGACTACTACCGTTAGTAAAGATCATCTACAAGTCAGTCAGCTCGCAGCACAGAACCTTGTTGTGAAACCGGAACAGAATTACTTTAGTGCTATTTCACTGAGCAAGCTCTAGTGGTCATAAAACCTATATGGGGATAAAGGTGTTATGCTCACAGTCAGATCGCATGCCCGAGTTGAGGCACTTCTGCAGGCGGCAGTACTGGCAGCGGTTGCGGTGGTGCTTTGTGACCTCGCAGCTCATGGCACCGCGGCACTGGTAGCCCAGCTTCTTGCGGATGGAGCGCTTGAAGAACCCCTTGCAACCTGAGACATGAGATACAAAATGGCATCTGATTATATTTATAAATTCAAACAGTAAACCTTGCAGAAAGAAATGGGTTAAAAAATAATAATAAGTATTTATTCCGGTATGTGGGGAGGTTAGTGCAGTCCCACACATTTCGTATAAAGTATACATATACAGTGGATTATAAAAATTTAAAAAAAATAGTAAGCGAATAACAGAATAAGTTACATATTACACATGAAATGCAAAAAATAAGTGATAAATATATGAAAATAAAGCCTTTAGGGAACTGTGGCATTTATATTGTGAGGGGCAAATGTCTTTCTCCAGTATGCGTCGATGCTGAAGGCTGGACTGAGACGGGCTTCTATGATGAGGATATTCCCGGAGCTGTTTATCCTTTTCCTCATTCCTGCCACCCTGGATCTTATAAGGGCTGTAAAACCAGGAACTCGCCCTTCGGAAAGTGTTATTTTATTGGAAACAATCTTTCTATACTGCTTTTTTTGTGGTTTTCCCAAAGTTCGCATGTGTACAATGTTGCGCAAAGGGCAAGGAAGAGCGTCCTTTTCAGTGGTAATGCAAGGCAAAATCTTCTGTTGAGCATGTTCGCTTTTACGCTTAGAGCTCGTCTTCGTCTATTAGTATCGTCATCATCCATCAGATTTACTGGTGATTATGTGTCCTAGGTATTTAGTTCCTTCAGGATCACACCGTTCAGGGTAGCTGGAGGAATACTTTTCGGGCCTTGACCATTTCTTATGACCAACGGAGCCGTTTTATTGGGGTTGTAGAACATGTTTGATTCTTCAGCAAACTCTTCAGCAGATCTTCAGGAAAATGCGTAGTCTCCTTATAGACGGTGTCATCACTACCATGTTTTGCGCATAACTGATGTTGTTCAGACACTGTCCTCCGATGTGGTAGCCTATCCCAGCATTGTTTAACGTAAAGATGTTGTAAATGAATTAAAAAGTTTACTTTGTATTCATTTATTAATAATGACGCCTCCAAGTGAATACCAATCTTTTGAAGAAATTGTAAAGATGTACTCGTACCCAGTGGCGGTTCGTGACTTTTGAGTATGGTAGGGTGCAGATTGATAAATACTAATTTATTGAAATATCAAGAATTTGTATGCAATATCTATAGCACCAGCATGGCTATGCATTATCATTGATGCTACATCCCTTGAAGAGTTCTGGCCATCTCTGGGAAATGCTTCCACACCGTCCAGTCACCTACTTGTTCAGACTACAGGCTTATTATAGAAAAGTAATTACAAAGTAATTTTTAATTAATTTATAGAAAAGTCTATTTGGTGGTCGGCTATTTTTCATCTTTGCTTCATGTCCTTTCCGGTGGAAACATCACAACCTGGTGGAAATTCAGTGAATGTTTTACCTTTATTTCAATGCAAGGTTATCTGAGAACTAGCAATATTAATATCTTCGGCACAGCCGGGAGACACCTCAAAAGTATTATCAACATTTGTACAAAATTGATATTTGCCGCATGAGAACGTAATCAAACAAATTAAAAAAAAAAAAAAGTTTATGATCAACAGATCAAGTTTGAAACTCACATCGGGTAACGAATAACTCCCTTCAAAACAAGTTACACTTAGTAGACATGGGTGAAATTGAATAAATGAATGAAAATAACTACAAATTTATTATAAGGTTTAGAATGACAAGCGCCCATTAGTCAAACTACTAAAAAGTAGTTTATCGGGGCTTTGTCTTGTATTTTGTAAAATCTCTTAAAGTTAATAAAAAAATAAAAATTATAAATTCAACCTCATGACATACTCGATCTAATTCTCGATTCCTTAGGCCTTGCATGCGTATTTCTAACGTGCGGCACAATAATTTTTTTTATTTTTATTTTTTTTATTGTATAATATTAATTATATACAGTGGGAAACTTATACCCGCTAAGCCACTGCAAGTAGCTTGTCAGCAGGAGTTTATTTCAACAATATAATATAATACAACAATAAATTACAATCATCATACAAATGTAGGGCAAAAATTATTATATTTAGGCGCATGCATCTTGTGCTGTACATAAGTTGAAAAAAAAAATTAAAGAGAAAAAATAATGGTAAAAGCATTACAGATTTGTTATTGAGATACTAGAGTCCAATTTTATAACATCGATTTAAGTAATATTATAAAAATGTCAATATCATAAAAAATATCAAAATTATAAAAGTACCAATATTATAAAAGTATCAATATTATAAAAATATCAATATTATAAAAACATCAATACTTTTAAAAATATCAACATTATAAAAACATTAATATTACAAAAATATAACTATTACGTAAATATCAGAAATATCAAAGCATCTGTAAGTATTAAATAGATTAAGAAATAAAAATTTAAAAGATATATACATAAAACAGCAGTACAGGTTGGTTACAATGAGGATAGACTTAAATATAATAGTAACACCGTAACAGTAAGTACACCAGATATCTAGGAGCTATACAACCAAGGAGACCGTCATATTTGTTACCATCAATACACAAGGTTACTTTCCAAAAGCCAACACTTTAACATCAGTGAGAATTTCATCATAGGACAATTGTTTTTAAATTCGTACGGCAATTTGTTAAATATAAATGGTACAATGTATTCAAGGGTTCGTTGACCATATTTATTTTGAAATATTGGCACTATCATTCCTATATTTTGTGTGAAACGTGTATTGTGTACATGATCCACCACTTCCTTATACGGACTTTCAGATATATGTTGCAGTAGAATTTTATGCCACAAAAGACCACGAACAGGTAATACATTAATTGATTTGTACATGATATCAATGTCTCGCCTTTGCTTAAAAACTGTTTTACTTACTAACAATTTTACCATGGCGTTTTGAATCAGCTGTAAATGTTTTATGTTGGTCTTACAGGAGTGTCCCCAAGAAGTTATACCATACCTTATAGTCGATTCTGCTAGAGACAAATTAATTAGTTTCATAGTTTTTATAGGCACATATAATTTTACCTTGTGGAGTCTTCCTACAATGGCTCGAAGTCGCTTACAGAGGTTGGAAATTTGTACGTCCCATTTCATATTACAATCCACCGTAACACCTAGATACACGTACTGGTTGACTAATTCGATACTTGTACACGCGCAGGGCTGTTTGGTATTATTGTGAATGCAATTAAATGAATGGGATATGATTACAGGTGCCTCGCTGTACCTTGCATGCGGGGATCTTATATGCATCAATTTCGTTTTTTTAGCATTGATTATTAGAGTCATGTGACCATTTTAATAAAGAAATAAAGTCTACCTGTAACAATTTTATTGCAGTATCCAAATTTTCATGGGATATTATAAGTGCTGTATCATCAGCGTATACATAATGTTTAACAAACGAGAATATTTTGTTCATAAGTGATACAAAGATAATATAGAGCGTTGGACCTAAAATTGACCCTTGTGGAACTCCTGTTTTGACATTTCTTCTTTTACTAAATTTGTCTGATATTTTTACCTGGATTTGGCGGTTGGTTAGGAAGTTTTTGAATAGTTTGAGAAAGTTTCCTCTTACCCCTATTGCCTCCAAAATATTTAACAATTTCATCGGGTCTATAGTATCAAATGCCTTTGAATTGTCTATAAACAGTACCAAAACATGTCTTTTATTATTCAGTTCATTATTTATATAGTTAGAGAAATCCTGAAGTAACATTTCAGTACTTTTTTTTTGAAAACCAAATTGATTAGGATCTATTAAAGAAAAGCACTCCAAGTATTTGGTTAGTTTTAAAGATATGTATTTTTCAAGAATCTTTTCTAGAGCGGGTAATATACTAATCGGTCTATAGTTTCCTATATCAGTATGTTTCCCATTTTTGTAAATAGGTCTGATAATACTACATTTGAGTTCATCTGGTATCACAGCTTGTGTTAAAATTGTGTTGATCAGATGGGTTAATATAGGACCCAAAATATCTATGTGTCTTTTTATGTCAAACATTCGGATATTGTCTATGCCAGGGGACTTTGAATTTTTGGAAGTTTGACTATACTCAGTATGTCTGCGAGTGATGCTCGTGGTATATACAAACTTTGCGGTGACTCTATCGGGACAATATTTGACGCCTTAAAATCACATTTATGAACCATTGAGGCTATGTTATCTGAAAAATAATTAACAAATTGGTTTGTAACATTTTCCGCAGATTGATTTTTAACATAAACCTACTAATTACATCGTCACAGTTACTCTTTGTCCTACATCCTAGAATTTTATTTATTTCATCCCATGTTTTTTTGATATCTGAAAAATTATTCTTAAATTTATCATTGAAAAAGGTTGTTTTACTTTTTATTATTAATTTAGTAACAAAATTACGAAAAGATTTGTATTGTTTTTCATAAATTGCATTTGTTGGGGAGCTTTTCCACCTCTTAAATAAAGAATCTCGTTTTTTAATGTGTGATAGAATATCTTCTGTCATCCATTCTTTTATAAACCAAGGTCTTGCATTGGGCTTTACATCTATAAATATTTTACTGTTTTCATATACTTCGTTAAACTTGCTTTTTATTTGACTATATAAATTATTGCAATCATTTGTCTGAAGCAAAGCATTCCAGTTATAATTTCTAATTGAAAAATCTATTCGTTTTTGAGATAAAATTGAGACTTTCCGCCCTTTATTTACAGGCCGTTTATTAGTTTTATAGTACGGAATGTTCACAGCTGTTGCAAAGTGGTCTGCAATGATGAAGTCACAAACACATAGAGTATGTCAGTTTCTTTGTGTTTGCTATTATATCTAACAAAAATATGATCCAAACATGTTCGTGTCATTTTACTATTTGCTATAGCTTCCCTTGTAACGTCGTTTATACATTTTGTAAAATAGTTATTTGAAAGAGCATTTTCATAGTGAATAATCACAGGATCTATATAATTTAACAAATCAATATTTATGTCACCAAATATTAGCATATTTTCATTAGGGTTTGAACATTTTGTTAATATTGATAAGTTCATTGATAAATAATTGTTTACTAAGATTTGGTGGTCTATATATTGCTAGTACATTGAGTATAGAATTATTTGGTAATGTTATTATACAGGAAATATTCTCGAACAACTTTGTTTCAAGTAAATTTTGGGTGAAAGGTAAAGTATCCCGAATATACAAGGTTATACCCCCTCCAGATTTGGATGTGCGACAGTAACTAATGCTACTGTAACCGGGAATTTCGAAAAGACAAGTATGTTCCCTTTTTATTGAAGTTTCACATAGCATTAGGATATCTATATTATTCCAACAATTTTGGAGGTTAGCATGTAAAACATCCCAGTATTTAGATATGGATCGAATGTTTAGTTGAACACAAGTAAAATTACCTATATTATGGCCAATTTTATGTTCTTCCGTCCACTGTTTCAAGTCATTAGTCCTCGTGTAGATAACATCACCGTCGTCATCAATGTATTTATACGCCATAATCGATGGTGGTAAAGTCCTTGGAAAGAGCAGCCTTATAAGCTGGGCAGGTGTCCTTGTCTCCAGTCGAATGTCCAGCGGGCTTGCCAAACCTGGTACAGGTGGCACATACTGGCTTGGCGGCAGCTTTTGGGCAATCTGTCCTGGCATGACCTTCACTTGCACAATGTCCACATCTTTGCTGGTCCTTGCAGAACTTGAAGGAATGTCCGATCATTTGGCACTTGGAACACACTGTAAGCCCAATAAAGTCACGAACGCGGCACACATTCCAGTCAACAAAGACCTTTCCTTGCTTCACCAGCACGTGACGTAGATGGGCAGGCACCTCGTAGACCCGGTGGCATGTCGATCCTGTCCGAGCACCAGCTAGATGACTTAGCTTGCACGTTTTCACTGTGGGTTCTAAGTCTGCGTTTTCCTGGATTCCCGTTAAGGCACTCCTGAGAAAACACTCATCTGTAAGGTCCCGAGGAACATTAAAAAATATCACTCGTGGATGTCGTTTTGTGGGTAGTCGGGCACTTAGAGTAGCCGAGTTTGCTAGACATGGGGTTTTGAGTATTTTTTCCCGGTCTTCCCGAGTAGCGGTTTGGATAACTATGCCTTTGTTACGGATGTTCCTTATACCCGTAACGCGGATTCCATGCTCAGATGGTCGTAAGACGTCCTTCAGGAGCTGCTTCGTTTCGTCGCTATCCTTAGCCGAAGCCAGTTTCGGAAAGATGCATATAGCAGGCTTAGGGGTCCCAACACTAAGTCCTGTACGGGTGATTGGAGGTCTTGGCGTATTCTGAGGACCATTTTTGACCATGTCGGCAAACGATAGGCTTGCCTCCGTGGCATCAGCCACTCGACGCATCACTGGTCCCAGATCAGACTCTAGCTGCTGAATTTTGTCCAACAACTGCTTAATATGATTGTCTGCCATCGTTTTTTCGGCCTGCAAGACCTTGATGTTTGCAAGGGCTGAGTTTAGATCTCCTCTGAGTTCTTCCTTTTCAAGCAACAGCTGGGCCACTGATCCTAGAACACTCGTTACATTTCGGAACACCTTGAGCTGTTGTTCTTTTGATACCTTTGACGGTTTTTCCGCCAATGTATCCTGTAAGGCCTTCAGGAAAAATTGTGTCCCAGAGAGTATTTTTTGTCCTGGACACGGATACAATGTGCGGGGCTGCAAAGTCACCGTAGGTATTGTCGTATTGTGTAGGACGCCGTCTAACGTATAGTATCCTGCGCTGTAATCCATGAAAACCTGTAGGTCCTCGTTTGTCTGCAGCTCGCATATTCCCCAGCGCGCAAACAGCTGCGAGTCACTCATTCAGTTATTCCCAGTTCATCCGTTTTCGCTATCACAGTCTGAATTTCCTAAATCAAAGAAATAAGAAATGTATTCTGAATTCGGTTGTGACGTAGTCACTACGTCTCTGGTCTGGTCGAGTCTGTCCGTACTAGGTCCGTAGAGTACAAGTTAGTCAAGTCACTGCAAGACACTAGTCGCAAGTTCCTAATTCATTTCTTATGCCCGTGGCGAATCCGTTCGTCGTTAGTCCCAGCGTGGCCGAGCCGTCAGTTTCAGCAGTCGGGTGAGAATTTCCGAGTAATCAGTAGGATGCGTCGATATTATACTTTGTCGATGGTAGGGTGACATGATAATAACATTAAAGTGATTTCGTCCTTTATTTTCTGTGAGCGATATTATACTTTGTCGATGGTAGGGTGTCACGATAATAACATTAAAGTGATTTCGTCATTTATTTTCTGCGAGCGATATTATACTTTGTCGATGGTAGGGTGTCACGATAATAACATTAAAGTGATTTCGTCCTTTATTTTCCACGAGTGATATTATACTTTGTCGATGGTAGGGTGTCACGATAATAACATTATAGTGATTTCGTCCTTTATTTTCCACGAGTGATATTATACTTTGTCGATGGTAGGGTGTTACGATAATAACATTATAGAGATTTCGTCCTTTATTTTCTGCGAGCGAAACTCACCTGCACCTAGTTTTCCACCTTACGATAGAAATAACTAATAAAAAATATCCATTATTAAATATAAAGAAGCTCACCTTCACAGCTAATAGCTCCGTAATGTCTCCCCGATGCCCGGTCTCCGCACACCACGCAGAGCTCCATCTCCCCGCCGCCAGGGGGCAGGGCCTCGGCACCTCTCCCTTCCAGCTTCAGGGCGGGGCTCTCCAGGTGCATGTCCATGAATGCGTGCGCCGTTGGGCTGGGTGCAGAGTCAGTGGGGATGGCCCATGCATGCGCTTTCATGGGATTCTAAACATAGAAAACCAAATAAAGAGGATTAAGGCAGGCAATGTGGTATTACTTCTACGAAAATGAACACGCTTTACACATCTGCCGTTTTTATGTAATTTAATAACTTGGATCTATCGGCACATGCAGACTTTGCTAAATACCTCCCAGTGCCAATACAACTTTCATGTATCATATTGTGGATTAATGCCCAAAAAGAATACAAAAGCAAAATAAGTTCTAAAAGATCCGAATACTGGGTTAACAAAATCGACTCTGAGCGAAAAAATCCACAACGTCTCTGGAACTTAATGAAAACCATCATCGCCGATACTCCTGTGCAAATTACTACAGACATTACTCCGGAGGCCTTCTCTAAGTTTTTCTGTGCAAAAATAGATTCTATACGCGCCTCAACATCTTTTGCCCCTCCGCCAATTTTTACAGCAAATCCCAATAAAATACTGTTAACTTTTAAACCCACAACGCTAGAAGAAGTTAGGAAGTTAATTCTAAGTTCTCCAAATAAACAATGCATCCTTGACCCTATCCCAACATGGCTTCTTAAGAAATGTTGCAACTTGTTAGCCCCTTAAAATTCGCATAGCTGAGTGTCTAGAAGCAATCACTCTCTGGATGTCCTCAAACAAACTGAAGCTAAATCCCTCAAAGACCGAGTTTCAATGGGCAGCCACGAACAGACGCCAATATTTAATAGACAACTCACCAATTGCTATTTTCGGCAGCGACGTAATTGCGAAAACAACCATCAAACTTCTGGGCGTTTATATGGATTCGAACTTTTCGTCAAAAAGTCAAATAAACAGGACAGTCAGTACTGGTTTCTTCTACCTAAGACAACTTAAGTCAGTTCGACGGAACCTTTCTACAGAGGCAACTAAACCATTGGTTAACTCATACATTGTATCACGTCTCGATTACTGTAAAGGCATCTATCTACGCAGGACTTCCTAAATACCAAACTGATAAACTGCAATCAGTGCTCAATGCCGCAGCAAGGCTAATCACTGGGGTACCTAAGTTTTCGCACATTTCGGAACATCTCCGAAATCTTCACTGGCTTAAAGTGCCCTGAGAGGATCCAGTACAAGTTGTGCTGGATGGTGTTCAAAGCTATCGACGAAATGGCCCCACCCTATATCTCTGAGCTATACTCGCCATACGATTTTGTAAATCGTAACATTTTGTACATAATTAATTCTAAAATGTAAGTAAGCCTCTATCACTAGTTTTAAGTCACTAGCTACAGGTCTAAGATGTAAGTCGCTATCCATATAAGTCTTAGATGTAAGTCACTAATTATAAGTCTGAATTAGGTATTTTCTAGTTATAAATCTTAGCTGTAAGCAATTAGTAATTAATCTAATATGTAAATTATTATATATAAGTCTAAGTGATAGGGTAAGGTTAGATAAATTATGTTGTAAAGCGCCTTTGAGGTGATTTTCTCACGAAAACGGCGCTACAAAAATAATCCATTTATTATTATTATAAAAGGCAGTGACATAGGAAACACCATATAACAAGGAAAGTTCATTAAGGGTCATTGAAATAAATTCGTTTGTGAAACAGAGACCAAAAGAGTTAAAGATGAAACTATTTTTAAATCTTGGGTTCTCAGTTTCTTGAAAACAATCATTTAAAATTTGACAATGCAAAAATCAAAAACTGTTTTAGAGGTTGGCTGCCTTTGGCATAGCCATCAAATGATGAAACTTCTAATAAAAGTAGCAGCACAAAAAATAATATGGATAGAATAAATTTTAAGGCTTTTGCCTTAAAAAAACAACAATGTAAAATAATCACATGATAACTTTAAGATCGGTAATAATAAACGGGACATGAAAATTTAACTATTTAGAAAATAATTTAATTAATAAAATTTGCAATGTTTTATAATAACAATAAAAAGGTCAATTTGTTCATAGTGTCGTTTAGTAACTACAGTCATCTCTAACTAACTAACTAAACATCACGCCGTTTCGCAGCAGGGGTAGGCAGAGAGGACGGACCGCCAAACAACTCGATCTTGGCATACACTTCTTGCTTCATTCACTTTCATAGATTCTCTTCTGTTATTCCGACTTCTGACATGGCCCAACTCAAGTATTTGATTCATTTGACCATGCCATGTCTTCCTCGGACGTCCCCTGCTTCTTCTTCCATTCACATTCACGTCATATATTCTCCTTACAATCCTTTCTTCGTACATTCGCTTTACATGCCCAAACCATCTAAGCGTCCCTTTCTTAATCTTAAAGTTTGTAGCCCCTAGGTTTACGCACGATAAACAATTTTTTACCGTAAATATCCAGAGGACTGCCTCACTTTTAGGTTAGTTTATATTAATTTAAAAATAAATCAAAACAATGACCTCAAAACCCATTATAATATAATATATTAATTACATATAAAATAGGTTTTTAGATTCTTAGTTTAGGATTTAAAAAAATATATGTAGAAAAACTAACCTAAAATTGATAAATGAAATAGTTGTTATTCATTGTAATTTAAATGATTGGAAGTATTTTTTTTAATAATAATATATGAGGCAGTCGTCTAGAGATTTACCAATAATAGTTTAATTTTGAAAGAAAAAATTATATTTAAAAAAAATGCCCTTGTTTTATGAATGATAAAATTATGTGTGCATCATTCAACACATTACCATCAGTATTTAGCTATTTTTTTATGAAGTATATAATAACATAAGAGAAACGAATATTTTGTTGAAACTAACTTTCATGAAAACTTCAGAAATAACGGGTCAAAAGGACACCGACCTCATGTCAAAGGTATTTAACCCCAAAACGTTACGTGAGAATTAACCGAACCAAAACCACTGCATTCACAATAGTATGACCAATCCAAATGTTATATTAAACAACTTCTTATATCACCTGCACAAATCAAAAACTTATTTCTTTATAACACAACACAGGTTTATTTTACAGGTATAGATACACTCGTAAACAACCTGTTGGACCTAGTAATAATAGACTTACCTTGGTTTTTACGTGAGATCATCAAGGGCATCATATCATATGAACAGCTTCGCTCAATAAAAGGTTGATTTCCATTTTTTTTACACCGTGGTAACAAAAAAACTATAGAATGTAAATTTGATTATACGTGCTAACGGCGAATTGTGTCGCACGTCGCAAGAATCTGACAGGGAATCAACAAAATGGCTGACAACACATAGAAAAAATTGTTTTACTAGTTTCACATGGCAGCCAATTGAAATTTATTTGACTTTCTAAAATATTGTAATCTCTGTTCTCTATGATCTTTTTGTTTATGAGCGGTAATGCCTATAATAGGCATTCCACACGAACGGGCGGGGCGGCCCAATACTAAAAAAATCTATGACGTCGAAAGGTTCCACCATCCGGTGGTCCTTTCGCAAAGACATGCCTACCAACTTTAGGAAAGGACGACCAGATGGTCGAACCTTTCGGCGTCATGGCTTTTTTAGTATTTGGGCCGCCCGTTCGTGTAGAAGCCAATTTACTTTGAACAATAATCTGAGTAGAGATGGAAACCAATGTAATCGTCTTTGTGACACTACAGAGAAAAGCTACTTCCGCCAGTGAATAAAGTTATTATTTTGAAAAACGCATCCGACTAATCATTCTCATCAAAAAATACCACATTAACTCTTACCTATTGCCGCTTGGTTTCCTTGGCATCGGCGGCTAGTTATTTTTAAAATTCTAAATTGATTAAAATGTATTCGTTGGAATTTTTTTTTCTTCAAAATATAGTTTTATATGATCTGCCGGAAACCTGGTGAGGCGCTTCCCCCGAAACACCTAAAAATATTTACAGAAAAGTCAATTTGATATTTACTACCGTTAGAGTGGGCCAGGGGTCGATTGAAAAATTTAAGCAAGCAAAACGGCATGTTGTCTTATTTTATTGGATATTCAGCTTTAATACGTTTGAACTTGAAACTAGATGGATCCTTCTGTAATTGCCGATGAAAAGTTGTTTGGTAGTCATTCTATCAGCATCTTTAGTTCATATGATTTTTTGATTTTTTTTAATGTGATACTACACAAGAGTCCTAACTGCCCCCAACCGTCTGGAGCTAATGAAACTACGGCATCCCTAATTGGGGTATGTTGTGAGGGTGAAGGTATTGAGGGGAAGGAGATGGGGAAGAAGGAAGGTGGGGAAGTGCCTGGTTATTCAGATCTGGTCACCAACCATGGCTAAATCCATTTCGATTACGAATGGTGGTTTTTCATCAGGGGGATACTGACAGTATCTACCACTCTGGAACGTGCCGCAAATAAACTACATATTATTTTTATTAAAAAATTGTGAAATAACACTATTTAATCAAATAAAATTAACTTGAGCATGCCGGGATTTGAACCTGCGACCTCCGGATTCGTAGCCAAGGATCATAACAACTCAACAACGGAGACCGTCAGATATACATAATTGCAATGTTTTTCCCCCGGTACACCGAAACTTCAGAAGAAGAATAATTAATAGTAAAAAAATGCTAATTTTCAAATCATGAAGAATTATTGGGATCATTTACATCTCCAAACAATAATTCTTTAAGATAGCGCCAAGTTCTGAAATAGATAACGATAATGACTTGTAATAATACTCCAGATAACGCTAACGAAAGGAATTTCTCTGTCGGCCACCTTGTCTGACTATTATAATACCGGGCTGAGATAATCGAGACATCTTTACAGCCACCTTGTCTGACTATTATAATACCGGGCTGAGATAAAGATGTCTCGATATAGTTGGCGATAGATAAAAACTCTCAGGTAATGTCGATATCCTACCTGCTATCAAATAAATCAACATTTGATGTTATAATACTCCAGAATATGCTAAATAAGGCTTGTTATCAATCACTTTATCAGGACATTATAATACCAGCCCTAACGTTACTAGTGCACTACATAATAAACTAGTTATAGTACTTCCACAGAACTGGTTTGCCCAATACTGAGTGAAGCCACCGCATCGAAAGGTTCAGTGGTCTGGTCGTCTTTTCCTAAAGTCAAACCCACCAACTTTATAGACCTTCCACATGAGCGGGTGGCACAATACTAAAAAAGTTGGTAGGTTTGACTTTAGGAAAGGACGACCGGATGGTCGAACCTTTCGACGCCATGGCTTTTTTAGACCGCCCGCTCGTGTGGAAGCCACTTTAGGAAAGAACGACCGGACGGTCGAACCTTTTGACACAGTGACTTCAGTCAGTACCGTGTGTTCAGTGGGCAAACCAGTCGTGTGAAGGCCTTTAAGAGAGGCCTAAATAACTAATAAAAAAATAAAATCTATTGAAATATAAAGCAATGATAAATAAAGGGGATGCAGTACAATAAAAATAAACAAACATAGGACTATAACTGAGTATTTTATTAAATAAATTTCCAAAAATTGTGTCTCCTAATGTTGTAACTAGAAGTCTTTACAACAAACATTCACAACCCCAAGTCATTTTGCGATTCGAGACATTATTCTCCGAAATGATCTCAACTACAACGGCGGCCTTTTGCAACAAGAGGTTAAGCACCGATAATTATTAATATTTTTACTAAATTATGTTTTAAGAACAAGATTTAAAAACACATATCACTCCTTGATATATTACATATCATATTGGAAAATATGATAAAATTCAAAACTTATGTATTGGAAAATCAAACAATTCAAACCTCTGAGCTATTGTGTCAACCGTCAGATCTGAAGTGTTCCTCCACTACGTATAGTCAACTCACTTGTAAAACCTTCCAAGTCCATATAACAAAAATTTTCAAGACACAAATTTTCAACAAATCTTTTGATATTAGTCCAAAAATATAATAGGGTATATTCATTGTTTCTTTCACAACATTTTTATGTTTATGAATAAATTTTCTACAACGATTTAAAACATGCCATTTATGATATGCCGCCAAAACGACATGTTCGTTGTTGTTCATGAATATGGAGTTGTTGACATGATGCCGACCAACGTCGGTGACAGTCTTACCAGCCAGTAACGTTATGTACATCAGAATGACATTTTATCCAATGCGAACCATTTCAGAATGTGCGGTTTTAGATCATTTTTAAAATCAATAATTATTAATGAAAACATTAAGATTACATCATTGAAGAAAATAATATTAACATAACCTGAATGAAAGATGAAACCAGACAAAAGGACAGTCCGGTTTCATCTTTCATTTAGGTTATGTTAATATTATTTTCTTCAATGATTAAATATTACAATGAGGTTTTTAAATCTCAATAAAAATAATTAATAATTAAAAATACACATTTAGTGCGATAAAATCAGACATTTTATGAAAATACCCTATTATGTTTTCGAATATGTTCCATCATCAGCTGTTAATATTTTGTCTAACATTTTATATTCATCGGATCGAAACATTTTGATTTGGTATTTCTGAAAACGAACTTTAAAAAAAAAAAGAAGGTTTATAGCAAGTCAACAATGTATTAGAGAAACACGGCAGGTCTGAAGGTTGACGTAATAGCTTAGTGGTTTCTAATATATACGATTTGATGTTTATTTATATTGTTCCAAGTTTTTACATGGCCTCCCTCTTGTTGCAAAAGTCCGCCACTTTAAAGTTATATTATTTTATACACTTATCCTAAGAAATAAAGCTAGGTGTGTCTTAAAACCTAATTATTAAGCATTCGCTCAACATTTTATATTCAACTGCCTAAATTTAGGATTAAATATTAAGTATTAATGAATATAAAAATAGTCTAAATAATTATTTACACTAACTAATTTTTCTGAATCCGTTAATTTATTATTATGACCAAAGAATTGCATTTACACTTGCGCTTTTTTTAGAGATTTTTTCTGTGTATAGTTTTGCAAAGACAATGCAAATGAGATATAATTTTTTTATAATTACTTAAGACGATAAAAAGTTTCTCCACTTTATCGTCTTTAGCAATTGAAGAGGTAGAAATGAATAAGATCGCAGGGAAATGACAGATTGCTGAATTTTTTCATTAAAAAGGTCGTAATTTAAAAAAAAAAATTAAAAACACCGAGTTACAAATAACCTGACAATATTTTAATTCCTCCAACACTCATCATTACAATAGAAAAATGTTGCTTGCGCAATGATGAAGGACTTAGTCAACAAAAGATTGAACCCGCAACACCTGGGCGAGAGCCAGACGCTTTGGACAACTTTATGGCTACGGATTGAACGAGTTCTGACGTCCTTAAAACCCACACCGCTAGCATCAACAGTTAGAGTGTTGGATACATGAGACGCTACGCACTCCTCTGCCATTTACAGCTTCAAATTGGACTATTTTGGCAGATTTAATAAAATTATTCTAACTATGAAATAAAGACTGGAATTTCTCATTGATGGAAAGCCCGTTTGTCGGAATAATTCAATGTTTATGGGAGACACAATAGAAGCATGTGCATGTTTTTATTACACAAATATATATTTTTTAAATTCAGTAATTCACCATAACCCAAACAATCTCGTTTCATTGAGACAAGTAATTAATTAATCACAGATAAACAAAAAAATCTCAAAAAGTTAACAAGGGGAGGTTGGAACCCGTCACAACCTGATACTTTTATTATTTTCAGAATAATTTTAAATTCGTTGTTTTGAAATTTCTATACTTACTCTAAGTTACTAACCGGGTTTAATGAATTTCTTCAATTAATTATAGACATAGTAACAGTTATTGTTGGAGAATGACTCCGTCCAATTGACAATGTGTTTGCACATCTGAAAAAATAAAATTATTTGTTTTATTTATTTTACAAATTTAATAGTACAATTCCTTGTCAAAAAGCATCAAGTCCAAAAATACCGACGACGAAATAAAATGCGAAAGGTAACAAAACTTATGGACGTAAAATAGAACTACAAGATTCATTTAAATGCAAAATGATAAAAATACATTACATTTGAATATCTGTACCTCGAAGGTATAAGGCAACATGTCAATTTTTACAAAAAATTATATTTAAACACAAAATTAAAATGTTTTTCCTCTATCTAGGATTATTTAACATTGTCTAGTATTCAATATATAATAACAAAAGTAATGTTGTACAATATAGCACAGAATCTATTTAACACTAAGACCCGCGAGTTTGAGTTTCTGTCACATTTGACGATGTCACAAATTGAAGATCAACGACATTTTAAATTTTTTAACAATCAAACGGTTTCCATTAACCGACGATTCTACGCATGTCAGCGTTTGAACAAAATTTTAAGTAGGGTTATTTTCATCATTTAACCAAATGCTGACGGGCCGAGAATCGGCAATTAACTAGACCTATTTAAATGTTGAAAAAATCAAAATGGCACAGAATGTCAATTTGCGACAAGAGTTCCAAACACGTGGGGTCAAGTCTGCACCTTTTGCATTAGATAACGCTAGTTAAATTGGCCATAAACAACACATTTTGACAGTTTTCATAAACGCAGCGTCGTCTCTTGGGTTTGCGTTAAGGATTTGTCCCTTAACGTAAACTTGACTTGTCAGTGCGATACGGGCTGCCAAACTGTCAAATTGTGTTGTTTTGTTGACGCAAAAGATACAGACTTAGCCCCCTGAACCTTAATCTAATTGAAAATATATATTGAAGAAACAATTTTTTGTTCTTCTGTAAATTTATCTAAATAGACACAATGTCCTATGCTTCCCAGGTACAGATATGTCTTATTATTTACCATAAAGGGAGGATTTATGTATATGAAAAAAAAACAATCATTTATAAAAGTTTAACCTTACTTTATCTTCAATATTGCCGTGTGAATAAGAAAGAAATGTCAATACACATTATAATATACTTTTTAATATGTCTTATTATACATTTATCCATACTGTTTTGATACAAATTTACATCCAGTAAATAAACAAACATATTCTAGAACATTCCAATGCATCACGGTGCATTCTTCTATTTTTTGTTATTATTTTTTTTCTTCTTTTTAACTATATGGCAGTAAAAATGACTGAAATAGTAAAAAAAAAAAAAAAGGAATACGTAAATGGAACTTAGGTTGAATGCAAATTGAAATATTATTATTGCATGGATACATTAATTAATACCTACAACATATTGACTTGTAAAATATTAAATAAAAATTTAAGGGTCACTAAGTTATAAAATGTTCACACAAAAAGAGGAGGGACTTTGTTGTGATTAAATAAGAATAAATTAAATGGGGTCAGGAACTGATATTATGAAAGAGTAAGAACTATGAATTCTTTATTTGAAATTCATTCACTACGCTAAGTTTTTGTTAATTTATTTGAAAATAGAATTAACCCACTGACTGCATTTGTCCCAATTCTCTCCGCGTACAAGTTTTAATTTAATTCTGCAAGGTTGGCAGAATAAATTTATTGTTTGATGATAAAGCTCCATCCACATGAGACGGAAATTATTCGACGCTTAATTTTTTTTGTTTAAGCGATTCTTTTCATGCTAGAGGGTCTAAGATTGAAAAAAAAGAATAAGCTATTGATGTACAGTGGTGCCTCGCATAACGAACGCCTCGCACAGCGAACGCTGCACACAACGAACTTCCTTTTCGTTCATTTCACGATTCATACAACGAACTTCGCTTCACACAAAGGACCCTCATTTCTGCTTGGAAGATGCTTGTGCCTTCGTGGATTCAGGAAGAAGCAGTAGTTGATGACACAGAAGTGGTGAAGGACATCATCACAGTGGCCCAAAGGTTGGAATTAGAGGTAGAGGAAGAGGATGTAGAGGAGCTTATTGAGGAACACAAAGAAGAGCTGACAACTGAAGAGCTCCAAACACTTCTGGCCCAACAACAGGACAATGCTCAAAGGGAAGCGTCATCTGATAACGAGGAGCAACAATCAAACAATCAACCAATTCCAACTGCTGACATCAAGAACATCCTGGTCAAATGGAAAGCAGTTCAGGAGTTTACCAATGCCCACTATCCGGATTCCGCTGAAGCAAACAGGATCAACGACCTGTACTCCGATACTCTTGTCCGTTATTTCCGGCAGATGTTGAAGAAAAGAGAGAAACAAACGACTTTGGACAGGTTTTTCACTGCACCATCGGCCAAAAAGCGGAAAATGGATGAAGATGTGCAAGATTCGATTATTTCTTAAAATTAAAAAATGTGTGTTTTTTTCATTATGTTTTTAGATGTATCTAAATAAAAATAATAACAAAAAATTTATCTTTTTTTTATGTCATCTTACCATATTTTATGCTACAGAACGAATTATTTTTTTTAACATGTATTGTTATGGGAAAACGCGTTTCACATAACGAACTTTTCGCATAACGAACTTGCTCCTGGAACGAATTAAGTTCGTTGTGTGAGGCACCACTGTATATGTACATATTACAATGAGACAAAAATGTTGGACGCTGCAATCGTAAAAGGTTTTAAATGGTAACACAAAGATGGCTCATAGGAAAATCAAAGTAAGTTAAAGGCGCATAACGAACAAGTGCAAATGTTTTACTTTAACCAAACGATGTTCAAAGATTAGGGGTACTTTCCGAAAGGAGACGATTTTACATCGTATTCTAAGATAATTTTATGATTTAATTTTTTCTATTATTTAATGCTTTCAACGGAAGATAATTTATTACGAGGCGATTTTATTTAATTTTTTTATATTGTATGTATTGAAATAATAATGTATTGGATGTCAGATAAATAAAAACAAAATCAAAATTATAATTTAAAAAAAACATTATAAAAATGAATTTTGATGTTTTGCTCTGTTTCTTTAAAATGAACTGTCAAAGGTGAATATGTGAAAATATTTGAATTTTAACCCTTTAGGTGCCACCGAACGATATATCGTTCTGATACATTATTGTACTTGAGTGCCACAGAACGATATATAGCTCGAGCCATAAAATTCGTCACGCGTTACCCACGGTTCTAAAATTATGTCACATTATTGAAAAAAAAAAGTAATTAAAATAAAAAAATATATATTCATGGATTATCGACACTTCCCCAGCATTTAAAAAAAATACATGTGGCACCTAAAGGGTTAAAGAATACGTTTAAAAAACAAAGTGATTAGCTTGGTGTTGCCATAGTAATGACATTTTGTAGTTCTGAAATATTAAATATCTACAATTAAATGCCAAGCCATAGTAGGACTATTGAGAGGACACTGCAACCTCACACACCTAGACATGATTTTTCGGGAGTAGAGTATCACTGTGAGAAATGCGAAGATAAAGAAACACCGATTATATCTATGGTCCCAGTGTCTCACCTTGAAGAGAAGAAAACTGGTGAATTGTATGGCACGAGTTGCAACCAGGAGACATGGCCGAACACTCAATGCCAACTCTGCACTAAAGGGAGCGGATTATTGTCAATGGAAGAAGGCGAAACATAAGAAATAACACAAAGGGCCTATGGCCTGAATGCTTACGGGAGCTATGCAGACCATCTCTGTATTAGATATAAGATTTTTATAACCAAAAACATGCATCTTTGATTCTTCTTATTAAATATTTCGTATTAATTTATAAATTATATAATGTTTCCTTTTTCAATTTTAAACCTCTAGCAAGAGCTATTTCTATAGCTATACAGCAAATTTATAGTAAATTTTATTCAGTATTTCAAAATGTCAACAAGTGATGAAAGGTTAAAATTGAATATTGACAGTTATATAAGGTGAAGCTAGCTGCAAACATGGATCTGTAGCTAACTTCAATCTTTTGTAGCCACCTATACAAGAACCACTCGGTAAAAATGCTGATGTGAAAACTGTCAGATTTCATACAAAATAAGGATGACAAAAAACGTCTTGTGCTAAAAAAAACCTTCAATATTTTTTTGAATAAAGCAGATAGTTTGGTAAATATTTCCAGTTGGGACTCATAATTGAAAAAAAAAAATTATCTAAGATTAAAAATAAATAAAAAACACTTGCATATGCGGAAATTCAAAAAAAATTAACTTAATTTTTTACATCGTTTAAATAAAAACGTGTAAATATTGAGGGAGAGTTGACGCCACCATGTTCAATTTTTATAATATGACATACAATAGTTGCATACAAAGTGCCAACTGTAAATATTAAATATTCTAAATAGGTCCATAGGTAATCCATTTTATGCAGTTAGCGACATATCAACGCTAACAACACTAAAAATGGCGTCAATTCTCCTTCAATATTTATGCGTTTTATTTAAATAAAGTAAAAAAATTAGGTGCATCATTTTGTATTTCCGCATATGCAAATATTTTATTATTATTTATATGAATCTAAAAGTGTTTTCTTTTAAAAAAAAATATGAGTTTCTCAACTGAGTCTCAACTGGAAATATTTATCAATAGTTTTTGGAAAATGTATATTTTTGTAAAAAAAGTAAACATTAATTAAATATTTTGTTAGAATTTCAGTTAAAACTGCGAGGAACTAGTAGTTAATAGCAATAATAGGAAATATTAGACATTTTATAAAGGTTAAAAACAAAGTCTGTCATTGATTGATGAGGGGACATGGAATTAAGTCATTGGGAAATAGTTTTTAAAATGATTAAAATCATTACATACATAATAATAATAAAATATTGCAAATGATCGATAAAATATCACTGGAAAAAAAAAATATTGTGTAAAATTATAAAATGAAGTTATTACATAGAATTAATGTGCTATAGAATATTGACTACCGGAATTTTTTTTTAGTAATCTCTCATTATCTGCGAGGTTTCTTTGGTTTCCGGGTCACGAATAACCTGACAATAGTTGAATTCTTCTTACTACCATCATTATTGTGAGAAAATGTTGCTTGTGCAGTGATGGAGGACTTGGCTAGCAGAGGATTGAACCTGCGATGCCGCAGTGAGAACCCACGGCTTCGGATCACTCGGCCGCTAACCGGTAGGTTCCTGCAGTAGGCAAACAGCGAATAATGATACTGGAAGCGATATCAACTACATACTCATACAGATTCTAGTTAAAATAACATATTATGAAATAATGTAAATCAGAGGCGTGCCATTAATAGAAACTTTAAAGCTGTATACGCCAAACTCCTAATTCCAAATCGTCATCGCCCATAACACAAACAAGTTTATCTCATACTTTTCAGGAGACCCAAAAAAAAACTCCCCTTTTGCCAGATTCTCATCTTTAACACGTTTTTGGCAAATGGGGTAAAATTAAAACCCCATTAGAGAAACATGTAATAAAATATATAAGAATTCGGCAAAAACGGGGTTTTTTGGCTCTCCTGGGTTGCTAAATATGAGATATACCAGTGTATGAGTGTTGTGAGCGACGAAATGTTTTTTTTGGGACATGCACAGCTTAACAGCCTCTATGGACTACATGTCCCAGCTATAATATATATGTATAGTGAAACATTTTCAAAAGTTACAATTGGTGGAAAAAAACTCGTCACTGAGTTGTTTCAACTTTCTTTCAATATTTTTTTGCAACTTTTTCCGAAAAAAAAACTATGGATCCCACAGAACAAATAATTAATAGAGATGCCCTAACACGCAAGGGGAAGGAACCAAAATAAGGGAATTGGGGGGCGAGGTAGATATGCCGCCAATTTAAGTAAAATGGTTCAGCTTGTTCACAAAAACTGAATATTTCGTTTGATCCTTTTTATAAATGTTTTGTAATTTGCTTACCGCAGTCAAAATCACGCAAAACAAACGTGGACAGCAGTGAACTAAGCTGGTGCCAAAATGAGTGTCACGTGACCTTTGCCTCCAGCTGTAGAAATCGTACTTCAGGCAAGTCTATTAATTCTGACATCAGTGATGGATCCCTATTTTAAACTTTTCGACGGGAGGGTACAACTCTAGTAGTCTGTCAGTTAGCTATCAAAGGCAGCATAAATTATATAATTTTATAATAGTGGTGACAGTGGATAAGCGAAATCGCAGACGATGAAAGATTACTATAAATTATTTTAGCACATAGCCTTAAAAATCAAAATAAAATTGCGAAAAACAGACAATTTTTAAAAACACAAAAATTCCAATTTGTATTAAAAATAAAATAATTATTATGCCATAACGAATAGTTAAATTATAATACATAGTTAAACAAATTTTAAATAATCGATTGAACTCAACCATTTTAACTATGTAATTAAAATAATAAGTAGTTACCTTAACCTGCATTAATTTAAGTGTTGTTTTATTTGTCGAAAATTAAATAAAAGTTTGAATTAACTAGGCATTTAATTTAAATAAAATCAAAACGTTTTCAGTTAAAACAATGTTCTATCATTTCTTATTCTCTATAATGCCACTTAATGATTACACGTCGTTCATTAAGAAAAAATTCGATTTTCAATTTTTTTTTTTTATACCAATTAATAAATAATAATAAAAACAAAATTACCTTGAACACAAGGGGTCTAGTAAAAAAAAAAATTCTTTCAATTTTGCGCTTTTACTTTAACTAAAATAAAAATAATACTAAGAGAAATTTGGGGAGGAAGATAATAAACACACCGGAAAAACATGGCAAGAAAAAATAAACTTAACAAAAAGAAAAAAAAAATTAATTATAGTTTTCCGTATAATTTTACAGACGCGGGAACCACATATCTATCGGTCAACGAGCGTTACAATGCTAATTAACTGAATCATATTTCAACAATTTTAACATATCGACCCCTTGGAATAACAAGGTTCCATCTGACACAGCAATGTCATGCGATAATGTGCTCTATAGAAGGTAACTTTAAGACTCATTATTCCAAGGGATCGATATAGTGGTGGCTATTGACTTGAGCATTCGCTCGTTGTGAACATTTTCCAACAAGAATATTCGCAAAGTCCACATAGTGAGACGAGCCGCTCGTGGGCATGCTCCAACCGGGTGTCGGTTTTATCCGCGTAATATTCGCCATTCGGCAAAATATGTCAGTCACTACTGGGGGAACATCATCGCGAGCGCACCTCGCTGTTCGGTGTAAGTAAATATATTATTTTTCATTTTCTCATCTGCCACCCAAACGCGTTTTCTTTTCTTCTTTAAATAGGAGTATCGGATTAGAAAAAACGCAGCACATTCAACCCCTACATCCGCCATTTCAACTCTGAGTGTGGAGCACGGCCGAGCCGAATATTCAAACGGATATTCAGGCACCGTGAACGTTGCTCGAGACGAGCGAATATTCACAACAAGCGAATGCTCACGTCAGTTGAGATCTTTAGAATAAATTGTCAAATTACGCTTAAAATTGTCACTCTAACGCACGTTAAAAGATTGATAATTTTTTTCCCAGTTTCGGAGTCTCATTTTTAACTTTAGTTTGTTTATCGTGGCAGAACAAAATTGTATTTCTGTCAATATTATTTTCGTAGGTTTTGACGGCACAATACGAAATTGCGGCAACAAGTCGTAGAATCACGTGTCCAAATTTTCAGTTTTAATCATTGATACGATAACAGCGTGCTGCTGAGAGCTTCATTGTAACATTTCCCTCTTTCTTATGGACGATGCATGTAACAGAAAGAGATATTGCGACGGAGCTCTCAACAGCAGGACCATAGTCATAAAACATAAACAAAAGACTCCACAACGGAATGAGGTAATTTGATGACTTTTTTAAATTACTCAATGTCAATGTTTTGTGTCATTTTCTTGAATTATAATAAAACCATGCTGCTGTTCGTGTCGGATATCTCGACACCAAGATGGTCAAAGTTTTGGACCGAATTTAAGAATCCATTACGAGGGTTAAAGCACTTGTTCAAATGAAAAAAACGACACTAAGGAATCGTCGTCGCACCAATAATAACTTTTTCAATTGTCCAGTTCAATTTATACATCGCATGCTGAGTGTATGACCATGATTACCACAAAAAACAGAATTTAAAATAACTCTGCGGTCGTCGTGTGGGATTAGCATGCCATTTCAATAGGTTTTGAGTCCTCTTTCATTTGATATATATCCGAGTTTTTAATTGCATCACTTAACAAATATTATAGGGCATCGATATCAACACCCGTAACATACGATGCAAATATACCACCCCAGCCAGGAGTACTCCTGTCCCGGTGCGACCGGTACAACACGTTGAAGTTTAGTCAGCAGGTATATATGGCAAACCTAGAGTAATGAACATAAAATCTGACGAGTTTAAGACAATAATTGCATTGATGTTCTAATTCGATAATCATACGGCTTGGAAAGTTGAGACTCGCAAGTGTGACTTGTTTACTAGTTTCGTAAGGTGGATAGAATGTGTGTTGAAAAAAGATTGATGATGCGCGCCGGGAGATAAACCTCGTTGCAGTGAATTGATTAGGTCACTACTTGTTGTATGCATTGATTGGTGATGTGCCAAACTATGTGCTGGTCGATTACTGCATCCTCTGCATTTGAGATCTGGGAAATAAAACATATTCATTAATAAAAATACAGTTTTAAAATTGAAGAACATACCTAAAGAGAGCAGAGAAAACGTTTTTAATATAAACTGCACATAACTTTGGGATGCCGTGTGCAGGTTATTTTTAAGGAGAGGTAAGAGTGAACCTGGGTCAAGAACAGGTGGTTCATAGCCTATCACATTGGAAGTTCAATCGGAGATTATAAAGAGATAAAAAATTCCCTCATCTATAAATCCTAAGATGGTCTTTTCCATAATTGTGTACATATATTTTTCCAGACATCTATAAGAATTTCATCATAATACTGCACCACAGATTAGCGATCTGGTAACAAGATACAATTTGGAGATTCATTAAAGCGTCTGTGACAAATGAATGTAATAAATGTTTTAAATAGTAAAATCACTGATCTTTTTTTATACAAAATAACATTTTTAGTTAATAAAATTATTTTAATAACAACTAATAATAATAATACTTGGACGATTTATATAGCGCAGTTTTTGTGAAAAATCACCTCAAGGGCGCTGTATATGATCTCAGTCGCTGCGCACCCGGGCATCTAACAGGATTCCTAAGATTTGCACACTTCCACGGAGCGCCATGAGTATGTTTTCTATGAACTATTTCTTAGAATAGAAAGTTCTATAGGTACCGAAATCATATCGCACGTATGGGATTCATTTCGGACTCGCTCTCGAGCAGTATTAATACAGACGGGTAAATATTTTAGCACGGAATTCGATTAGCGCCCTGTTTAAAATGTAGTAAAATTATAATACAAGTTTGTTTTATTATCTTATCTTTTTACAGTGCAACGAACTCACTTTAGAGAAACCGCCACTGGTTAAAAAAATACTTACATTTTAGAAGGGAAGAAATACAAAAGTCGGCAAGTCGTTCCACAACTGGGATGGGGATCTATCTAACAGATTGCTTGCTTTTGCACAAATCAAAGATTTTCAGGCAACAGGGGGCTACAGACCATTGTCTGAAGATCGTAAAAAGTTGAGAAAGGGATAATTGAATGACTGTCATCTAATGAATACAAGTAATACAAATTAAAATAATATGTAATATGATCAGCGGCTTACCCAGGATAATGTGGGCCGGGCTGCGCCTGCGACCTCGTCCCTGTCGCATACAGTTGCTGCTGGAAGTTGTGGAACTGCTGCGCATAATTGGGGTCCGCCGTGCTGGGCATCACAAAGCCCTGCGAGGACTTGAAGCCCGCCCCGGGTCCGCCCATGGACGCCGGCAGCGGCTGCGAGGAGTGCGGCGCGCCCATGCGCATGGGCCCGCCCTTCATCATGTTCGGCCGGAAGTTTGGATTGCACATCATGCCACCGCCCGGAGGCATGCCGCCTTGAAAGGGATCGGCCATCTTCGGTGGGGAGTTGAAACCGCCGGGGTAATGCGGCATGCGGATCATTCCGGGACCGCCGCGCATTGGGCCCATCATAGGGCCTTGCGGCCGCATCGGTCCCATCATTTGATCGGACATATCCATGCGTGGGCCCATTCCCGGTTGCTGGTGTTGTCCCATCGGCCCGCCGCACGGCCCACCGGAGAAATATTGCATATTCATATTGTTTTTTTGTTCCATGTGCATTGGGTTCGCCACCCTTTGTAAAAAGTCCAAACTCGGGGGGCCTCTCGGGCCTGCAGAGCAGGGGAGTTGTGGTCGCGTTGGGAGGTATTGTATGGTGTTTGGGGCGCTGGCTTTGACTTGTACGTTGGCCCCGTTGAAGGCGGCCATTTTGCCAGGGGGCATACGCGGGCCGCCCATCATGGAGGGGTCCGGGGGGCCGAGGCCCATGGGGCCCATGGAGGCGTCGCCCATTTTGGGGCTCATGTTCATGTCGGGGGGGAAGTCTCCAGGACCCATCATGCCGTCCATGGGACCCACAGCACCCATGCCGCCCATGTGACAGCCTGCGGAAAGAGAAAGCGTTAGTTAGAATTTATACAGCAAGTCTTGTACAAAATATTATTATGTATTTTTTCTTGACACAATCCAACTTTCTTTGACTGATTTGTAATATGTGTTTCTTAAATTAACATCTACGTTATGGAATGAATTACCAGCTTTCATGTTTACTGCCTCTTATAAGATTATTATCATGTACGGACGTGTTTTTGTCCGTCCTATTTCTGCAAAGATTATCTTGTACTAAACCATCCAAAATGGCAGAACCTACGCTTCGCGACTTGATGAATATAGTCACCGAACAGACTGCAGTGTTGAAAGATGTTTTACAGCGAGTGAAACAACTCAAAAACGTTATTACTTCCAAGTTAACTATTTGTGATAGTGCGCGAAGTGTCAACAGTGACATTGAAGTAACGGCCGATCGCTCTTCGGTAATCCCGAACACTTCCGAACGCGCAGCCGAAGATGCGAGTGAGCTGTTCCGTCCATCACTGGAGCTGACCATATGCGCTCCGCCGCTTCTTACTTCGGAATTTACGAGTATTGCCGAATGCCCAGCCGAAGGTACAAACAAGCAGTGCCGTCCGCCGGTCTCAGCGTCCGCCCAGCTGTCGCTGCCCGACTCGTTTTCCCCTCACTCCCCGCTGTTGTAAACAAAACTATAAACAACACTCGTGAAATGCTGCCTGTCATTCGCAAGATGACAACCAGATCTGCAACTAAAACCCAGGTTGCAGGCAAGATGGATGTTGGCGTGCAATCTTCGACATCTCCTGCTTCACAGATTGTATCTGCTTCGCTATTGAAGATTACACAGCAGCTGTCTACATCGAGTGCAATTGATAGTTCCGCTCCAATTACAAAGGTTAAGAAGTTTCTACCATCTTTACCACCCACACCGGTAACATCTGACGCTCCTACTACTAAGGAGACAGTTACAGCTGATGCCATCATTTCACAACCCTCTTGTCCGTCTAAACCACCTGAATGGATCAAAATTACAAATAAGCGGCGTGTCACCGTAAGGGGTAGCAAAAAAATGGGCGCAACTGAGGCACCAACTAACATTTTTTTTCACTGTTACCCCTTACATCCTGACACCTCTTGTGATGACATGTCGCATTACCTTAATTCGCTCATAAATACCGTTTCGTTTGCAATAGCAAAAATTAAATCAAAGGGTGTTTTAAAATTGGCATGCCTCAGTCAGCCGTTGCCGAAGTTTTGAAATGAAAACACTGGCCGCGCGGCAAGTTAGGCTGGCGGCGCCGCGACTTCCAGCTGTCGTGGTCGGCAGCAGCTGACTGGACTTACATAGAAAAAAGAGCTTTTACTACCAGAATGTTCGGGGGTTGAAAACTAAATGCTCGCATTTCTACAATAATGTTGCGGCCGGTGACTATGATGTCTTAGCGCTGACCGAGACTTGGTTGAATGCGGGTGTTTTAACGTCTGAGCTTTTTGGTGGTGACTTCTTAGTTTTTAGAAGGGATTGAGACAATGGAGATGGCCACAGGCAGGGTGGCGGTTATCTCCTTGCCTTTAAGGGCGTGGAAGGGTTAAAGGTCAAACGCATCCACGCCCTAGAAACTGAGCAAGAGGATTTATGGGTAAAAGTATCTTGCAAACTGCCTGTCACATACATTTGCGTAGTTTATTTCCCACCTAGCAGTAGGTGGGAAGTATTTAAGCATTTTTTTGACAAAATAGACGCAAATTTTAATGAAATTGGTAAAAAGAATATTATTATACTGGGAGATTTTAATTTGCATTCCGCTCGGGAGGCCTCTAAGGTGGAATCCGACTTTGAATACCTATGCGCAGTCTTCGGTCTTTCACAGTGTAATAATATTCAAAATTCCAATTCCAGAATCCTTGACTTTGTTCTGTGTGGATAGCTATCATCCGGCCATTGAATTCCAGTCCAGTTTGATCAGATCGCCCTTAAAAAGTAATAGAGCCCCCACCCTTGTAAATAAAATCTCAAGGGGGTGGAATTTCAACAAAGGTGATCTCACCGGCTTGTACGATTCAATGAGCCGGGTGGACTGGCAAAACCTCTTCACATTTTCTACAGTAGATGAGGCGGCGCAATATTTCTACACTTGTATTTACGATGTATTTGATTCATGTTTTCCCAAAAAAATTGCAGGCAGTGGTGGTCGCAAATATCCAAAGTGGTTTTCGAGAGAAGTCATTTCGAATATACAGATCAAGCATGCCCTTCGCAAGCGTTGGAAGGCAGGAGGACTTCAGAGTGAATACGATCTGTTTAGTTTTTACCGGGCATTGGTTAGGCGTGAGGTTCGAGTGGCCTATCGAGCTTACGTGTCTAAAATCGAAGGTAACATCGTGCACGATCCCAAGATGTTCTGGCATTACATAAAAACCCTTCGGAAGGATGGTGGTCTTGAAGATACCATGATGAAAGGTGATCAGGAATTTCATGGCTCGGGTGTGGCAAACGCGTTTGCTGATCATTTTCAATCGGTCTACAGTAGAGACCCTCCACTTCTAGATATTAATAATGCGGCCGCATTTAATACCAGAGGAGCCTCTAACGTTGACTTATGTATATTTACGGAATCTGATGTTATGAATGCCATAAGACACATGAAGAACTCGCACTCTATCGGCCCCGACTTCGTTCCCGTATTCTTTATTAAAGGGTGCGCTGAATTCATTAAAGCACCTTTATCTTTTATATTTAATCTAGCTATTAGTACCTCCACTTTTCCAGAATTATGGAAAATTTCAAAAATATGTCCTATTTTTAAAAATGGTTCCAAAAAGTCAATTGAGAATTATAGACCTGTTGCCATACTTTCAGCTCCTGCTAAACTATTTGAAAAACTAATCCATAAATTCATTGTACCTCAAATAGACGCATATATTATCCCCGAACAGCATGGTTTCAGAAAAGGAAGATCTACGGAAACCAATCTGATGGTTTTCATTGACTATGTTGCTAGGTCCCTAGATAGTGGATACCAAGTAGACTGTTCGTATAATGATTTCTCCAAAGCCTTTGATACCGTGAATAACGATATCTTACTAACAAAACTTGCCTAAATGGGTTTCTCCCTACGTATGCTAAAGTTTTTTAGAAAAACCGGAAGCAATTTGTCACACACGTAATTTTTCAATCCGCTGATTTTCTTGTTTTTTCTCGGGTCCCCCAAGGGTCAATCCTAGGGCCTCTTCTCTTCTCTATTTTCATTAATGACATTGCTAAAGTCATCCGTTTTTCTCGCTTTCTCCTTTTCGCTGACGACCTCAAATTATTTCTACTGATTAGAAATATTTTAGATTGCCTTCGTCTTCAAGCTGACATTGATAACATCTCTGAATGGAGCCTACGAAATCAGCTTCATTTCAATATCTCAAAATGCGTAGTCCTGTCTTTCACCAGAGCATTTAGTCTCACCTACCACAGATATACTATGCTCAGTCATAATCTCAAACGTGTTTCTACTATAAAGGATCTTGGAATCGTGTATGAAAGTAAACTTACGTTTCGTGTTCATATCGAAGGGGTATGTCAATCTGCATTACAAATGTTAGGATTTGTCATTCGGACCGTGAGGGTTTTTCGGGATACTCGTACTCTTAGAATATTATACTTCTCTTTAGTCCCTAGTAGGCTGGAGAGTGGGTCGGCTATTTGGAATCCTCACGAGACGGGGTGCTCCCTCATGTTAGAGAGGGTTCAGAAAAAGTTTTTGAGATTTCTTTACATGAGGGAGTACGGACTCTATCCGTGGCTTTATCCAACTAACTTTCTTCTGGGCATGCTTGGATTTCACTCCCTGCAGCTCAGAAGAGAGGGGTATGCCGCTACCCACTTTTTTAGACTGTTGCGAGGCTCTATAGAGAATTCAGCTATTTTGGAACGCATAAGTCTTTATGTTCCTGATGACTATCTAAGACAGCGTCGTTATAGATTATTCTATCTTCCTACCTGTAGGACCAACCTGCCAATGGTTCTCCCGGTGGGGAGGAGTATATTGCTCCTGAACAAAATCTCACAGGATATCGACATATTTTGCGTCAGTGAGGAGAGATTCAAAAGGGAAATTCTATTGATTCTTGAAAGAATCTCTTCTCATTGACGCGATCTTCACCACTGTATTATACATATTTCTTTTTCCTTGTACATTGTTTTACAAATATTAAATAGGTACCTGTAATTTCTCTTACGCATTAAATATAACATGTTTGTAATTGTATTAGAAATTAAATAAAAATATTATTATTATAACACGGGTCTCTTGTCCCTCAATACCTGGGACCAATCATTCCTCTCCTTAAAAACATCCTGCATACTTAAATAGTTGTAAAAATTCATTCACAGGTAATATTTTCATCCAAACAGCATGATTTACAGATCAATTGGTACAATTCATCAATGAAAAATTAAAAAAATTCTCATTTTATTTTTCAGATATTTTGAGTGTCAGGAGAATAAATTATGCGCAAATGGACAGAAGAAGATGTCAGAGATACACCAGGAAGACATAGAAGGATCAAATACTTGAGTGATCATGTCAAGACTTACATCCTCTCTGCAAACCCTTGCAAAGAAATAGCATGATTAGTTAGTCAGGTTAAGTTATGTACTCACCCATATCCTGCATGAGCAGTGCAGCATGGTGGTGTGGGTGGGGGTGTGGGGGCCCTCCGGTCAGCTGCTGGGACATTTGTGCCAACGAGGAGATGGGGTCGAAGCCACCGCCTCCAGCGCCGCTAGGAGCCAGTGGCGCGTGCTCGCCTCGAACCATACCTCCACCCTGCGATAGTGGACATTTTATCAGGTTAGCAAGAAAAAAAAAGATTTATGATTCATTAACCCCAACACTCAGGTATAAAGCGGCAATCTCGGTCAATAAGAAAATGATGGCTCCAAAGGAGAACGCAGCCTGGTTTGCAAAACATCATTCTTAGCCCTGTCTCTTGCTACCTAGCAGCTTTAAAATACATAGTACAGACTGCATCGTCCCGCAATATATCTAGGCAGGGCATGTGAATCTTAAAAATGATACCCGAATAAAAGTGAATTGATTCCAGAAAACATTCATCAAAAAGAAAGTGCTTTATCTCATAGCCAAAAGATTGCAAGAAGCATCGCTCGTTACCACTTGTTGGTAAACATCGAGCAAAATTGACTCCCAGCAAGTATGCATCAACAAAAAATAATTGAGATCATTTTTCAAACACAAAATTGAGACGGTTAAAGATTTTTTTTAGATAGGGACCACAAACTTTATTATTAATAATTTAATCAGCTATATGAAATACTTAAAAAAATATGTACATCACAGATCGTTTCGAGCGAGCGTTTGCAAAAAACTAACAATCGATTGTATGGCGATACATGTATTTGTGACGTGTGAATGTATTCAAGTTACAACAGTAGTTTCGTTAAAAACTATAAGTTCAACAATGGCTTTGCGTACGGCGCGCTACACGTAGTTGGGTTCATAAATTTCAACTTCAAATTTGTGACGCGTGCCTTTCTGGCTTTCTATGACATGACCAAATTACATCATGCGATTTGGGGTTGCGTTCTGTGTTATTTTGGAACGAATCGTGCTAGTCTTTCGAAGCGATGCAAAGGAAGTTGTGTTATGAAAATATTCATAGGTGGGTTAAAATCGTCGTACTTATTTGTATGACACCAAATCTAGTAGAGATATATCGATGACAGCCTGTCAAGAAATTGTAGACAAAAATGAACAGCGCTGCAATCGTTTAAATGTTTTAAATGGCAACACAAAGATGGTTAAATGAAAAAACTATGAAACTTTAAAAGTGTGAATATTTTTCATATCAATACAAAAAGGTGTCAGAAATTGTGGTACTTTTTGAACAAGTTTTGATCAGCAGAAAATCACAACTGACATGCTGTTATGTTTTTCAACTGATCACAATTTGATAGAAAGTTGAAATGGACCCTAGAATCGGCGTTTGGCACCTACCTTTCGAATATCAACAAAACAAAACATCACTGATCGGCCATTTGGTGACAAATTTACATTTGAATTGCTGCGAGACACCTAAGAAAAATTGAATTGTATCATTTTTCCTCTAGAAGTCAATTTGTCAGATTCGGAAGTCCAACTAACCTCACATTTGAATCTATGTATTATAATTTGTTCTAAAATTGGTGTTACTCGATGTTGCCATAGTAATGAAAATTTTCATTTAATTTTATTAAATTTGTTGACAGACAGTACAAGGAGCTGCGATCGTTTAAAATGACAACACCAAGATGGCTCATGGGAAGATCATTGTAAGTTTAAAAAAGCACAATGGTCCAAGTGCATGTTTTTTTTTACTTTCACCAAACGGTGTCCAGAAATTAGTGGTACTTCCTGAAAGGAGATGATTCTACATCATAATTCTAAGACAATTTTATGTTAAAAGTATTTTTATTATTTAACGACTTGCGAGGAAGATAAATTACATGAAGAGATGAATTTTTGTATTTCTGAAATTTACGTATTGAAATAAACCATGTATTAGATGTTAAATAATTTACAAAACAAAATAAGATTCACAGAATTAAATTATAATTTTTTTTTTAAATATTGAAAATTGAGTTATAACACTTTTACCATGGATCTCCTTATTTATTTACAATGTGTATTTAGTGGTTTGTTTTTGACAACTTTTCCAGTTGTCAAAAACAAAGTTAGTCACGTTTTTGGGTGTTCTTCGATTTTTTTACATTTGACAAAAATTGATCAAAGAATATGTATTAAATTTTGGGTTAAAAATGGAATAAAGAGCTCCAACGCACTTAAAATGTTGACTGTGGCATTCGGCGAGTCTACTTTGTCTCAAAAAAGTGTTTATAAGTGGTACAAGCGCTTTACAGAAGGACGAGAAGATGTTAATGACGATGAGCGTCCTGGAGTTGCAACCACGTCAACAAACGAAGAAAACATCGAAACAGTGAAGAAAATGGTTTTGGAAAATAGTCGAATCACAATTAGGGAAGTTGCAGAGGATGTTGGCATATCAATCGGCTCATGCCATGCAATTTTCTCGGATGTTTTGGACATGAAACGTGTGGCAGGGAAGTTTGTTCCGAAATTGCTAAATTTTGAGAAAAAGCAACGTCGCATTAGTATCGCTCGCTCAGGAGTTGTTAAATGATATCAACGACGATCCAATCCAGATTTGCTCAAAAGGGTCATAACTGGTGATGAAACGTGGGTATATGGTTATAGCGTTTTGCCACAATTGATGAGATAAAGTCAGAATCGAAGAACGAGCTGATGGCCATACCGAAAAGCGCATTCCAGAAGTGCTTCGAGGATTGGAAGCGCCGGCATAAGTGCATTATATCTGAGGGGGATTACTTTCAAGGGGAGAAAATGGATATTGATGAATAAATAAATACTTTTTGAAAAAATTCGAAATTTTCTTTTGAACAAGCCTTGTACATATGTTATTCACAAATCATTTGTAGGCATATTTTAAGTTGAACACGGGCTTCCATGCTCGAAATTATGTAAAACAATGCTGAAATACGCAGTAAATCACTTCCCATCTATTGGTTTTTTCATTTTAAATAAATTGATATTTGTGATTGAAAAAATTTCTGACGACAAATCGACCTCTTGGAATAACAAGGTTCCATCTGACAGCAATTTCATGCGATAATATGCTCTATAAAAAGTAACTTTAAGACTCATTATCGCATAACATTGCCATGTCAGATGGAACCTTGTTATTCCAAGGGGTAGGAATGTCAAAAGCCTTGGTGGAGCCATAATAATGAACATGTTTAGTTCCGATTGATTAAATGTCTATAATATTCTGCCAAGCTATAATTTAACCCTTTTCCAAAACATTACTTAGAAATTTTATGGAAATAATAATCATATTCGTTAAACAGAAACGTGGTATCATTAAATTGGCAGAACTTTTTCTGCCGGAAATTTCTAGGTCAGTGCAACTATGTTCAGCTCATCAAAAGCTTTAATATCTATTTAACGGTCAAAACGCATGACAAGACACCATATTGTTTGATCCACATTTACCAATTGTAATATCCAGATAATAGATTTTTATAAAACACGAAATAAACATACCTCAGGTCCACCCGGATTCCCCTGCATTCCAGTCGGACTATCATCCATATTTCCTTTGGGCCCCATGTTCCCCAGGTTTCCGCACGCCATTCCCTTCCCCATATTCTGCTGCTGCATGGAATGGTGTCCGGGCGACGAGGAGGACATCGACTGGGAGGCAGTCGCCCCCGAAGGGGCCGCCGTGGATGCCGGGGGTTGCTGGCCTTGCTGCTGTTGCTGGCCCTGTTGTTGCTGTTGCTGCTGCTGTTGTTGTTGTTGCTGATTTTGCTGTTGGGGCTGGTTGGGGGCGTAGGGGCCCTGGTTCAGGCTGCTCTGTGGGGGGGACGGACCCTGCATGTGGTCTCGGTTGGGTGTTTTTTGCATGTTTTCTTGCGATCGGTTTGAGGAGGGGCTCGGTCTTTGTTTTTCACCTGCGGTATTAAAGGCAGTATTAGATAATATAGAATTTTTAATAGATCAAATTGGAATGTATAGCAAAACTTGCATCTGTAATTTACAACAAATAAGTTGGTTTTTCAGCCCCTTGCAAACAGAAATGGTTTAATTTGGAACCCACATAAGGTTGTCCCGCATGCTATTTCAAGCAAATATCAACCATCTCATACCTGATGTTAGGTTCTGAAATGATAATGTGTTTGGTTTCTGACTTAATTGTCATTTATCCAGTCCTTACTTTCCCAATCAAAAACAATGTTTTGAAAAATAGAACACTCAGTGATCAGTGTTTTGACTAATTGTATGATGTGCTCTTTTGTTCGGAGAGGAAAATACTACTTTCGAGGAGCATGTTCGGTCTCTATATTATTAAGTGTTTGGTTATCCTAGCTCCTTTTAAACCTTAAAACTATCCCTTATTACAATCAACCAAAGCCATCATTATTATTGTTCGTTGTTATTTACAGTCCACAACAGTTTTTACATGCGAAACTCCACAATTTCGGGTGGGTAATTTTCGTATGTAACATTGTATAACACCCGAGGATCTTATAAACGTGCGTTAACTCCATCAAAGACAAGATGTGTATGTATCTACTGAAGTTCAGAATAACTATGTGGTGGGGCGAGAGATCCTGTAATCTATAGCCCCTTGTATTGAAGTCACTAATCGGTGAACAGTGATTACAGATACTGTTTCATTTGGAACTCTTCTGGAAAATCATCCTAAGGTGATTTTAAAAAGAGAATTTATTTCTATGAGAATAATAATATTTATGAGAAGATTCGTAAAGAATGCAAGGCTGATGTAAGCGTAGTGAGCAAGATTAAGAAAGGGACGCTTAGATGGTTTGGGCATGTAGAGCGAATGAACGAAGAAAGGAGTGTAAGGAGAATATATGACGCGAATGTGAATGGAAGAAGAAGCCGGGGAAGCCCGAGGAAGACATGGCACGATCAAGTGAATCAAATACTCGAGTCGGGCCATGTCAGAAGTCGGAATAACAGAAGAAAATGTATGAGGCGTTGTATGAATGTGAATGAAGCAAGAAGTGTATGCCAAGATCGAGTTGTTTGGCGGTCCGTCCTCTCTGCCTACCCTTGCGGAGAAACGGCGTGATGGTTAGTTAGTTAGAATTTATTTAATCAATTGGAACAACTTGCTCCGATTCACCTTTGGATGTTGTAACTCAAAATGTGAACTCACCGGGTATATTGGAGTTGGGCGTCTGCGGGTTATTTGATCCCGGGAAACCAGGACTGTGGTCCAGTGAGTATCGCCCCGCTCGGTCCATGTGGGGCCCCCCGCTTGTATTATGGCCTTCCGGGGTGCCTGGCATCATACTGGACAGAAAAAACCTTCATTAGTCATATAATAAAAAATGAATAATTTTCAATTCAATTAAGTCAGATTCCCTCCTTCATTTTGTCCACACATCATCCACAACGCAAAGATGATATACATATATGATAGATAACTTTTTTAATATGAGTGAAGGAGAAAATATATATATATTTTTTAAGAATGTATAATGAAGGTACTTACCCTGGACTCTTTTGATTTGAAGGCGGCCCATCTTTGAGTGAGGTATTGGGCTGTTTCTGGATTGTAAGCTCTTGACCTGATAAACACAATGCACACGTTTTATATTAGCCTTGAAATAAATAATAAAAAAAAACAGATTTCTATAGTAGTAGTCCAGTCTAGTCTCTTTCAAAATTTTCAATCATAATTATAATATCTTATTTACATAAAGAATGTCTATTTATATGTAACCTTTTGGTTCTGACAATGCCTTTCGACAGATTAAAATAATTACCACAAAGGCAAAAGGAAAATTGTGAATTTTTGTGGTTTGTGGTAAAGGAAGAAGTTTTTTTCATAATAACATTTCTAAAAAAAGAATCTGGAATATTTTAAACTTTACAATTATTAACCACTGGAATGCCAAGTTCCTGCCCAATACAAATCCCCTCGTGTGCCAGCGGTAAAACGCTAGTTGCGCGCTGTGAGCTAACTGACAGTAATTTCGTAATTACTCACTGTTTACAAAATGATGTTATTTGTAAATTGCGCCACCTTACTAGATAATGTGTTCATATATTTATCAAAATAGTATGTATATAGCATAGAATAGCTACTTATATTCAGAGAAACAATTTTGTTTCAATTTACTCCATCAATTTACATTAAAAAAGTATAATAAATGAATCCCAAGATATTTTTATGGTTTTATTATATGCATTTTCATTAAAATAAGAGTACCTCACAATGAAAATAAAATAATATCATATTTTCCTCTAAATAAATATGACGTTGAAAATCGTCATTGCATTATAATGACACTTCGACGATGGCAAAGAAATTATTACCAAATAAAATAAATTTGTTTGCACGTGACGAAACGACAAGATAGAATAATATTAAAATATATTATTTCCTTGTCAAGCGAATAAAATATATTTTAGTATGCTAAGAGCATTTTTGAAGGTTTAAAATACTATAAAATCGAATCGGGTGCGTTGCTAACGAATGTCGCTCCGGCATTGCAAACGAATGTCGCTCCGGCATTGCAAACGAGCAGTTAAATAACCAACTTATAAAATGTACATAAATTAGCAGTAAAAAATTCTAGTTAGTAATACTGATACAAATAATGTACGTACATATTCGTACATACATTACGACACAAAATCCACAAGTTCACTTTTGATTTTGGGAGGGAGATACATTTAACCTAAAAATAACAATATGTATTGGCACATGCATTTATTTGCAACACACACAGAAAATAAAAAAAATAAAATAAACAAAAGCATGCAAATGTGTGTCTAAAATTACAACGTTGCTAGTATAAGAAATCATTAGAAAAAATATTATTCTAAAAAGTAAGCATGTACTTAAATTATAAATAAATGTATGTGCCGGCCACCGGTACCCTACGGGACGACTGTCATATAATTTTTAATGCATTGTTTATAAATATATGAAACATATAAAATTTACATTGTTTACACATGTATTTAACCCTTCGGACGTGTTAAATCCCAAAAAAACCCTCCCTTTTATAACACCAGTACCAGAAAAGTATATTTACCTTAGATAATAGAAACAAGGGGAGATAAGGCATGGAAGCATGCCGACTGGCGGGCGGAGCAAATGAAAATCATACGATTGGTGTGTAGGTAAAAACAAAGGCGATTTAAATTAGTATAACGATTTTGGCGACACTTGTAGTGCGCACGGTTTTATTCTAATAACGGTTCATGGCCCATCTCCCTTTTTTCTATTATCTATGATATTTACGAACTGTGAGAATACCTGAAGCATTGGATGACTTCCGTCGATTTACACGCTCAACGGAAATACTTTTACAAGCCGTGGACTTAGTCGTCAAAAGGGGAAATAAAATCGGGCGATTTACGAATCCAAAGGGTTAAGTCATGGTTCCACACGGTTATTTTTTTTCTGATTACAGATAGGCGAATGCAATACATTCAACATATAATCAAGTCGTCTCGTAGAATTCCGTTTCATTGATTCATCCCTGTGTTTGGTGGGCTTAAGACATGACATTTCTTCTTCCTAAGACAAAATACATTGCTTGGGACAGCTGTAAATCAGACGAGAGATCGCGGAGTCAGACGGAGTGGAAAGAACCAATAGCCGAAGGAAATGTGGAGAGGAGAAGAAATACCTATCCTGCCTTGACGGGAAGACTCCAGGGAGGAAGAATACCTAGGAAATTGAAATACCATGTTGTAAAACCAGGAGACATGGCCTAACACCTGATGGGTGAAATTCATTATCAAAAGAATAATGTGAAACATGGGAGATGGCTCAATGGGCCTGAGTGCTTACGGTAGCTAGACAAACCATCCCTATATCAATTAAAATAACAAGATTATTAATTAGAAGAGAAGAAAGAATATTGATGTATATAACAAAATTCGGGAACCGAGAAAAAGAGCGAGAGTCTTAACAGAACGGCTACAAGAACAAGGGTAATTATGTGTATCGAAGAATACAAGAGTGAAAATTATTTGTACCAATGAAAAAAAGAGTGGTAATTATTTGTACTAATTTCCACCAAAAGCGGTAATTATGTATATCGATGAAAAAAAGTGGTAATTTTTTGTACCGATGAAAAAAAACCAGTAATTATGTATATCAATGAAAAAAGGAGGGGTAATTATTTGTACCGAATAAAAAAACAGGTAATTATGTGTATCGATGAAAAAAAATGTCATGTCTCATCCGTTCGCCTGGCGGATTTACCTTCAAACGTATTCAGGTACTGAATCTTCTGCGGCGAAGGCACGGGCATGAGGTTGGCTTCCTTGGGTCCTCCGCCAACTAGGCCACTGCCGCCCCCTCCCTGCAACTGGTTCTGTTGGGCTTGGTTCTTTTGCTGCTGAGCGGCCAGGCATTGGAGCGTGCGGACAAACATGCCTTCTTCTGATTGGTCCAATCGTTGGAAAATGTACACATTTTGTGTGATTTTCAGCATTGTCATTATATTGACATATTTCATGCGTGATTATCAACATATTTTGTGTGATTTTTGGTCAGCATTGTGACAACATTTGGTTTCATCATCGGAATTTTTCATAGACCATTTGAATTGACGCATTTGATGACAGTTTTGTTAAAATTTTGAAATTATTATATACAGGTCCATCAACCGATTGGGTTCCACATTCAAATTATTGCCAGATTGCAAATTTATGCAAGATGAATTTCCAAGATTTTTCCAGTTATAAAATTCCATTTGTGTTTTCAATGGGCAGCAACCATTTTGAGTTAGTTTTGGACGTCATTTTGATTTGGCGATACGATAAAGTAGTAGTTTTGTGGCCGGCACATGCGATAGATTGGGGGAGGGGCAATACACACAGAAAAAAAGGGAAACAAAAAACAAAATCAAAATTACGGAATAATAAAAATCATACATTAAATTATATAAATTGGTGATTTGATAACTTTGAAACGAAAATGGATTTTTGGTTATGTGTTAAGAGCATTAGAAACGCAGCAATGATTTTAGTTAATATTTAAAAATAATTTAAATCTGATTCACGTTTTCAAAAAGAGCATAGTAATTGAATTTAAATCAAAATAAGGTTACGATAGGAAGAATGAATAATTAACTGGTATAAATTTAAAGAAAATTCGGGAATCGTGGCGATCTATCTTTAACGACACAATGTAACAAAAAACCTGATAATTTTTTTTATAATATGGGAATTAACTGAGGAAAATATTAAGGGGGAGAGACTTCGGAGATGGATTATTTATTAAATCGAAATAATGATAATATTATTACGCAATACCATAAACATAACAATTTAAAGGGAAAAATATTTATAATTTCTTCAAACGATTGGTATTCACTTCGTGGCGTCATTATTAATAAACAAATTAAAAATTACATTGTAATCACCACTTTATTAATATATAAATATCAACATATTTCAAAAGCGATGCTTTCCTCATCAGGAATATACAGAATACTATTAAATAAATAATAATAATATTATTAGAATACTATTGATTACTTTATACATTAATAAAGTGGTGATTACACAGTAACTTTTAATTCTTTAGAAAAATACTTATTATATATTTTTAAAATTTACATAGGCTTTGGCAATTATCAAAATTAAATCAGAAATATGACCTTTTTCAGATCAAATATTTTGAAATGTTGAATATCATCAAAAAATGCTTTGAATGTTTTTATTCAAAATGCAGAGTAGAAATCTATTATATAAAGATAAATAAATTTTGCAAACTTGACCTTCGAAACAAGATGAAGGTCACTGTCTACATGAGATTTCGAAAACCACCCCTATCCCCCTTTCCTAACCCTAAAAGCAGAATGTTGGCATTTCTTAATGAAATTTTGCCCACTTGTTCAAAATAAGAGGAAAATTACATCCAAATTTTATTCCAAACCGTCCATGCCCCCGGGCAATGCCGGGGACTTCAGCTAGTTTTTCAATAACAAAAGAATAAGGTATGCAGTTCATTTTTTCATAAATACTAACTTTACTAACTTTTACTAACTTTTACTAACTTTTACTAACTTTTTTTTAAATGCGGAAATTTATGGTTAAATTTATTAAAAAAGACATACCGGGTAAGTATTGCAATGATTTATTTTCCGGTTATAAAATTATCATATTTTGTAAAATATACGAAAGACAGCCAGATTTTTTAAAAGTTTAGTTTGATTTTGATATATGCTAAATGAGCCTACGTAAATTTTAAAAACTAATTTTTCTATTTAAAAACACTATGTTTATCGCATTGCGTAAAAATATAATCATTATTTCAAATTAATAAACAATCCCTCCCCGCGACGACCCTCTCCCCCTTAACCCGTCAAGTCTTTTTTGTTCCCGATGGGAAACAAAATGATTCTACTGCTATCTAGTTATTTGTTCCCCACCGGGAACAAAAAAGACTTGACGGATTAATAATTCTTAAATTGAAATCTGAGATCGATAAAAATGACAGAAAATAATTAAAAGCCAGTCCTGGCTAGACTTAAAGGATCTGGGTTCGAGTCCCAGTTATGACCGTAACCTTTTTATTTCTTTTTCATGTTTGATTGACATTTGTTAATGGATATTAACTTCTTCAATGATGGAATAGTTGCTTCAATAAGTTATTCTAAAAAATTGAATTAAATAATAACTCGCAACTAAAGATTTACTTAATCCTCTTTGTGTACCATAAATAGTCATCCGTTCTTCCAGTCAAAGTTTCAATAGAATCATTTCAAAAAAAATTTACTAAATAAAATAATAAGGTAAAGTAAACTGAAATTAATAAAAAAAAATTAACAACAATAAAACTTATAGTAAAACTATAAACAACAAATGTATTTTTTTATAATACAGTACAACTTGGTTATAATGACACTGTAGACTTTCGCTTTTTGCCAAATAATACTATAGCTGGTAATGCCCTAATAATTATTGTAATAATAATAATCTGATGATTTTTATAGCGCCGTTTTTGTGAAAAATCACCTCAAGAGCGCTAATCAATCGATGAAGAAGATAATATTAACAAATCTCGATGCAATATGAAACTGAAGAAGCCAAAGAAAATAAAAATGAAACGGTCGCAACTGGGACTCGAACCCAAGACTACCGAGACTGGCACCTCTACCAATAGTCTATTTTGAAACCTAATTATTTTCCATAATTTTTATCGATCTCATATTATCTGAATTTTTAAGAATTATGAAATCCTTAATTAATTCTATTCTAGACTTATAGAAAAGTCAATAGATGCCCCATATAAATAAAAAATCAGATATACCCGGGACACTATCTAGGTTACAAATATATTCAGATTGAACTTTGCAATCATACAAAAAGATAGCAGTAAAAAATATGGGAATAAATTGAAGATAATATTAATAAATCTTAAAAATTGAGATATGAGATCAATAAAAACGACGTAAAATAATGACGTCTCAATAGCTCAATTGGTAGAGTTGCCAGTCTCGGTAAGTCCTGGGTTCGAGTCCCAGTTGCGACCGTTCCGTTTTTATTTTGTCTTTTTCTGTTTCATATTTTATTGAGATGTCTTAATATTGTGCTCTTCAATGATTAAACATCACAAAAAAAAAACACATAGACATTTTTTTTTGTTTTTTAAAAGACAAGAATATCCGGGTTACGAATAACCTGACAATACTTGAAAAACTCATACTACCATCATTATAGTGGTAAAATGTTGCTAGTGTAATGATGATAAAGGATAAAGCTCTCGGTGGAATTAAACCCACCACTCCTGGGTGGTAACCAGATGCATTTTTCAACTCGACTACTAACTGGTCTGAAAGGCACTTTTAACATTAATGCCGTTTGAGATTCCAGTACATAATTAAAATTGTTTGTTTAATCGTAAAAAGCGTCCATGGATTTCACCCATTTCATGAAAATACCCTGGACATTTGTCTCGTTATAGCTAAGGTCCATTCTTTCTGAGGAATCTGTTAGAGGTCTGAGAATCAATATCACTATAACCATGTTGTATCGATAGCCAAACATCAACACTCGTATAGATTTGAACTTACCGGGTCCCCCTTCCAGCGGGTTCTTGGGCAGCCCCTTGTGCGAGGCAGGCCCCCCGCCGCCCCCGTTGTTGCCGTGCGGGTTTCCGCCGCCCGGGGGCGCAGGGCGGGGGCACTCGGCGGGGCTGCTGAGGGCCGAGCCGGCGCGGGAGGCCTCGGCGGACATGGGCATCTGGATGTTGGAGCATTGGCTGGGGGATTGGGTGGCTGGAATGAAAAATGTTTATTATTACGATGATTAAAAGGAAAAACTCTATAATAGAGTGGTTTATACAGATAAAGGGATAGTTGATGATGATATTGAAGTTATTTGACAGTTTGGCTCAGGGCGCATATGTCCAATGTGTTATTTCTCATGTTTCACCTTGTCCTATCGACAGTACCCCCAGTCCCTTTGATTAAGTTTACGGCATTTGACAATATTTTTTGGTTCAACAGTGTAGTACTCAACTTCCCAGGTATCTGAGACTTTAGCGGTAACGGTTTTCTCTAATGAGCAGTTGTGCAGTGAACTCCGAAAGAAAAACTACAGCGAACAAGACTCACTTGGATTATAACATTACTACAATTCGAACAGCACTACTAAATAGTATTTGCCAGTACAAATTCAAACCAGCGTGCAACAACTCCATGGTAATAAAATTCCACCAATAGGAACACAGCGTGATCCGAATCCTGGGACACATGGAGGTAAAAAAAAAACCTATGGAATATTTCATACATAAATATGGTTTTGAATGGTGACAGAATGTGTGGCAAAGCCAAAATTCAGTATTTCGGCGCACAACGATAGGCCAAATATTAAAAAAAAAATTTTTTTTTTTTTTCTAACTAACCATAGCGCCGTTTCTCCACAGAGGTAGGCAGAGTTGACGGACCGCCAAACCAATCTTGGCATACACTTTCGGCTTCATTCACATTCATACATTCTCTTCTGTTATTCTGACTTCTGACATGGTCAGACTTAAATATTTGATTCACTTGATCGTGCCATGTCTTCTTCGGGCGTCCCCGGCTTCTTCTATTTACAATTGCAACATATATTCTGCGTACACCATAATAACACAATCCCCTAGATGATGAAATAAAATAACCTAGGCCAAAGTATGTCGAAGTTTGTTACCAGCACTGGTTGAATGTTTGAAGACATGTGACCTTGGAAGTTTGACGTGTGTGACCGAGATGGCCCTATCGTCACTTTGCAGGCTGGCTGAACTTTGCACAATAAGGATGCAAGTTAAATGTTATTATTTTACTTTCTATAGCTAGTAAATTGCAAATATTTTCTTTATTTTCTTGTTCCCGCATTTCTCTAACCGTTAGCTTTTAATGGCATACATATATGTAAATCTACTACTAAAACAAACAGATTATAATGCTACTTTTGTTTTCGTATTCAAAATTCAATCCTTTTTTATGTTATATTACTAAATTAAGAAGTTTCGACAAACACCATATTGTCTCAAGTGGCTAGTTATTATAGTACATCTCCCACCAACTTTATTTAAATTACGCGACTGCTGCTGTATTGGACGATTCGCCGAAGGAAAACAACAGTAAGTACATTTTGGTGAAATATAATATATTCTCTTGAATTTAAAAGACCACGAACCGCCACTGTTAAGTATAAATATGAGTAATATGTACCTATAGGCACGCTGGCAGATCTGTGGAGGGGGGATGCGCCGTAGGGGGGAGGGGGAAGACAGCCCCCTGAGGAGGGCCCCCCTCGCTCACTGCAAGGGGACTTTACTTGCCCACCTGCAATCATACAGAAAAGTTAAATATCAGCTTAATCTCAATTTTACATTAAACTGGACTTCCTTTTTACACGGTGGATACGTTCCATGCCAATACCATGTAAAAAAAAAAAAAGCATACTAAAATTGTACCAGACGTAATCTGGCACACAAGCAAACTGTATGAGGCCGACTGATCCCAATCTACGGAGCGAGGCTGGGAGGGGAGGTAGCACTCCTACCGTTCCTTTTGCAAGGAGGAACGGTACTGACGACAACGACTTTTGCAAATTCTGCGGTCCTTGTGATGTCACTTTTGCGGGCCTTGTCCGAGACAGTTGCTTATTGGGTCCAGTCCGAGGCAGTAGTCTGATGGAGGTAAGCAGTGGTCAAAGTAAAACAAGGCGGGTGGTTCAGAAGTCAGAGCGGGCGGTGGAGTGAGAAGTACTTGTCAGGCTGGCGGTCGAATGCTAACTGCCCAAAGTGGCTTTTGCAGGCCACTTAAGGCAGTCCGAAACGCGCCGACCTACGGCACCGTGTATGCCCGACAAGGCTGTGTCTGTCCCACCGCCGTACTGCTCTTACGTTTTTATTTTCAGTTATTTAAGTATGAGCGGTCGGTGGAGAACAAGCTCACCACAGACCGACCGTTACATATATTAACAAATAACAATAACATGAACAATCTATATATAACTAATACGAAGATGGCCGCGTCGGAACATTTAGGGAGACGGTTACGCCGATACAAAAATAAAAAATAATTGTGGATAGGTTTCCTTGTATAAAGTCTTTTTTTTTTGACACAAGACAGTTTGCATAGCTCCGTGAGCACTCAGGGCGCATTCAAGCACCATAGGCCCATTGTGCTATCTCTCATTTTACCTTATTCCTTTTACAGTAACCCGGTCCCTTCGATAAAGTTCACCAGGGTTATTATTGGATATTCGGCTGTGTCTCTTGGTTCCACAATATGTCTTTGTAGGTAGCTGAGCTTTCTTCCCATCAAAGAGGGACATTGGTACCATAGGTGAATTGGAGTCTCTTCATCCTCTTCATATTTCCTGCATCTATTGGTGTTTTCCACTCCCAACAGCCACATGTGTCTCCTGAGGTGGCAGTGTCCCCCAGTTCCCTCGGTAAGGTTTTGTCCATATTGAGTAGTTGCCTGGTTTATCTGGGGTTAGGTCCGTTTATGAGTACTATGGATTGTCTTATTCTGGGTGCCCTGTCCCATTCCTTCCAATATGTAGTTTGGTGTGGCAAGCTGCCACTCCTACGGCAGCCTCGGATCCCTCAAGCGGTGCTTCCGCCCCTTTTATTGCTAATCTGTCAACTCGCTGGTTGCCTCTGATACCGTTATGCCCTGGTACCCAAATTAGGGTAATTTTAATGACGGTAGCCAGTTCTTTCGGAATAGTTGTGCATTCCATCACCAGTCTGGAGTCGCATCGGTTACTTTCCAGTGCCATTAGGGCTGCCTGGCTATCAGAATTATTGTATCTTAATTTTATTTAAAAAATAATATGCACTTTAAAAAAATCGTAACAAAGATTATTCTCTATTACTCTATGAGACAAAAGACGAACCCGTTTATGCACTTTTTGTACACAATCGCTTTCATTACTTGAGATATCCAGGGCCTGTGTAATATTTCTTTTCAAATTTTCGGGTTAACTGGGTTTAAAACAAAAATTCTGTTATCGATCGCTGTGACTGTTTTTTTGTGAGTTCCTTGTATGACTCTTGGTAACGAGCCATGCAAGTGGCCAAATCACGTTGAAATCGCAGAGCTCTTTCTACGTTATGATCATTTATTATAAAATGATTTCCAAATTAATTAGCCAGTTGCAGGCCTTCAAGGATTGAATACGCTGTGATCGGACCTCCTTCGTCATTGTCACTACTTTCCTTAGGGCTGGTGTGCTCCTCTAAAACAGTTTAGAGTATTTCTGTCTCATTGAGAATTTCATCAGCAGTCAATTCAGTGATATGTTCAATCGTTAGCTCTTCAAAGCTTTCTCGACCAATTGCATGTGCCATGTTCATTTATGATTTGTAATTTTTGCATCACCTGACATTTTAGAGTTAATTTATATGGCTAAATATCAAGAAAACACACCACAACACACAGATCACGCTAGATGTCCGATATGTCCAACGGAATAAACACAACTGACTGCAATGTGGAGTCTTGCGATTCCTGCCCTGTTTTATCCTAGCCCCCTCCGCATAGTATGAAGTAGTAAGTACACAAAAAGGATGTAGCACTGAGTTATTTCAAAATCGTATTAAAAATAAAACGGTGTAAAAAGAAGGTCCAGTGTATTATGATACAAAATACAAAAGAATCTCAGTAATCAGACACTATAAAAAGTGCCAGATTACTGAAATTCTATTGTATTAACTTTGTAAAGTTTCTACATACCCATGTGGTCTGGGTCCATGTTGTTTTTATTGTGTTCCTGTTCGAAAAACTGGTGGTGGAGCTTCTGCCAGTCCAGGTCGGGACCCGCAGACCCCGGACTCCTCATGCCCAGCTTGTGCGGGCCGTCGGGACCTCCAGACATCTGGACAATTAAGTAAAATACATCAACTATAGCCGGACCGCAAGCGAAAGGAGGTGTGCAAGTGCACGTCTCTTGCCATGCGCAGAGAGCGCGTGATGTAATAGTGTTAGGTAGCGTTCATTGGTGGCTTGCCAAGCCGCCCTCGCCACCCGCAATAGGTTTCATTCCGGACGATGCCAGAGAATGGTCTTTTGTTTTTAGACGAACTATACATATTAACTTTTTTTTTACATTAACTCTATATGGGAGGCCTTGAGAAAAATTTCCCTTGAGGCCTGTGTCATCTTTGGGAATGCTGTGTGGAGGGTCTTTTTAAGGAAAGGAAGGAGAGGAAGTTCTGGGAAGGAAAAAGACATGAGAGGTGGGTAGGAATTTGGAGGTCAGTGCATTCCGAAGTAACAGATGTGAGAATTAATTCCTCCCACTGCGGTGCAAGGCGATGATAGGTCGAGAGAGTCCTGCTGGAGAGTTCAAAGAGTCTCCCTCAACTGGCCTTTCCCGATCCGGCCCGCCACGCAATTGGTGGGAAGACGCACCCGTGACTGAGACCTGGACAAACCCCACCCCATGCACCCTGGTACCCCTCCTAAGTCACTTACCACTTGGGGTGACCTATGAAAGAGGTTCTGGTTATCTAACGAATGGTTCCCAGGGTGGCGGAACCCATACCCGCCTCCCAAATTGAATAAATAACAATTGTCATATATTTCACTACTTAATTCATTTCAAAACGCTGGGTCCAACTAAAATTATCTTTTAACAAAGTATAATACGTACGTTGATAGATTAACCTACAGAATTATGCTTACATTTCTACCCCGAGGGAAGTCATCGCACATGGGGCCCCCCATGCTCATGTGGTGGTCCTGAGGGCCCCCAGGGCCTCCGCAGTCCCCCATTGAGCCGCCATCCATCATAATGCCACCTGAAATTAATAAAAACTCAATTATTTTGAGTGATCATTGTTTTACGAAAGCAACTTGACGGCCTCCATGGTCGAGGGGTGAGGCTCTCGACTACGAATCCGAAGGTCGCGGGTTCAAAATCCCAGCGTGCAAACGTAAATTTTATTTAATAATATATAGTATATTTGCGCACGTTCCAGAGTGGAAGATACTCTTAGTATCGCCCTGGTGAAAGACCACCATTCAGAATTGAAAGGTTGCTTGAAATGGCTTTTAGCTGTGTTTGGTGACCAGATCTAAATAGCCAGGAATTTCCCCACCTTCCTCTTCTCCTTTTCCTTCCCAATACCTTCAGCCTCACAACATTCCCCAATAAGGTATGCCATAGTGTCAATGGCTCCAGACGGTTGGGAGCAGTTGGGACTCTTGTGCGGTATTCATATAAAAAAAAACTATTTCGTAAACATAAATAAATAGTTGTTTATACATATTGAAAAGATTTAAACAGAGAAGTCTTATTTGGTAAAGCAAATGCCAAGACAGTTATCAATTCACTGTCATTTCTGTGCAAGCTAAACTTAACTCCGAGTCCAACTTAAGAGGAACGGCTGAGCTGTCTGTTACATAACTTAATTTTGGATTTTAGACCAAAATACTCATCCAAACTGAATGACATATTTTTTAAATTAAAGGCTTAGTAAATATCTAGTACGTATGAGGAAGTATTTTATTTATTTTGTTTTAAATTATGAAGTATGTGCCGTGAAAAAAAAACAATTTACATAATCTTAGAGGCAAATTAGAAAATTATTTGCGGGTTTATCGTATTTTTGTAAAAAATTATAATATTTGCTATATAAATATGATTAGGTAAGTAAAAACATAAAAACAAAACATTTAAAAAAAAAAAGGTTTTTTCGGGTCAATATCTTAAATTATGTACGGCAAATTTGTGTTCCAAAATAAATTGGTCGTTTTTAATTTAATTTAAAGTCCACCATAATGCTTATTTTAATTTTTTTATTTATTTTACATTTCATTATATTTTCAGAGTAGACAGAGTAAATTTTTTTTAAATCACCGTTAGCCTCCAAATAATTGTTAAAGATGCCTCTAAAATCGTGAAATAAATATTTCTAAATAATATTTCAAAATAGTATTTCTCATGCGTACTAGACATTTACTAAACCTTTACTTTAAAAAAAAAATTATTAGGTTTAGATGAGTATTTCGACCTCAAATCCAAAATTAAATTTTGTATGAAACAGGCCGTGCAGCCGTTTCTCTTAACATTTCAATAAAGGTACCCACATCTCACGATTGGACGCCCTGGATTTAACGAGCCTTATTACCTTGTGTGTACCTACCCGTAATACGAGACAGACGGCACTGTATAATATTCCAGCATCTGCAAATAATTATTTCGAGAACTCTCCTATTCAAAGATAGCACAGACTTGGTAATGAGTATAGTTCAATTTATGACCGTCACGACACTGTGTGTCCAGTCTAAAAATCAGTTATTTGAAGATTTTTATTAGATTTGCACCTTTTTTATTGTTTTATTTATTATGTTTTTCTGTAAAACACCCAATTGGCTGTATTATGAACACACTTTACAACTGTTATAAGAACTTGCATTATAATGTAACCACAGGCAAAACTGTTATTTATTAATTGATAAACTAAAGTTCTTAAAAACTTAAGACAAGATTTTTGTGCATAGCGCAAAGGGTAACAATTATTATTTTTATAAACAATAATTATTAATCTAAAACACTCATCCAAATTGAAAAAACCTTCCGAGCAAAGATAAATGTCGCCGGCAGGACTCGAACCCGCACCCTTCTAATGTCCGGTCAGATGCTCTACCGTTGAGCTACGTCGGCTTATCGCAAACCCGTCAAGTTAATCAATATATACTAGTGTTCCATTCAATAATTACTGTTTTTATTATATTTTCACCTGTGCGGGTTCGAGTCCTGCCGGCGACATTTATCTTTGCTCGGAAGGTTTTTTCAATTTGGATGAGTGTTTTAGATTAATAATTATTGTTTATAAAAATAAAAACTGTTATTTATTACGCTGCAACTACTTACTTATATTGTACCTACTTACTTCTTTAACACTCTAATTATTATTTTATCTACTATATTATTATACTCATTTGTATAACTATGTGATAAATGTATCAATATGTAAAAGCCTTCTAGACGTCGATAAATAAATAAAAAATAAATCTCAGCTGGTAACTGAGTATGTCAATGGAAGTCTCGTCATTAATGATTCTTACCATTCATAGCGTTGATATTAGCCCCGGGCATCATTCTCGGGCCGCCCATCATGCACGGCTTCATCCCCCCCATTGGATTACCCATTCGCTAGAATACAAACAGAAATTATTAAAATCAATAAAGCATTAGTTTAAAAAATATATGTTTCCAGTTAATACTGCATTATATGCCATTAATCATTTTTTAAAAATGATATTATGTAATAACTTACCCCCATAGGTCCGGAGCAAGGTCTGTTCATGTGCATATCTTGACACATTTGAGGCTTCATATCAGGCCCGCCGCACTGTTGTCCCCTCATTCCGCCCTTCATACACGGGCCCATCGGTCCCATGGGCCCCATACCCTGACCCATGGGTCCATTCGGTCCCATCATCCCGGACATTGGCCCATTTGGCCCCATGGGGCCGTTGGGACCCATCCCGGACATCGGACCGTTCCCGCCCATGTTCGGACCCATCGGGCCATTCTGTCCCATATTCGGGCCCATCGGACCATTATGTCCCATTGGGCCGTTCGGCCCCATTTGACAACTCGGTCCGTTAGGTCCCATCGGGCCCATTGGTCCCATGTTTCCGGGGCAGTTTTGTCCCATCGGGCCGCCCATCTGATTAGGATTAAAGCCCATGTTGGGTCCGGAATTAGAATTAGGCGGCATGTTGGGGTTTTGGCCCATTTGATTCTGCTCATTGGGATTCTGTGACGGGTCCATCATTTGTCCTTGATTGGGTCCTTGGGGCCCGCCAGGACCCATTCCGGACTCTGGGAATAACATCTGTTGCATTTTTCTTATTGTCGCAAGCTGTTCTTCTCTATGGGCTCTTTGCTGAGGTGTTAAGTTCTCATCTGGTATTTTTACACCTGCAATCATTAGACAGACTGTTTAGCAATAATTACTACAAATAAACTTGAATTATTTAAATCATTAATATTATTACTTAGTCAAACAAATTTACCATTTTTTTATACCATATTTAGAAGACATGAAAGAAAAGAGAATATATGAACATAACAAATTTTTTAAATTCCACACGCAATATGATTATCAATGTAAAGAAAAATAGATCTACATTCAATATACCATCTACAGCACACTCAAAACATGAAATAATAACATTATTAATTATAATAAAAGTGCCTAAATCAATGAATAAATAATAAAATACATCTTTTAACGTCTGGCCATTTTTATGATCATGAAAAGAGTGACTAACAAATTATAGGAATGTCACTTGTACCACTAAAAGAAGTCAAACAAAATATAAATGTAACATTTCACTGTGCATGATCGAATCGATGATTGAAGTGGATGATTTCAAGCTAAAACTGAGTGTAAACACTATGAAATTTTGAATTTATTTAAGCCGTGCTACAGTCATACCCCACTCATCGAAATGATTCCAGAAAACTGCACCGATTTAAAAAAAATGAAAACCTATAGGTAATTAAAATTATATCCACTGAAGAGATAAACCGATAGAAGTGCGTTGTGGGCTTTTCTGGTGTGAAATTTCGGTTGAAATGCTATATTTCAAATCAGTATACATGACACTTCCGGGGATTATATCTATTAACTCCTAGAACACGGAGTAATATTTTTTAAATATTAAAGAAAATTATATTTGAAACAATTAACAGGCTTCTAAAACCTACTGCATATTGCAGTGCACCTGAAGGTAGTCATGATTTCAGTGAACTGCTATTATAGTTGGTCGGACACTAAGGGTTAAATAAAATTTACGAACAAGTCCTACACTTTTGCAGTAAAATAAAAATTGACAGTTTTTCGGAAAGCGTAGGAGTTTCAAACGAAATTAAACGAATAATCCTCTGGAGCACACTAATTAAGTCACGGAAACTTAATAAAGGGATGTACATACTTAAACATCAAGAAAAAGAAATAAATTTAACCCCCGGGGGCCAGACTACCGCATTTGCAGTGTTGAAGAAACATACTCAAGCACTGCAAATGCAGTGTCGACCTTGTACTTTCATTTTGCCTTCGGATATTACCTCTACTTGTTCGTTAAAGAAAAAAAAAAAAAATGTCACTTTACCAAGAATGTGGTATTGTCTACATTTTGTCTTTAATGACAATATCTTTTTATTTATTGAAGTTTCTTGTTAAAAGTATACCCGATGTCGTAAAAAAATCATGTTTGGATAAGAAACTCCGACTATGTCAGGTAAAACGGGATATGACTGTAGCAGAATTTACACAGTTCGATACAAATCAAAAATACAAACTGAATTTGGTATAAATTTACAAGATGAAACACCGATTAGCAGGGTACGACCGCGGCAGTTTTGACACGGATCTAACATGATATATGCAAACTATTGATTGGCCAGGGGTGACTACACGATGGAATGGGTGCCAGTGCCGAGAGTTGTGGCGTGTGCTGTTGGGTTGGTTGTTGCTAGTATCAAATGAGAAGAAATAACAAACGTGAGTCAGACGAGTGGTGCGCGTTCAGAAGACTGGGGTGGGTCAGAAAGCGTATCAGAGGCGTGCCGTGGTACGCTCCTGCGGATATGGCAGCGATAAAGGAATACACACACATGTTAGACAGTTGCGCACACACTTTTTCCGCTTTAATACTTATATCCTATGTTACATTCTTCAACAACATATTTACATATTCAAAATTTCCCTGATAAATACTTAATAATTTAACATTTTGAACCGACAGGAAAACACTTTTAATTACTATATAATTCATAGTCATTTTCATATCACATTCTAAGCTATTCAATCAGTTATGTTTTTACACAGTCAACAAAACATAATGGAAACATCCGTTCTTATTCTACCATTTTCCAATACGAAATATATGAAAATTTTATAAAAAGGTATTCTGTATAACATATCTCCCACATAAAAATAGAATTAACTGTATTCTTAATTTTATTCATGGTTTAGTTGTTTATAATTCATTTTCAAATCACACTAAAACATCTTAATTTCTTTCTTTATAATCTGTCAACCCAACCCATTTTCACAGCCCATTCTACATAATACATATCAACGGTCCCAACGTAAGGTGTCAAATCTGCATTTTGCGAGGATTACAGTGGAGTGAAAACAAAGTTAGATTCGACTTTCTACTGCCAGATGCATTGTGCAGTTTCCATCATTTTCATTGTAAAAAAAATAACAATTTAGAGGAAAACTCGACATTTTTTGGCATCATCTGAAAATACATATGTACATACTATAATTGGGTAGTTTACGACAATAAAACGAAAACTGAAATTTTGCAGATTCGACACCTTACCGTCTTTATTCGTAATTTGCTTCTTTATTATAATTTGCCAATTCATTTATAAATCATATTTTACATAATATTCTTAGTTTCCCTCTTTATCTACCAAACCATCTTTATATTATAGTTCTCATAATACATAATATGCTTAAAGGCGGGTCTCCTGCGAATGTTTTTTTGAAACATTACACAAAAAACCATACACAAAAACATTTGTTTTCGTATACATGTCTCCTCCTGCTAAAATGTTTTGTTTTGAATAAGAACAAAATATTTTGTGTAGACGACAAGATGAGTTCTAGAATAATCTTCTGAATGTAAAAAAAAATATATAAATGTCAATGAATGTGTTTATCACAATGTGTCCTTTAACAAGTTCTGAATACGAGGGCTGTAATGCTGTTAGAAATAGCAGACAGAATAAGAGTACACATAACAGTTAAATAAATCATTATTATTACTGATTCATAAACAAACTACTTATAAAAATATATTTTAATCTCGCTCAGTACACATAACCTAAAAAACCCGTCCGATTTATGCTACGACTAATGAAGATTCGGGCTCATAGATAGACAAACACCATGCGGTGAAAATAGAAAAATCCTTCCCTCCCTTCTTCCACAAGGGGAATGTTTTCCATCGGTGACAGAAAGCAGAAACATTGTGTATACACACACAAATTTGTATGTTTTTGTGTAAATGTTTTTAAAAAACATTACCAGAAGACGCGGCTTTATATCGTTCATTATATTATATAATTCTATTTTCATACACTCTCCATAATATTAGGTTCCTTCTAATAATCCATCCATCAATTCATTTTTTTTTACATTGACTCCACACACAGTAGACCCTGTGGAAAATAAATCAGGACCTATGTCATCTTAGGGATGCTGTGTGGAAGGTAATTTTAAGGAAAGGAAGGAGAGGAAGTTTTGGAAAAGGGTATGAGGGTAGGGTAGAAATCTGGGGGTCAGTGTATCCAGGAGGGATGGACGTATGAATTCATCCCACTGCGATGCAAGGGGATGAGTCGAAAGTCCGGCTGAAGAGGTCAAAGGATCTCCCTCAACCAACCTCTTCCGATTCAGCCTGCCACGCAGTTGGCGGGCAGACTCTCAAGACAAATATGAGATTGTTTAGTTCAATTCAGAGCAGTCATAATAAGTATAAATATTAGTAAATAAGCAATTGGTGAATAAAATAACAACATACCCTGCAGATTGGGCAGCTTTAGCAGGTCCTGCGGGCTGCCTCCTCCACGGGGATCCTGCGGGCCGCCCTGACCGGGCCCGGGCCCGTCCTGCGGCCCGCCCGGGCCCGAGGGACCGCTGTTGGGCCCGTTCGGGTGCATGGGATTCTGGCAATGGGGTAAAACAGGCGTGATTAGAAAATGTTGAGTGAAATGATAAATTTGTTTTAAAGCAATCTTTCTTCCTGATACAGGATTCTTCTGAAACCGGAAATAATTATTGATTGAGTGAAATGATAAATTTGTTTTAAAGCAATCTTTCTTCCTGATAAAGGATTCTTCTGAAACCGGAAATAATTATTGATTGAGTGAAATGATAAATTTGTTTTAAAGCAATCTTTCTTCCTGATAAAGGATTCTTCTGAAACCGGAAATAATTATTGTTATTTAAAACAATATTGTTTTATTTAATAAAAATAATATAACATAGCATTTATATAGCGCAGTTTTGTGTTAATTCACTTTAAGTGAGCTTTTTAGTACCTAGTAAAACTACAATATGAATTCAGGGGTATAATCAGATACCCTAGATGATAATACGTGCAGCTTCTGACACTTTCCTTACATTGAGATAGCAACATGCTGCACTTGCGCCTCTAGTGGCCCGGGATGTAAGAATTTGTTTTTTTCATGCATTTTAATAGATTTTCTGTGAAATATATTCTTAGCAAATTATATAGATCGAAAATTCATAAAATAAATATTAGGTAATCTAAATATGACTCTACAGCTTTTTTAATCATGAATGAAAAAATATTAAAAAGGTTATTAGGATTGTACTAACAGTTACAAGCTGCGCCCCTCGCCGGTCACGCTTGGTCTGGTGGTTTAGAAAGGGAATAAAACACTTATTTAATAAATTGTGAGAAATTTTAACATATCATAGAACAAACCTAATAATCTCTGTAATAGTTTTTTAAATTTATGGTCAAAAAGCAGTAAAATTATGTGTAGGTTAACTAAAAATTTATACTATGGATTCTTAGTTTTCTATAATTTATTAAGAATATATTTAACAAAAATCTATTAAAATGTATGAAAATAACCAATTCGTACATCCCGCGACACTAGGGGCCGTCTGTTTCAAAACCGTGAGCTAAATTTTAACTGTCAGTTAAAGTAACTAGCGTGTCAAATAGGACAACGAGCTGTTTCAAGTATGCATTTGCTAAAGTAATAGTTATTAGTGTGGCCAGTCGACGAAGCAGAATATTCCTCCAAATTGTGTGAAAAAACACGCCGGATCATTTTTTGGTGCGGCCACACCGACGGTTAAATTTTCATATCTGGTGAGATAGAAATAACAACTGTCAAAATGTGCCGCGGGTTTTAGTTTGCGTCGTACTGGTATCTAAAAAATATTCCTATATGGCTGAATATATCAATGGTGCTGACAGCTTTGTTCCTACAAAAATATTCGTGTGAACATTTAAAAATAAATGACTACCTATTATATACAGTATTACGTGGAAAAATATAATTAGCCTTTCAGTAACTGTAATATCATATTGAATTTGTGGCATTGCAAATTTCGAGATCTTTCGACCTACGATATCGCGTCAAAAATTCAGAATCGTCCCAAATAAGCATAATGTATTATTATCTTGAATAGTTTTTTTGGATATTATCGCGTGTTGCGCTTTCTCCTCCCTCTAGTAAAAAAAAATACTTTTAACCATGAAAACCTGAAAACATAAATAATATATTATTATTTACGCGTGGTCGAAATGTTTTCGCTTTTCGCTGAATACATATTACTGGATGAGGAATTCGATGTCACTATCATCATCTTCTATAGTATTATTCATGAAATAAGTCATAAGAAACATTGAAGCGAGCGATTCGGTAAATAGAACTGTCAAATATGTCAAAATGGCCGAGTAACTATCGGTATTGCTAAAGTTAGAAGTGACGTAAAACAGGCAGTTAAATTGATTGAAAAATGTATTTTGGTGAAATTTAACTTTAGCACGCCGTTTAACTCTTACATTTACTATAGCATGCGTTGAAACAGACGGCCCTAGAGGCGCCAGTGCAACATGTTGTCATCAAATGCCAGAAACTGCGCATATTATAGTCTAGGGTATTAGGGTATTAGGTATAATACTAAGACAGTTTCATCAAAGTTTGTTTGCATGGTTACATATTACTTATTTTCTATTCAAATTATTCGAGACAATGACAAACCAACTTAAGAAATACTTTTAGGCAGCCCTGAAAAGATCCCGTACAAACTATGCACTTTCTTGCAATTATATAATGTTTCCCACATAAGATGTTTGAAAATATAGTCCCACAACAAAATGATTACCCATTTAATAAGTTTTCGGCACAAAACGCAACTGCCGCATCATCCTTTCATATTTTCCCGTGCCAATTCTGATGTTAACATGCGAAACTGAGAAGCAAAAATAAAACTTACATTATCCCACGGCATGTCTCCATCGTTGCCCATCCCGTCCATTCCTCCGCACGGCCCGTTGTTTCCCGAATACCCATCCATTGGCCCCATCTGCCCCATCTGTCCCATCTGGCCGCCGCCCCCCTTCATCATCATCATTTGTCCGCCCGGGTGAGGACCCCCCCGCATCGGCCCACCGGGCCCCATCTGCCCCATGTTCGGGCCCATCTGCCCCATGTTCGGCCCCATCTGGCCCATGTTCGGGCCCATCTGACCCATGTTCGGACCCATTTGGCCCATGTTGGGGCCCATCTGACCCATGTTCGGGCCCATCTGGCCCATCATCTGGCCAGGGTGGTTGGGGCCGGGGCCCATCATGCCGGGCGGGCCACCAGGACCCCCCGAGCCCCGGATGGCTCCGCGGTTTTTTACCATAGCCAGGTTATTAAGCCACTGGGCGGGGTTTTGCTTGTTGAATTGGCCCATTTTCAAAGGATGTTTCTGGAAGAAAATGAAAAATTAACATCCATTGGTCTATTAGGACAATACCCCTCCAACTTTGTTAGACTTCATGAGTACTTACAGTTAAATATATTTTTAAATAAAATTAAAAACATTCTGGTTCTGACAAAGAGTTTGAACAAGAGTGGAACACCTCTTCACAGTTGCTTGGCTGCGCTCAATGCGTCGTTTCTCTGAGGTTCTTATGTAAAACAGCACACCCTCCCTCATTTAATCTGGGCTTCTTCAAGACCCGCATCAACAAATCCTTTTCTATAGCCATTCTAATAATGTTGCCCAACCGAGTGGGGATAAAGTTTTTAAAATTTTTAATGGGCTATAATTTCATTTGACCCCTAAGGACTAAAATTGCAAATCAGTTTGTTCCTACCTCCAGATACTTCTTGGTGCCGGGTTGTGCGCAGTGGTATGCGATTATGGACTGGTAATGCCCCTGCAGAACAGCTTCGGCTCCCTTGTTGGCCAGTTGCGTACTGAATACGAAAATCTGCGACTGCTGTTGGGAATACTGCGTAACACCAGTACGCAAAAACATTAGTGGGTGATCGCACTTGTTTCACACTTATTATGTTAGATATGCCAGAAAGTACTGAGTAAACATTATTTAATACATAATGACAGTTATTATAGAAGCTATGAAGGTCATGTAGGGAGAGACAAAAGGATTTCCCTCTTGATTCTCTCTTCAACGTAAAATGTATCAAGTCAGAAGGAATTCTGTTCAGCAACAAAATACGCCTCCCCTCCCGCAGAACTATTGGCATATTGATACAGGAAGATAAAACAATGTATGCTGACGCTGCCTTTGATATTCATCGGGAACATAGACAGTCTGAAGAAGTGTGTTGTAGTTGGTGCCTTACAATGGCAGAGAAAAATACATATGGTAAAAAAAAATCTATATTGTTAGTGCAGTTTCTTTGAAATCCGGAAAAACCAACAATACTGAAAGAACAGCAAAATGTGGCCTAGTGCTAAAAGTACCAAAATCAATTTATTCAAGAATTAACAAAAAACTTACATTTAATGAGATTCTTATAGGAATGCCTAAAAGAACTCCTATCGTAAAGTAACTGAAAGACAAAGAAGAAGATAAAGTCAAATTATTCTTAAAACCGTAAACAGCGAAATTGGCAAGTCTTTTTTTCCTTTTTAACTTTGGCACTTTTAGTATTAAAACTAAAAATATTAAAAAGTACTAAAAATATTAAAAAGATTAGCGAGTTAAAAGTTCTACGGACCTCCATGTTGCTGGGCTGCTTCCCCACCACGTTGGAGGGCAGGGGCTGCGCCCCCTCTGGGCCCCGACATGGGGGGCCTCCGCCTTCTCCGCCTCGCTGGCACCCCTCCTATATGGAAGACAGACGTTGGTTAGTTATGTCAATGAGATAATGATTGTGATTTAATCCAAAATGAAATGATACAGGGTCTACTAGTGAACCCTGTGGAAACCCGTAATGAGAGAATAATGGGACAATAGAAAAATCTATGGTTTATGATGATAAGAAGCTAAATAATAATAATAATAATCAGATGATTTTTATAGCGCCTATATTAATTAATTTTTTTTTTGGACACTATCATTACACATTATTTATAGATCATATAAAGATATGCAGTTAGATTATAAAAATTAAATATGGCTTGGTCTAAGTTTTCATACATGTTTAATTGAAAAAAAAAAAAAGAAGCTAACTGTATTCCTTACGATATATTGCAAGACGCTAATACAAATGATAGGAGTTATGTGAAGTTGGGCGGCGGGTGGGGACTGGGGCCGGGGGTACTGATCCTTCCAATCTTCTTTGTCTTTGTTGGTGACAGGACGCTTGGTGTTGGTTTGCCCGTACGCCAGGTGGCGCTCGTCGGCCGGCTTCAGGATCTGGAAAGAGCACATCAGCGTGTCGTCTATTTCTCGCCCCAGCCGGTGGTATCCTTGTCGGGGTCGGGCCACAGCAGGTCGTAGAGCAGCTTTGTCGGGCACGTCCGTGGGCCGCACGATGCACCGGATCTGCTCCGTGAACTGGAGGTCAGAACTCAGGTCGCCGTGACAGCAGAAGAATCTTCTTGTCAAATGTTTTTATTTCCTATTGCGCCTTTCTCGGTAGCCACGAAATCTAATTTGCGGATGTGGTTGTGGTACAACGTTCAAGGTTATACAATTATATCTTTGCAGCTATTAAAGGCTCCAAAATAGCACATTCACCATTAAGTTTGAGTAAAAATTATTGCGGTTATTTTATGCTATTTTTACACCGATGTTTCCGAGATAAATCAGGAGCGACTATAAAACGCAGCCGGCAGCCATGGGGGCTCCTAGACTTAGAAAGATGGTTAAAGCGCCCTTGAGGTGATAATCCCACGAAAACGGCGCTATAGAAGTAATCCAATTATTATTGTTAAGAAAGCTCAGATACCTGGGTAGCCACATTGTGGAAGCAGGAGACATAGCCAAATACCCTATTACAACCTTGGTGTACTTCATTGAAGTGACTGGGTTAGTATCAAGGGAATAAGGTAAAACATGGGAGATTGCACAATGGACCTATGGTCTGAGTGCTTACATATGCTATGCAGACTATCCTCATATTAAGAATAATAAATAGTTATGGCATTGGACACAGGTGTTGATTATGATATTGATTAACCTCTGGTGCGCCAGCGTGGCCGATCGGCAACACAAAATTTGTATCCGTTGAACACCAGCATGGCCGATGGGAAAAACAAAAAACATACTTTCTTTTTGTAGGATTTTCGACCTTAAAAAATGTTCATAGCTTACTAAATTAAATTACATTCTTTTACCAACAAAATAATAAAACAGATAGCAATTTATTCTTTACATTTTGTGAAACGCGGCTAGTCTGGAATTTAAAACAAAATAACAACTGTCAAGTATTGCATCATTCCTTGACGTGCAGTTCATTTGTTTTTTTTTATATACCGTTTATATCATAATAGGGATTTGTTTTTCTCTGAATACAGGTAGCTATTCTGGGGAACTACTGATAATAGATGTACACCATTTTTATAAATATACAAACACATTATCTGGTAAGACGGAACAATTTACACAAACTTCATTTTGTAAAAAACAAGTTATCATGAAAATAGACTCAGTCGGTGCAAGGCGGGCCGCGCGCAGATTTACCCTCGGCGCACAACGGAATAAATAGACCACAGAAGCTCGGCATTCCAAAGGTTAATCCACACATTGCACAAATTACAAAAGTCAGAAGGTGACAATTACCTGCATAGGCATCTGAGTTCCACGGAGCCCTGTCTGGGGGTCCAGGATATCATTGGAGTCTGAAGACAGCCGCTCTGATTTGAGGGACCCAGGGCCCACCATGTCGCATGATGGAGATTTTGTGGGGTCTCCTGCAGACGGAAATAAATATGAATACATAACAAACTTACTACAAAATCATTGACGGATTGGATGGAAAATACTGTTTGCATAACTTGGTATAGCAAATAAGTATATAAAAAATTAACTAAAACATCGATTATAAAAGACTAAAATATCTCATTGAGTCCTTGAAAATTAATAAAATAAAATACACTACACAAAACACTTCCTAAAGACTCTAAAGTAGACAATGTACCTTCATTGTCCATAAGGTTGTCTATTTCCGTTTTGATGTCAGCACCACCCATCTCAGCGCCTTCCTCTCCTCGCTCCATCTTTACCCGGGGCGTCTCTTCCGTCTCCTTATTAGCGCCACCGGATACTCGTGAGGAATCTGCAACAGAACAGAAGCATCATTTCGTTGTAAATACGTACAAGCATGAACTTTTCAAAATTGGAACCTATTTTTTGAGAAGAATTAAAAAATAATCTTTTCAAATACAAACAAGCGATTAAGTATATACCTACCTAGAATATATATGTTTAGCTGACAATTATTTCTATTCTATATTCGAAATGTGCATATTATGGCTTACTTTAACAGGCCATTTTTAAAAGTGGAACTCGTCAAGTTATAAGGAAGACAAAAATGGAGGGCGCTGCAATCGTTTAAATGGTTTTAAATGGCAACACCAATATGGTTGAAAGGAAAAATGTTGAAAATTAAAAGAGGCATTATGGTTTTGAATATTTTTCACATCAATATCAAATAAATGGTTTTAAATGGCAACACCAATATGGTTGAAAGGAAAAATGTTGAAAATTAAAAGAGGCATTATGGTTTTGAATATTTTTCACATCAATATCAAACGGTGTTCATAAATTAGTGATAATTCCTGAAAGAAGATCATATTCTAAAGAAATTTATTATTCGAAGTTGTTATTTTTCTGCACGTGAGATAATAGGTTGGAAAAGATTTTTATGTATTTTCGAAATGTACATATAAAATAAGAAATTTATTTTATGTTAAATCAAAATAAAAATTAGGTATGCGGAAGAAACGCACTTTTAACATTTTTATAAAAACTTGTCAGATTCAGAAGTCAAACATAACATCACATTTGAATCAAAAATAAATTTTGTTTTAAAATCCGCGTTACTCGGTGTTGCCATAGTAATGAAATTTTTTAGTTCCATTTTATTCTACATTATTTTGACACACTGTACTTTTTCGCAGGTAACAAACAACTGGTTTTATTATAATATTCAACAGCACGGAGGTGGCAAAATAATATTTGTCTACTGTTTGCATAAAAACTCTAGCTAAATAAGGAAAATTTTGGTGATTATTTGTAGGACGGATGTCACAGTCAAGATAATTATTTATTTATATACTTAACAATTTAAATACATACATATTCATAGTTGTATAAAGTTAGGTACTATTTCCTGGTGACAATTTCTCCCAGCTTACAAAATCAGTTTTATAATAACTCCAGTGAAAAATATTATGGCTTTAAAACAGTATAGATCAGCAAACGCCGATTCTGAATATAAAACTTTAATTATATGTAGAAAAAACTTTCTTCTTTTGAATATGCAATCTGTAGCTAACCAGAGAGTTATATCTATGGGCTAATCTAAATAAAACACGGCGGGTTCAATGTTTTTCATACTAATTTAAAAAAGTTATAGCAACCGTTTTACATATTGGATTTCTTTCAAACTACTTTCTAAACCTTCCCGGCACTAATAAGAACAAACTGTGCTATTTTCAGCGAAACCGGTCCAGTGATTTTATCACATGAGTACCGCAATGTTCCCCTTTCATGGGTGATATATTCATATTGTGTAGATTACAGTACAGTAGCGATATCTGAGAATCTCTCAACGTAAGACAGACAGATTATTACCGGAGCTTAACTTCCTGACTCTCCGAATCCATTACACGGGGATTCCGTGTATCCTGTTATTTATTCATAAATAACAAAGTGTTTTTTTGTAATCCGGGTGTTATTTATCAAAAGAGAAATACACAACAATAATGAAAACAATTTTTTTTTTCACCAACTTGAGTATTTAATTAAATAAATAATATTAATTTTCGAGTGGGAGGATGGGATAGGGAACGAAGATATGAAGTGAGTAGAAGTGAATCATCAGGCTGATGGGAAGAGTGATATATACTATGTAATTAACTTTACTACCTTGCTTTGCCGGAGATTTAATAAGTCTTTCTTTCTATTTGAACAATTTTAGAATTAACTAAAAACAGAAAAAACAATATGGTGTATTGCTTTATTTTTTTTAGTGATAAATTATTAAAACTTCAAAGCTCCATAGTTCATGATGGAAATAACAATTCGAGTTGTACAAATCACCACGGTTTGCAAGAAGAGTGACATAACTCGAAAAGTTTTCAATCAATTTTTTAGTTTTTTTGTTTCTATTGAAAATTGATTATTACACTCGGTTATTGCAGAATAAAAATCCATTTTACTTTCATGCAAGCGAATATAGCTTATAATTCTAAATATATATAATTCTTTTTTATTTCTCACTACTTTAAAAGGATTAAAAATAGCTGACTTTTGGCATTGTTCTTGGTAAACATTGTTTAGTGACTAATACCGTCAAGTGTGATTAACTGCAGTTCGAAAATGGCTTTACACGCCGAAACAGCTGTCACAATAATAAAAAACTATAAATACTTGCAAAACTTAATAATGATATTATTAAATTTGATTTACATTAAAAAAAAAATTTTAATACGGACACGAAAAACGATTATTTTTGGAGTTCCTATTTTTCAGAAATCTCGAAAATTATGATTTTTGAGATGTGTCAATGTTCTTGTAAACCAACGACATGTAAAATAACGATTTATTATATATTGATACAAGGTGTTGAAATATCATACAAAGCCGGATAATAGTCCGACATTTTATAGTAGACAAAAAATGAGGGCGCTGCGATCGTTTAAAAGGTTTTAAATGACAACATCAAGATGGCTCATAGGAGCTCACAAAGTGATTCACTGAAAAAATATCAAAAAAGAGGACTATACGATAAATTTACTTGGTTATTCAGTATACTAGAATTAATATATGAGAATTTTCTAATTTCCAGTGCTTCTTTGTTCTTCCATAAAACCCCCTAATTACCCCTCCTACCCCTTTGGTCGGTTCCCATTCCAACACCTAAATATTTGTGTATGTCTATCATTATTTTATATCGTAGTTTAGTTTTAATATATTCCTGACGAAGGAAAGGTACTTATGAAACCGGTCGAGATTATTATATTAAATTGAAGTGATTCAAAACAAATTTAAGCCTTTATATTATAATTATGAGAAGCCACAAAGTAAACGCTTTTTGCGCATATGGATATTTTTTACTTTCACCAAACGGTGTCTAGTAGGACTTCCCGAAAGGAGATAATTCTATGCCATTTTTATGCTTAAATTTTTTTTTTTCTTCGCTTTGCAAGGAAGAAAATTAGGAAGGTGATTTTTTTTTATATACTAACATTTATGTAACGAAATAACCATGTGTAAAATGTTAAATAAAATGAAAAACAAAATAAAATTCACAGACTAAAATTATAAATAAATAAAAAGTTTAAAAAGTTATGATGTTTTCCTAAACTGTCAAACTTGAATGTGAAGCATAATCTCAAATCTGAATGTACATTGTTATAATTATTTCAAAATTGGCACAAATCTACATATACTCGTATTATTCATAAATCATTTGTAAATATATTCCAAGTTGGACACAAGCTTCCTCGCTCGAAATTCTGCTAAACATTAATGAACATTTTTAGTTCCAATTGATTAAATGTCTAAAATATTCTACCGAGTTGTAAACTACTAATTATTGGTATTGAATATTATACTTACTGGCATCATTTTCGGGAATTTCTTCCTTAATATTGTTTCTATTACCACCAACTTTGTCCCCCTTATCCTTTATCATACCTCTGCGTGCCTTCGCCAATTTGACTGCAACAAACAAACAGACACATTGCATTATAGACAAGATCCTGTGAGATGTAACCCATATGCTGTGAGCTACAAAGATCTTACAGTAGAACCCAGCAGAGGGTCGTCGAAAGTCAATGACAAAGAATGTTTATCATATTAAATTCTTTCATAATAATTATTCTCCTTCTCACACATCCCACATGAAAACAAAGGACAGAAAATACCAGAATGTGAAATCTTTCCAATCAAATATCCATAGAAATTAAAAAATGTAGTTCTGTAATTCTGAATTGAACACATTTATTGTGTTGAATGAGTATGGAATGGTAACTGTCAAATCGGGCTGTTTCATTCAAAGTATAGCTAAAGCCATGGTTTAGCCAGATAACCTTTGCCAAAAAGTTTATATTTAAGTTTATAAATTAAGAAAACAGGTAAAAATTAATAATAATGTAGCAAATGATGAGTTTGCATTTTAAATTTCACTCCATTTTATTCGATACTAGCGCAAACCCGTGAAAAATCATGGGATGTTATAATAAGGAACTCCAGTGAAAAACATAATGGCTTTAAAAATATGTAGTCATATAGATTGTTATGTTGGTACCATTGCATTTGGAACATCTGACGCATTCTATTTTTAGATTAGTATGGACATTTTCATTTTTTACTTTTGTTTTGTATTTTAAATACATATTTTTTTTAGCTTTGGTGAAATTTAAACTTAATTTGGGTGACTTTAAGCTCTATAATTGTTCAATATAAAAAACTACTATTAGTGAAATAAATGAGCAAACCAATTATCAATACGGATATTATGACAATGTTAATGCTCAATACTATTATTATTCTTTGAGTTAAAGTTTCTAAAAAGGTACATAATATTATTACTTATGTTGAGTTATGGTTTACTATGAATAGAATATAAAATTATATACGGTAAAGCTCATCCTTGTTTTGACATTTGACATTCTAACCTCAAAACTGATCAAAAACTGACCGGCCATAAATTTAGAGCCAATTTGGAAAGCTTTGAAAAATTGAAACTTTGAAAATTATTTTAACTATGAAAACCACCTTTAGAAAAAAAAACGAAATATACTGGTATTTAAGTTTGAACGTTATTATTGAATGAATAAAAAAATTGGACTGGAGATTCTTATTTACCTTTGCCAAAAAGTTTATATTTTTAATATTGAATCACTCTAAATTGAGAACACAGGTAAAAATTAATAAACTGTGAAAAATCATAGAATATTAAATGTGAAGCTTAAAGTTTGCACCCTTCTTTTCAGATAGAATATTAAAAAAAAAAAAAATTATATTTGTTAATATAAATCTAGGGTTTATTTAATAATACAAAATAATATTGCCACGGCCGAGAATCGAACCCTGATCAGCTGCTTGGAAGGCAACTATGCTGACTATTACACCACCAACTATTGTAAGAACAGCGGCATAAATTCATTATGTGCACTGAATATAAAAATGGTGTATTTTTTAATTGGAATGTTACGTACATCACATCACATCAGAAATTATATTGTTTAATAATATTTGTATTTTAAATTTCACTCAATTTTATTAGATAGGTGCTCCCCAACTCAAACACGAGAAATCTTTCTCTATCGAGTTGGGCACTTTTCGTTAAGTAAATTTATACTTTTTTAGCAATTAGCTATTATATATCTGTACTATTAAATATTCTATATGTATTTATATTACATAAAAATACATATATATACTGAAAAATTATTGTTAGGTTCTGAAATGATAATGTGGTTGCTATTAATCTAGTCCCCACTTCCTTAAATGACACTAGAATAACTAACCATCACATTACAGTGTTGCCATTTATAGTGTTGGTTAGGGAAATGATAATGTTATTGGTTTCTTACCTTAATTGCTATTTATCCAGTCCCTACTTCCCTAGCAAACACTAAAATAAGTAACTGTCACATTACAGTGCTGCCATTTATAGTGTTTGTTTAGGGAAGTAGAGACTGGATAAATAGCAATTAAGGTAGGAACCAACTACATTATCATTTCAGAACCTAACATTGTAACTATAACCTAACGTGTGGGCAGTTTCAGCTGTAACAGTTATATTGCTTTTTAAAAATATATTTTTCAAATATATCGCCAGCGAAAGGCTTGAATTAGCGTGGAAAGGGGCGTGCAAACAATGTATTAAAAATGGTTTTACTGTGTACAATGAATGATAGGCGATATAAAGACTGGAATTATTTTAGTGCAATGCCCAACACTCTTCTGAAGAGTCGTGGCAAATTCAGTGGCAGACCTCGGATGTGTAAAACAACCACCTTGTTGTGGACCTATATTTAGACTGCAAGGGTTTTCTCTCCCTCAGAAGACGTGGATTTCACTAAAGCGCATCCAACGCAGTCATTGTTTCTGTGCGTATATGATGCACAAATTGGGTAAGGATTCTGAATTGTGTGAACGTGGACAAATACAAACAACAGAACACATCGTAGTAGAATGCCACCTTTCCCAGTTTCCGAAAGGCACGTCTGTGCTGAATCAAGTGACTCCCGATACTGTCAACTGGCTGAATATTCTCAGCACCCCATACTGAAGTACAACTTTTTTTTTAATATTAATTGTTATTGTGTTAAATTCCAACAACTCTCCTCCACCATACGAAGAAGAAGAAGATTGCAATGCAAAATTTTGCCATCCTAATTTAGTATGAAATTTTAAAGGAATACTAATACGAATTGTGGCCAGTCAACTTTTACTGAGCAACCTTTTCAAAGATGCATTAAAAAACCAATCATTGCTGAAATTCGTTCCAAGCTGAGTATTTAGTGAGCCACACTGTTGAATTTGGCAGCCACCTCTGATCTGAGGCCCCAAAATACCTGAAAAACCCTTAACAGACTGAAATCTTTAGAGCATAGTCACCAGGTGGGAATGCTGTCCTAGTTCTAACAGAATTTTAATGGAATATGCTTTGAGGGACAGGTGTCATTGATCCCTTTGGCACCGGTGCATAGTCGGGAAACATGCCAAACGGGGGGGCAAACATTTGTCACAGGAGAACAGGTTGTTTCTACGACTCGTTCTTGAGTTCAACAACCCAGCTGTGGAATGATTTGCTACCTTCTGTGTTTCCTCCCTCCTACAACATGGGTCTTGTTCACTCCTTCCTCTTCCTAAAAAGACCCTCCACACAGCATCCCCAAGGATGGCACAGGCCCTGAGGGATATTATTTTCCTGGCATCTTAGCGCCCTTGAGGTGATTTTCCCATGAAAACGGCGCTATAGAAGTAATCCAATTAACATTATCTCCCTCATGGGTCGATAAGCAATCAACATAAACAGCGTGCAGTAAAAATGCGTGATACAACCCCGTTGTCACTTGACTCACCGACGACATACTAAATGCTGGACGGTGAGACAAAAATTTGCAATGCTGACAGTTTACTGGTTACAAATATACTGATATCTGCAGACTCATATAAGAGTCCATGCAACGAGACAGCGTGCCATATTACCCGCAGTTTAGCTGCACGCGGGGCATGGTTGATTTCAACCCATGAGGGAGCCTTCTAAATAAAAATCTATCTGTTTATTATGTCCTTTAATGCATTTACAGGGTTTTTGGCATTGCATATATACTGCATAAACAGTACAATAATAATGAATTAGATTAAAAATCTGCAATATTACAACCATTAACGGAGGACTGAACGCAGTTGGCACAAACAAAAAGTTGTCCAAAGATGCGAAGCTAGCAGTCCACAATGAAGTGCTGATACCAACCCTGATGTATGGCAGTGAGGCATGGAAATGGCAGAGGAAGGATGAAAGTAGATTGAATGCTGTAGAAATGAGATCTCTGAGGCGAATGTGTTATAAAACCATGTATGATTGTGTGCAAAATTTTGAGATTCGTAAAGAATGCAAGGTTGATGTAAGCCTAGTGAGCAAGATTAAGAAAGGGACGCTTAGATGGTTTGGGCATGTAGAGCGAATGAACGAAGAAAGGAGTGTAAGGAGAATATATGACGCGAATGTGAATGGAAGAAGAAGCCGGGGACGACCGAGGAAGACATGGCAAGATCAAGTGAATCAAATACTTGAGTCGGGCCATGTCAGAAGTCGGAATAAATAGAAGAGAATGTATGAGACGTTGTATGAAAGTGAATGAAGCAGGAAGTGTATGCCAAGATCGAGTTGTTTGGCGGTCCGTCCTCTCTGCCTACCCCTGCGGAGAAACGGCGTGATGGTAAGTTAGTTGAATAAATAAATGAATTAATAGATTTTCCTGCATTCACCACTCTATCTATCACTGTCCTTACTCAGTCTCTCCAAAAACAACTTCAAAAAAAATTATGGTTTTGTGTACAACATGACCATTATGCTTTCCTCTTGCGTGCTGGCGGTGTCACGGTGGCGCCGGCATACGGTATTACCTATTCATGGATTTATATACTTTAAAAGATGTTCGTAGCATATTAAAATAAATCACAATCGCTTGTCGACAAAATGACCAGTCAGACGTTTTGTTTTGCATTGCTTGAAGTGGATCGCAAGTATGAATAAAAAAAATTATTGCTATAGTGAATACGGCTCAAGCCTTTAAGTGGTCCAGTTGTTTTGTCGTTTGCATTACTGTATGTATTTACAGGAGCATCTCGTACGATTTTATTTTGAAGGACATTTATTCAACCATTCTAAAATACAATAAAACGATAAAAAAATCTTTGCATTTCTATGTTAAACTTTTCTTGGTGACATGAGAGAAAAAACCATTTCTTTGTTAAACTTTCCTTCGTGACATGAGAGAAAAAACCATTTCTTTGAATATAACTAGCTATTCTGAGGAGACCACTTATTTTATTATCATACAATTTAGACATAAATATATATTTTGATAAGATGACACAATTTACATTGTTTTGTAAGACAAAAGGGGGTAAATACGAATTTACAGTCAGCAAGTGTGCGGCGCGCAGAACTCCTTTTATACACGGCACACAACGGAAGTTAAATTTTATAGGTGTTGATCCCAATTTGATCAAAAGCTGAAATGGGCCGAGAATTGATGTTTTATGTGGGACTGTTCAAATATCAACATTTTAGGTTAAGTAGTGGCCGAACATCATTCATTGGGTGGTAGCTACAGATCAAAGTACTATTATCAGAGTTGGTTCGAAAAGCTTGTAGAGGACTGAAACTCTTTTAAGGTTTGCTCACACATAATAATAATAATAATGTTTAATTACCTTATTTTTTTTATAACAAAATAATAAATAATGATATCCTCACTTGGACTTCCCGTGCTGAGGATTTCATTTAAAAAATATTAAATTACATTATATTAAATTGATTAAAAAAATAAAAATAATTGTTAGGTGAGGTGTTTTAAGGGCAGTTGAGTGGTTTCGGTGTTAGTCTGTATTTGGTGTTAATATATTTTCTATTTCAGATCTACCCCTATGTAACGTATCCAGTGTTTTATTTGATTTTTAAATTTATTATGGTTGTTGTGATTAGATAATAGGCGGTATCAATTATAGGCCAGTAGGTGTACAGGTAAATCATTTTAAAGAGCGCACATTTGAATGTATTTGCGGACATCGATAGTTGTTGAAACTGGTTCCAATTAGTTGGAACACCCGGCCGCAGTTCCCTCTCACAGCGCGGTAATCCTACGAAATAGTACACCACTACAGAAGCGAGAATCTCCTTAAAATGATTTGCCTGTATACAGCTACAATTGATTTCGTCTTCACTGCGCGTGTTCAATGTTGGGTATACGCAGACCTTTACTCTTCAATGAAACTCTTTAAAAACTACTTTCAACATACAAATATTTTCAACAACATAACCCGCAATAGAGGTAAGTCAATTGACATTTTGTGTTTGCAGTGTATTTGTCAAATGTTTCATGCTGCAATGTAAAATATAAACAAACATATACCTATTGGTTGTTCTGATTTTTAAGGATTAAATCCAGCTGATATGCAGAAAAATTTCTACTTAAATCATTCTGCAGCAGCCAAATGGATTGAATGCGAGCATAATATTGGGCCATTGCCAAAAAACAATATAATTTTGATAATTTATTGTATAGTTCTCACAGCGTGATGAAATGTGTTATTTTTAGTGATACGGTTATTATTTCACTCACCTGGCGCGGTACATCAGGTTTAAATAACTGCATAAACAATGAGGTATCTAAAGCAACCTTATTTCTGTCGAAATCACACAACACACCAGGACCAAAACACGAGAAATTTAAAGCGAAATCACTAATTATTCATTGAATACACACGAAGATTCACAGTTTCGGGGATAGATGAGCTTATTTTGAGAGAAATTACAGAGTTATGCGACGAAAACAAAAAAAAATCGGGATCGCTGACATTTTTGTTTATGGTACATTGACATACAGAATCCGTGATTTTCACAATAAAACACACGGCTCCCTGAAGTAAAGTAATTAATGGCGACACGCACTGGTTATGTGGATTGAAAGCACTCTTCCTCGGTCACAATGACGCCACATTACCTGATTTATTTTGTTTCTGTCAGCATCAAATACAAATCACTAAGCAAGACATACGCACACACATGGATAAATTCACCATACTTTTCTTTGCTTACAAATGTTGCTGCTCCGCTAGGGATGGGCGCCCATAAAATAGCGATAAATTGCAAAATCGATATGTTTTACAGAGTTGCTAAACTCATGTCAAAATTGAACGCCCAATGTATTTGTTTTGTTGACGACATATTTTTCCTTATTCAGACCACGGAAAAGTATTATTGTACGGCCACGATAAAATAACGATAAATTACAAAATCAGTATGTTACAAAGCTGCTAAATTTATGAACATGTGAATTCCATATTATTTTAATGTTGTTCATTTATTTATCACTACTGCTTAAAAGTATGATCAGGATAAAAAAAGCGTTAAATTTATCACTAGAAAGAGGAGAACACGATCATAACTAATTACCATTGGAGATTTACTTACATTTGATATTTCTTTACATTGTTGACTTATACACATGAGGCATTTCTTCAAAATGTTTTGTTTAGTTTGTTTTATTTTTTTAATAATTGATTTCTTCTTTACGATTGTAAAAAAACTGGTATGTATATCAAAATTTGTGATTTTAAATAATTTCAATTCATAAATGCAGTAAGTTTTAATAATTTTCTTCAAAGATCATTATAGATTTTATATCGCCTGATGAGTGTCCCAAGAATTTACACCAGTATGTTTGGTCTATTTAATATCTAATCCCAAGAGTCCCGGAGTCAGTGGGACTATGGTATCACCATATGGAGAGTGTTATTAAGCTGAAGGAATGGTGATATGGAAAAGAAGAAGACACGAAAGTACCTGGCTATTCAGACCAAGTCACCAAAAACACAATAGTTTTGAATGTTGGTATTTTACCATGGTGATACTGAGAGTATCTACCACTCTGGAACGTGCCGCATATATACTTTAGCCATATATTTTATATTAATTAAATGCTAAATAACATATAATTAAACAAATTAATTTGTACACCCCAGGACTTAAACCCATGACCTTTGGATTCGTATCCAAGGATCTTAAAGCCTGGCTATGGAGTTCTGATTCATTTTATTTTGAACAATATCGAATTATTTACACAAAAAGAAACAATGAGTTTAAAAAAACTGAAATTAAATGATATGGCGCTATTATAATGTGTACGGCAACGGCATGGCGACGTCACGCCGACGGCATGACTAACAGGGAAGCAAAATATATAGGTTTGTATGAAAATGCTTTTAATTTACTGCCCGCGGCAATGGGAAGCCGTCACGACAATCCGTTAGACGTCTAGCTCCCCGTAAAACCGTGTAGTTACAAGGATAATTTGATGTGACGTAAACACTGCACAAATGCCGTTCACGACCAGGGCGCAAAATATTAAAAAAAAAATGGTGGACGTTCACGGCAAACTGTGCCGTTACCGTGCTATCGCCGTGCAAAAATATAAAAGCGCCCATTGGTTTTATTCTGGCATGTGAAACAATTTGCGGTTACATTACAACTATCTGATCAATAATGTACCTTTGTTATTCGAATAATTTCTGTAAATGTAAATGCAAAATCAAATAAATAAACAACTTATAATTAAACTCATAAATGCGGAGATCGACATACGTGTTGTATCGATTAAAGCCACCCACCATCCTTATTTCACGATACGCTTTCATCTCTCCACCGCCGCTGAGGGCTAATTTTATAAATAAATAGTGGGTTTGTTAATTAATTTAGTTATATTTGGTTGAAACATATTTGTCAACAGTTTTGGAGAAACACTTTATTCACATTCGTTGACATTCGTATCTAAGATTGCTGTCGTTCGCCAGAAATCGGGTGGTTTCTATCATCATTCCATGATATTCAAGAGATGGGAACATTTTTTATCGATATTTGGCAGTGATAAATCGATGTTTCGTGAAATAGAGTTGTGGCTGATTATAGATGTTTAGGAAATATTGCGCAATTTTATATTCAATTGAATAAGCTACTAAATCATTATCATTTTTTGATTGAACAAATAAATTAATTTATGTTTCGGATCTTGCAAACATTTCTCAAATGTTTAACCTCTTGGGAAATGCATTGTTTGTTTACAAAATGAGATTCAAAATAGGTAGCAGTTATGAAGAAAGGTGATGGTGCTATGAGAATAAAAAAATAATCAGCTAAAAATATTAATAATATTACAAAAGTTTCTTAATTAGTTTCGCAATTTTTTAAAACAGTAAAATTGTGATGGTTGCCCTACCCGAGAATTTTTTCGTTGTGATAATATCAGTTGTAAAACAATAATAAACCAATATTAACTTAACTAACTAACTAACCACCATGCCGTTTCCCCCGCAGGCGTAGGCCAAGTGGAGGGACCGCCAAATAAATCGGCCTTGGAACACACTCCTTGCTTTATTAAAATTAGCTTAAGAAATGTAATTTAACCACATACGGATAATTCTAATCAATGAGAAGATCCATAGTTTTTTTATCAATATTGCAAAGGGGGCCTTGATTTTAACAGCCCCGATTTATGTTAAAAAACTTCTTTATTGTTAATAACGTTTTCAAAGGGATTAATAATAATAATAATAAATATTATTTTTAAATTAAAACAAAAACAAAAAAATAATTGGACACATTTAATTTAATTTGTAATACTATGCTTCTCTTTTAAGCAATGCAATGTAGAGAGTGAAGTTTACACATTGCGTTCACATAATGTTTCCTAAAGTGTTACGTGTTGAAATTTTTTCATGTCTTTGTAAAATTCGATTCAAAAAGTTAGTGGAAATATGTAAAAATTAAATTTATGTAATTTTTTTGTTTAACTAATAGATTTCCTTTACACTAAATGAATTAAAATAATTTCAAGCATTACTAGAGTTATGAGTATTTGAATAATTAAATGACTCAAAGAATTACAAGAATTAGGAGAATTACACATTTTAAATAATTAAATCAATTGGAAAATTTCAATGAATTGAAAGAACTTAAATTTAGAGGATTATAAGAATTGAGAGGAGTGAAGGAATTAAAGTAATTGGAATGGTTAAACTATTGAAAGGAATTGAGAGAACTAAAATTGGCTACTGAATAAAAATATTTTCAAGGATTTAAAAAAATATATATAATTTTGACATTTTAAGGTAATGTATACGTATAAAAAATACACATTTACATATTATATAAAAAAAAATTCATAGTCCTCCTCACCAGAAAATTCTGTGCTGAGGCGAACCAGGTTTTGAATAAAGGGGTGTCAGCGACTTCTATATTTCGACTTCAAGATTTGGGTAGGGTATTTTCAGTAATTTCTATTATGTTGTTTTGAGAATAATACTCAGTTCTTCTTCTGTTAATAGGGTACAATCACAATTTTTTTTTACCAAAAATTAAAGAAAAAAATTACAAACTGGAATACTCAAACGATTTTTTTACGATAGGAATAGTCCTTCAACAACGTTTTGAATGTTCAAATTTCAAATTAGGGCCAAAACGCCTTCTTTCGCGCGGTTTTGACTTGTGACGAGTACAAAAGATAGTTAAATTTAAAAACAATATTTTGCACCTATACGTATGTAATTTTATATAAGTTATTATTTTAATAGTGTCATTTTCTTCCATGTAAAAAGTTTTTGGTAACTATGACTGTAATTCACAATAAATAAGTAATTTTGTTGTTTTGTTTTTACAGCTCCAAGAGGATTTAGAAAATTATATGGAAGTCCAAATGACAGGATGCAAAAAGAGATAAAAAAAAATGTGATCCCACATATTTTTTCCTGTCAAAAAAAAGTTTTACCAAGCCTAAGGCAAACTGGACAAAAAAGATTGCGTGCCGAGTTAATAAAAGACGCAATGATAATGGGGGAGCCCATGAGGAACGGAACATCGGACCCAGAGCCCTCAACATCTACAGCAGCTAATCTTCTTTCGGAGCCCTCCACTTCAACAGCCATTCTCAACCTTCCAGAAGCTGCTGATAGCAATTGTAAAATGGTTGATAAGGCGGTAAAAGCAGATATTCGCTGTCGTGTTACCTACAGAAGCAAATCTACTTCAACCGTGCCAACAATGACAAACACGGCTTGCTCGCCATTGAAATTCTCACCCACAAAGCCTGTTTCTGCCAAAAGTGGCTACTGTGTGCCTACTCCTAATAATATAGATATTATGTCCACCAGTTCCGAGGACAATGATTCAGACTATACTCCCCCTGCATTAGACTCGGACAGTAACATTTTTGATAGCTCCGAGATTGATACTGGACTTGTAAATCTTTCATGCTTGTCATACAGAGAGAGCCTAGACTCAGTTTAGGAATCCCTAAGGAAATGCACCACATCATTTCCATTGTAGTTGCCAAGGTACCTATAGAAACAATTAATGTGTTAATTGCGCTTAAAAAAATAAGGTTAGATGATTCATTCGCTATTCTTGCGCTTCACTTTGGTTTGTCGCCTTCCTCTGTAACACGGATTTTCTCCAGGACTATCAAAATATTAGCGACTTTATTTCAGGAACTCATAATTTGGCCAACCACACCCAAAATAAGAGCTCAGCTACCAATATCCTTCAGAACTAGGTATGGGAATGTTCAGTCCATAATAGACTGTCTAGAAATACAAATAGAAAAGCCCTCAAATCCGATTCACCAATCCATGTGTTGGTCAGAGTATAAAGGATGCAATGCACTGAAATATGTAATTTCATGTACACCAGATGGTCTGGTAAACTATGTTTCATGTGGCTATGGTGGTCGTGCTTCTGATGCAATAATTATAGAGGACTGTAGTTTTTTGTCGCGCCTGAGACCTGGAATGCCTGTAATGGAGGAAAGGGGTTTTAAAAATATTTACCATACTTTGCAGCAGATGGACTGCGAACTGATTCGCCCACCGAGTGTTTTTGCGAACGTTCATTCTAACCGCGAAGAAGTCAAGCAGTCCAAAAGAATTGCCGCATTGCGCATTCACATAGATCGCGTCATAAGGAGAATTCCAAATGCTCAGAATGCATGCGAGTACTGACCATAATCACATTCTGTACGGGACAGGATCTGTAAACTCCTGCCGCGCATTTTAGAAGAAGAAGATGATGCTGGCCACTTCGACGCTCCAGAGCAAGTTAGGAAGGAAAGGGGTGCCTTGAGAAAGGCAGTCGAGTACTGTGAGGAGGGGGTGGTGAAGGTGTCGTGATGAAAAGTCTTGAGCGGTTTTCAGGCCGAGTGAAGATGCAGGGCGAAGTAGGCAGAAGAGGTCTTGATTCCGTGAGAATACTCTACTTTTTTAGAATTGCAACCGTCGCTTAAGTACTCCGGTGCGATACCGTGCTGGGAGGAGCCGGTGTATCGGGCAGTTTTCGCTCGTGAGTTTTTCGTGAGATGCCGTAGATTCTGTCAATCTTGGATCGACTTAACCAGAAAATTAGGGTGTGAACCTCGACCTCCTGCTTGGATTAAGCCTATTGCAATCTTCACCTATTTTTTATTAAAGAAGCCAAAATTATTACAAAAAATGTCGTGGCGGTCAAAGTAGGACAGTTGATACTTTGCCGCTGAATTACAGAAAAATGCATTGTAAAAACATAAGTTGAGTAAGGTTATTCGATTCCGCGGATGCTAATGAACAGATCAGAAAAGATCGTTTATTTAGATCAGTTACCGCAGCCGCAGAAATCGCTTACAAAGACACATAATTTTGATAGAACGATAATTTTTGACAAGTTTTTTGTGGATCGCAAGGGCCCAGCCAATGGGGGTTCGCTTAGCTTTCGGGACCGTCGCCGGGAGCGACCGTAGAAGTGGCGGGGGTCGGGGAAATATCCCGTTAGTGGCCAGTGGCGGGTAGGCACGAAAAACGTCATTCAGGGGCGTAGAAAAACGAAGACGATAACGTGAACTTTATCGGCCTCTTCTTCTCCACGCCCGGAACTCCGCTTATCGAGAGCCATATGAAATGAAAATGAAATCGGGCGTTGCAAAAATCAACATTGTGCATCCATAGTTCGATATAGAGGTTTGTATCTATGTCGCGCCTCCATCGAAGATGCACGAACTCAATAGAGATTTGTATCTCGTCGCGTCTCTATCGAGTTGTTTGTACAGGTTTGATGTTATGCAAACGGAGGGTATTACGAACTTGATATCCACGTCTGGTACAACATTCCCATAATTCATAACATTATTACTGTAGTATGTGGTCTTATTAACTTGCAAGGGTTACTCATTAAAATGTAAAATTTAAACCAACTGTTGTTTTAATTTGTGTGAGACCCTCCCGTGTGAAGGCAGATGTTATATGATTAGTACATATGCACTGATGATGGATATTGCAATAAATTGCTTACCGTGGGTAATGAAAGTTACCCCGATATGTCTTACAATATTGTCTGAGGGAATATACAATGCAATGAGTTAACAACTTTATGTACACAGGATCTGAAGGAAAAACTGGTGGAAAATGTTTTTTTTTTTTTTAAATTTTATTTAACTAAAGAAACACTTACAGGAAATACAAAATGGGATAAAAAAAGATTAATTTAAACACTATAAGTAGCTATGTAAATTTAAGTTTCTTATAAATAGCTCGGGACCAAAATTTTAAGCATTTGTCCATTAAATCTAAACAGTAATTTTGATCATATTCTACGTAACAGACAATAACCTCTTTCGAACTTACAAAGTCAGGCTTTGCTACACAATACATACTTAATGCATTTGCAATTGCATTTGAGCCAAGTACTTATCACAGGGTTTGTCCATGGCAACCGTGAAGTATCTTCTTAAAGCTGTATCGCTACTTGGACATTTCACTTCTACAATGTAATTTTCTCCTTTTGCATCTGGAGAAGCTCCAAAAAAAGGATGCTGATTAGAGAGAATCAGGCCGCACTTCTCAAACTTTATCTGAAGTATTTCTTCCACTTCTTTCAACACTTCAGCCTCTAGAACTCTGCCACGCCTAAGAAAATTAGTTTCTACTAGTTTAGCATCTAGAATGCTCTCAACGAGTGGGCCTTCCATGGGTTGACAATAAGCAGCTCATGGGCTTTAGATGCGGTAATTCTAGCGTACCTCAAGTTGTGCCACAATGGACAGTTTGACTGCCCAACAGTCATCTGAGCTGCCCTTTGACAGGCAACGGTGTTCATATTTTGTTGGCAATATTTAAAAAAATCTTCTGATGTTGATCCCACATCATTGTACAGAAAATTACAAATCATATTATGTAAGGAAAGATTTTCGATCACCGTTGGGTCGACAAAATATTTTAACAGCTGAATATCTCGTACACCAAGCTCGATGCTGCTGTCTATTACTGATTTTAAAAAAGATCCATCGCTCTGCGGCAGAGCAGCGGGAGCAGCTTTCCCTAAATCGCTCGCCTTAATAAACTTCATTGTGGTTCCTATAGCAGCCATCTTAGACCGCTTCCAGTAACACTGAGTGGACGTTTTTGGAGGGTCTTCGCTTCTTCGGTGCAACCACGATAATAAAGTTACCACATGTTTGCAACCGCCTAAAACAATAACAATAATTAGTATCATAGCAGTAGTGTAATTATTTAACAAATTATTTAACAAACAACAATACAAGGCTCTTCTCTTTCACCAACCTTGTGATGCCGGACAATCTTCACATTTGCAGGACTCGATTACTTCTTCTGCTTCGTTGCATACCAAAATTACTGAATATGCCTTCGTACGGACTCTGTGCTCCGGAGTAACCAGGGCCTTCACAGTGCAAATGGCACCAATACGTTTCACTTGGACGTAACCGATGGCACTGTCTCCGTAACTCTCTCTGCAGGATCTACAAATTATAATTACATTCATCATTATAAGGCACAATATTTATTTATACTATTTCACAGACCTAAATATTACACTATAGTGAAAGTCAGTTTCAAACATATTGTGGTTAGGTTTTACAACTGTCAAAAAAGTAAATACTTTAGATTTATTTAGTATAAGATATAAAACGTATTACTTTAATAAAAGTATAGTTTGAAAATTCAATATACATCATGAAACATTGCATACTCATCAAATAATGATTTACTTATCGTAAAACTTTAACGCCTCGCATTTCAGCACTAAAAAAATCAATTTGCGAAAAGAAAACTGCCATCATAATCGCGTCAATTTTTGGCAAATTATCAGACTGCCCTTGTAGAAAACCACTGTCTGTCATGATAGTATGTATTTAAAATATATATTATATACAAACAAATGGGTTTAGGATGCGTAACTAAATGTTTATGGCCTTATCAAACTTATTAAAACCAGCAACTGTCAACAAAAACTACTTGACGTTGGACTCGTGAGCGCGTTGTGACGTCAAATTTCGCTAGCCAATCATGTCTCGTTCTCGATATTTGAATTTTTCATACAACTTTAAAAGTGAATTAATTAATTTAATATTTTTTTTGAGATTTTTAAGTACGATATTCGAGTTGAGTTATTTTTTTACATATATTAAATGCATTGAAAACACTATATTACATATACTGCATGTACCCCATTCCTTAAGCCAAGTTTTGGAGAACTTATGGAATTATTGATTGAATTACTTTGTTACTAAGTGGGAGTTTGTTATATAATTTTACCGCAAAAAATTCAGAGCTTCTTTTTCCAAAAGTAGTATTACACTTAGGTACATTTAGCTCATATTTAGCTTATCTGGTTGTTTCATTTTTGGTATTATGATTATAAGAAGTCATAGCCAGTTTAAGATAAATAAATTAAATAACGGAGTTTAAAAGATAAAGAGGCTTAAAGTACTTAAAGAAATGAAAAGATATGCAAGTAAATAAAAATATGTAAAACTATCAAATTTATCAAAATTTGTAAATCTACTACTAGATGAACACTTTTTTATCGTGAATAAAATATTATTATTATTATTATTTCTAAAATGAGTACTTACCGAGTATTGCGAAGACGCCATCGCTTATTCAATGGCAACACTGTAAAAAAAGGAAAGTCTGTTGGTGTACGTGAGAATTTGGGCCCAAAATTTGGTATGCCTGCGTTTGACAGAAACAAGAAAACACAACAGGCATCATAAATGTCTCTTCTTTAGAAATGACTTCTAAAAATGATAATAAAGATGTAAATAATACAACGGATGATAACGCCACAAAAGGCAAATCTCAATTTGTAGAAATTAATAAGGTGAGTCTTATTTAAACAAGAGATTTCCCCATTTTTAATGTTTATTATGCGACGCCGCGCACTGACTTAAGTTTGTAGTATGTCCGCCATGTTTTGCTCTCTCGCAGGGTGTTGTTTTTTGAATTCGTATCATAATCCCGATAGTATCGCTTCAATTATATTATTTGATAAGGGACGCTTCACGTCGACAGATTGATGTTTTAATATAGCACCGTGTGATTGAAATATGCCCGCAGGCTTGTTTTTTTAACGGAAGTTTGTGACGGTCGTTCTTGTGTGTGTAGTGTCAGAAACTAGCGATATGGTGTTAAAAACAGTGAAACGTCTAACTAATTGCACTATTAACGTGATTTTTTAAAGAAATATCGCATATAAAACCACTTAACTACGTATCTCCGAGTGTTTTCAGTAAAATGAGTTTGTTTAGGTGACATTTCTGTTGCACGTATCAAAACTACTTCAGTCGTTATTCGATTGTTAAAAATCTCAACAAAACTGATAAAATGTCGACCCTTTCATTTGTTTATATGTTACAAAGACATTAAAGTTAACGTTTCGTATAAAAACGCTATAATTAGTTTTGCATAATGGCCGTATATTTTTTATTTACGTGTGTACATATTGAATAAGTTGTTGTTATTTTGAGAAATTCCACATTTTGTGCTTGTCAATTATTATTGTGTAATACTTTATGAGTTTTTTATAAGTGTTCGTAAAAACAGTGAAAATATGAAGTAAAGGTGCTGATTTGAAGATGGTGAGGTTTTTTCTTGTTTCGTAATATTGTATGTCTAGATTTTATTTAGATAAATATTGTTAAAATACATCTAATCATTAACATATTTTAATCTCACTCTTTCATATCAATTTTATTTTCTGAAAAGCTGTCTTCTGACATGTAAGTTATGTGGAATATATTTGTAAATAATCGAAAGTATCATAACCCAACCTAACCTAGTTCAAAAAAAAATCTAATTGTGTATGACTTTAGTTCGGGAAATTAAAATAAATGCTGTCGTTGAAGTTAAAGCAAAAACGGTGGTGTTCAGTCATAAATTTTTTATTTAGGATGTGAATTAAACAATATAATTTCTGTTGCGCTATGAGTACGGTCTACATAATTGTATGTAACATTTGAATTCTAAAATTCAAATTAAACAATATTTTCAGTACATTATAATGAATTTATGCCGCAGTTCTTAAGGCGATGCAATGGGAAGTAATGCAGAATCATGTCGGTTTGAGAATTTGATGGCTTAGAAATATTATAGATCATTTTATTAAATACTGCAAGTAGAACACACCTTGGCCTTTCGTTTAACTGGGAATTTTTTTGGTGTTTCTTTTTATAAGCCTAGAAAAAAATAAAGTATCAGACATTAAAAAATGTTTAAAGCGCAAACTCTCCTACTTACGAACCCCTTTTCCGATATTGTCGTATTGTTCATTGTGGTAAATTAAGTTTTTTAGAATGTGACCGTAAAACATTTTAATAATTATGTCTGAGCTTTACAGCGATGATACTTTTATTTTGGTGATGGTTTTTTTTTTTGCGTAAATCGAAACATGCGGCCAATGTTACGCGGAAACTGAACCTTGTCGCCACCTGCATAAGGAGCGCTTGATTTCGTTGGAATTTAAGCCGGTGGATCGCCTTAAACAATTGGTGTAATGGTGAACATAGTTGCCTTCCAAACAGTCGATCTGGGTTCGATTCTCGGACGTGTCAATATTTTTAATTTTATTAAATATCCCATGATTTCTCACGGGTCTTCGCTAGTATATAATAAAGTTGTGTGTTATTTATTTATGCTATATCCTTATTTTAACCTCTGGTACGCCAGCGTGTCCAACTGGTAATACAAAAAATATTTATTTTTTTGTGGATTTTTCGTCCTTAAATGTTCGTAGCTTACTAAATTAAATGACATTCGTTTGCCAACAAAATAATAAATCAGATAGCAATTCTTGGTTTTCGTTTTGTGAAACGCCGCTCGTCTGGAATTTAAAACAAAGTAATGACTGTGAAGTTTTTCATCATTCCTTGAAGCGCAGTTCATTTTGGTTTATTCGGTGAAATTTTCTAAAATGTTATTAAATAAGTGTTTTTTTTAAATATATTGTAATTACGTTTATTTAGCTTTATGGAAGTATAATAAAACTTCAAGAATATTTTCGCATTTTATTTATATATATTTTTTTAAATATTATTATAAAAAAAATCTCTGTTAAAAGTAGCTATTCTGGGGAAACTACTAACGATAGATATACACAATTTTTATAAATATATCTGGTAAGATGGAGCAATTTCCAAAAACATCATTTTGCAAAGAACAAGTAAGTTATTACAAAAATAGACTCAGCGGGCCGCGCGTCGATCTATCTTCGGCACACGACGGAATCAATAGACCATAGAAGCTCGGCGTTCCAAAGGTTAATGAAGTTGTATTATTATTTTCATTTGTTTTTGTAATTATTCTTGCCTTCAATACGAATGAGCTCTGTCAAATTTACTGGCATCTCAAAGTATGTCAAGTCATACAGTATGCTAGCGACATACAACTGAGATTTATAGCTAGTGACTTAAAACTAATACATATTTATTATATGAAAAATTTGGGAAGTGGGTATGGGTACTACCACTCTGGGAACCATTCATTGGATAACCAACACCTCTGCCATAGGTCACCCCAAGTGGTTCGTTACAGAAGGAGACTTAGCAGGGGTGCCCGGGTTCATGGGATGGGGTTGTCCAGGTCTTGGCGGTGGACGCGTCTGCCCACCAACTGCGTGACCGGTTGAGGGAGATCTTTTGACCTCTCCAGTCAGAATCTCCACCCATCGCCTTGCACTGCAGTTGGAGAGATGGATCAATACGCCCGTCACTCCTGGACACACTGACCCCCAGATTGCTACTCATCCCGCACACCCTTTTCCTTCCCAGAACTTCCTCTCCTTTCTCTTAAAAAGATCCTCCACACAGCATCCCCAAAGATGACTTAGGCCCTGAGGGAAATTATTTTCCCCAAGGCCTCCTGTGTGGAGTTAATGTAAAAATATAAAATTATATTTATGACAATTCACAATACTGCTATTTGTCTTACAGATATAGCTATGACTTGAAACTAGAGACCTATAACTAACATACATATTTTTTACATTGACAAATACATGCCTTTTTTTATTTATTTAAAAGAAAGACAAACATTCCATGGTTACGAATAACCTGACAATATTTGAAAATTTCCTACTACCATCACACTAAGCGGAAGATGTTGCTTGTGTCGTAATGGAGGACTTAGCCAGCTGAGGAATTGAACTCACGACGCCTGGGTGAGACCCTAACGCGATGCCAACTCGGCCACTGACCGGCCATGATTATTGCCCGTACTGTCAGCGGTGAAATATTAAAAATAATATTAATAATAATAACAGCTAAAGTACGTGTATCTGTATCAACTTATGTCCCAATAAATGCTCGGGTTGCCGGCAATGAAATGATTAAGAAATTAAAAAGCATTCTTATAGATCAAGGAGAAAAATAAAATAATCAACATAATACTTAAATCCCTTGGATGGGCCATCAAAACAGAACTTTAGCAACACGGTAATCATTCTGGAAAGTACTAACTGTTCGTAGTGTTGACAATAACAAGATTCATAGAACTGGGATGATTCCGCGTGGCAGAACATGTAGGAAGGGTGAAAGATAGGTGACCGTCAAAGAGGCTTCCTTATGATAGGTCCACAACCTTGTAAACCCTACTATTAAACTGCCAGGGCTCTCTCTCCGTCAGAAGATGTGTACCTCGTTAAACCACATCCGGTGCAGTCACCGTCGTGGATAAATGGGGTCTAAAGGATTCCGAACTTTGTGAATGTGGACATATTCAAACAACAGAACACAGCGTAGAAGAATGTCCCCTTCATCAGTTTCCCTATAGTACATCTGTGTTGAACCAAGTGCCTGAATAACCTCAGCATCCCACTATGACCTCCACCAACTCTCCTCCACCATACGAAGACGAAGAAGATGATAGATCTGCAGGATGAATGGGAGACCTAATTCACATTATTTGGCATGAGAAACTGGAGGGAGACAGTAGGAGACTGTCAGGAGTATAAGTATTTTGGATATTTGAGATGAAGATCCTATGAAGAATATTCGGAGCCATATTGAGAAAATAGTATTTGACAAATAACAAATATCAACCGTGTACAAATGACAAGCATGCATTTGACCTGTATCCGGACTGCGCCGATGCTGAAGGGATCAATGATTCTTCGAAGCATCTTCTATGGAAATACTGGTAGGACAGTAGCTCAGAAGCTGGGCGCATTTTACAGAGTCTTTAATGTTACTTTAATGGTACACAACTGCTGACCCTGTACAAATCACAAGTGGCAGCCACTTCTGGTTGGGAGCCCCAAAATATCTGAATAAAAAAACCCTTGACTGTGCGGAAACGGGCAGTCCGCAGCCCGGCAACCCAGCTGTGGAATGATTTGCCGGCCTCTGTGTTTCCTCCCTCCTACAACACACTCCTTCCTCTCCTCAAAAAGACCCCCCCACACAGTGTCCTCAAAGATGACATAGGCCCTGAGGAAAATTATTTTCCTTAGGGCTACCTGAGTGAGTTCATGTAACAAAAAAAATGCATTTTTGACAGTCTGCTGTGAAAGTTTTGCCCCAATTGCAGACCAATGATGTCTTTAATAAATCTTTTCTAACATTGATTCAAACAAAGCACTTCTTAATAATGTTGTGGAGTACATAAAAATGTTTTGGTTATAATATTTAGCAATGGATGCGCCTATTAAAACAGGAATGGTGCAAATGCATTACTTGACTCCCGAAGAAATTACAGAAAATTTAAATGGAATTCTTTGAATGTGGATTTACTTAAATGTAATATGATGTTGTATCAGTTTAAAAAAAAAAAAAAGCAATAACTTCTTTGTAATAAAGGAAACTTTTCTTTGGCTTGTAGTTTTTGTTCAGATTTATTTGCACTCACCGGGGATTGAACTTGCGACCTCTGGGTCCCAGAGCCTAGATGGTAAGGTTCTCCGTCGATAGCGCAATATCCTAAAATCAGGGGCATGCAATCCGTAAAGGCTGAAAACCTGTGCCCACCCTAGGAAAATTGAACCAAATAAAGAAATTAAACGATAATGACAAATTTCTGATCAAAATGTACTTTCCATGCATTTGGTAAGGAACTTGTATGCCCATTTATTCGGTAACCTGACAATTCAACACATTGATAAGTCGGCGCACTTTTCAAAGTGATTAAAGTCATTAAGCGCGAGAGGGTGGTCTGAGCGGAATTATTTATTGACATTTTGTTTGGATGTTTTAATTTACCATGTACTTTTGCTATTTTTGATTTATTAAATTCACTACCGGTTTCGACACAACCGTGCCATTAACTAGCGTTCTTGAAACTGAAAAGTTTAACTTAAAAGTTTTAAGAACGCTAGTTAATGGCACGGTTGTGTCGAAACCGGTAGCGAATTTAATAAATCAAAAATAGCAAAAGTACATGGTAAATTAAAACTTCCAAACAAAATGTCTAGAAATTGCTATATAGTGAATGCCGAA